>CM065592.1:150062950-150431535 GCA_033119425.1 Bufotes viridis | reverse complement strand
GCTGATGCTCACCTCCCACATCAATGGCACATGGTGCTCCAGTTTCCATGTCTGTTCACAGTGGTGCCATCTCTCCACTCACAGTACTTTCACCACAGTAGCGATCAACACACACCGAGCAGTTTCGGAAATACTGAAAGCCAATAATCATCCCTCCTTTCATGGCAGTAATGAGGGATATGTTCGCAGATAGCCTATCACATACCGTATATACACACCAAGCTGCAACGCGTGACTTCCTTCATGAGCTAGGTGCCGCTGACGACGAAAGTAGGAAGCCGTCATAATAATGTGACTCGACTGTGTAAATGGCAAATATGCTTACTTTGCTCAGATCATTAAAATGACCCGTAATGGTGGGATTATACCTTAAATAAAACTTCTGCTATATGTATGCTGGTAAAATGCTGCCACTTTTTAGCGATTGAATGGGTTGGACAGAGCTGTAAAGTCAACTGCCGGACCGCTCGCACATTCAGCCGAGTGTATGTGTTGTCAATGGGGAGAAAAGAGCGAACCACTGCTGGACACATCTGGTGGCGACTTATGTCCTTTGAGAGCAAATGAATCACGTGGTAATGTGCGGTTTGCCCGATCCTTCTCACCCCAGGTTTTCTGTTGGTGGAGAGTCAGGAACTCTGCATACACGTTACACCAGCGGTCAGCAACCTCCGGCACTCCAGCTGTTCTGAAACTACAACTCCCAGAATCCTCTTTCCACTTCTGTGGGAGTTACAAGAACAGCTGAGCAAGTGTTCATGTTGGGAGTTGTAGTTTTACAGCAGCTGGAGTGCCAAAGGTTGCTGACCCCTGCTTTAGACTGTCGGCTGAACCCGCTGTTCTGGGCAGGGTCAGCTAATGTATATGTGGTCCCTAAGTCTCCATACACAGCTGGTTTCCTGAAAGGGGTTATCCAACACCTATAATGTCCCCCAAAATGCCCGGGCCCCTTCTCTAGAGCATACTTACCCTGCGTCACTGATGGCCGCCACTCCATCTTCCAGTCACCTGGATGAAAACATCTGGGGGAGGGGGCAGCTAATTGCAGGCTGTGACTGCAACGAGCCCCCGTCATCACCCGTGACGCTAGGGAGGCTCGTCCCCGTTGCAGCCTGCTCTTGGCTGCATACCCCACTCCCCCGTTGCTGGATGTTTTGATCTGCCTGACGTGGAGGTACAGCGGTGGCCGTGGGGGTTTTAGAATTGATGCGGGGTAAGTATACCCTGTATGTCATGCCCGGGTATTATAGGGGTTGGATAACCCCTTTAAGAAGAGCCAGTACTTCCCCCTAATCTCCATCCAAGGAGTCCCACTCAGCGAGATGGCGTCCAGCTCAGTACTGATGAGGGGCAAACACTCCAACGCTGTTGCCTGTGGATGGGTTATTGGTTTGACTACTTTCCTTGTCATGTTACAAGGATTGTTAAAAGGTTGGACATTGACATTGGAGCCACTTCCAGAAGTTGGCACTAGCGAAACCATTCTTTTATGGAACGTATGACAGCATATACTCTTGTATATTACAAACTTTTTAAGTTCTATAAAGCAATTAACTAATGTATAAAGCTTTTTCTTTGTGTTTTCCAGGTAGCGCGCATTTACTTTCCACAGCGATTGTTACTGAGGATTGGGATATTACCTGTTTTCTCTGGTGAGTCGATGGATCTTCATTCACAGTTAAGGCTATCTTCATATTTCTGTCATTGTAATCCTGCCTGTGATAATGAGCTGACTGCTGAGAAGAGATCTCCACCGAAAAGGACATGTCAGCCTATTATGAGACCCAGTGGATGGAGGCAAGATTTTAGGGATATGCTTAATATAGCCAGTAACATGGAAAATATGGGAAAACATCACAATGGGAGCCTATTGTGGGGGTATGCCCCCCCCCAATGGTGCGGTCCCTCATTTTTTTTTTTCAGACTCCGTCAATAGAAAAGCCTGTCCAGAATAGGATATTTTGTATAATTTGTGGAAAGGCCACACAAATCCACAAAAATATCGGGGGGCATGAGACCTGAATGCAGAGATCCGGTTGAGTTCATTGGATGTCTGTTTTTGGGGCATTCTGCAGACATTGTGAGATTAGACCATTACTGAAGTGGTCTTCAGTTCATGGGGGAGGGGGGAAAAGATGTTGGTACTGTCTGTAAGGCTTTGTTCACATGGGAATCATAGCTGTTTTTCCAAGGATCATAATGGTTGTGATCTGTCAGAAGGTTCAGGTAGATTACTTTTTAATTGCTAGATTTTTTTTCGCTCTTTGTTCAACCTTCTATTCTGATCTTTAACCCCTTAAGGACCGGGCTCATTTTCACCTTAGGGACCATGCCATTTTTTGCAAATCTGACCAGTGTCACTTTAAGTGGTGATTAGAGATGAGCGAACTTTAAAAAATAGTTCGGCGTTCGGGTTGTGGTAATCGCCGCATCCCGTTATGGATTCCACTACCGTGGACTATCCCGGCATATGGAATCCATAAGGCGGCTTCCACGAACCGAACTTTGAAAGCCGAAGGACCTGGGGTGACGTCACCGTCATGTGATCAGTGCAGGGCGTGGCTCAGCACTGAATTTGATCCCGTGCTGAGCCACGCCCCCTGCACTGATCACATGACGGTGACGTCACCCCAAGTCCTTCGGCTTTTCCAAAGTTCGGGTTCGTGGAAGCCGCCCCTTATGGATTCCATATGCCGGGATAGTCCGCAGTAGTGAAATCCATAATGGGATGCGGCGATTACCCGAACGCCGAACTAATTTTTGAAGTTCACTCATCTCTAGTGGTGATGACTTTAAAACGCGTTTACTTATCCAGGCCATTCTGAGATTGTTTTTTCCGTCACATATTGTACTTCATGACACTGGTAAAATGGAGTAAAAAAAATCATTTTTATTTATAAAAAAAAAATACAAAATTTACAAAAAATTTGCAAAAATTAGCAAATTTCCAAGTTTCAATTTCTCTACTTCTATAATACATACTAAGGGCTCTTTCACACTTGCGTTCTGAGGATCCGGTGGGCACTTCCATCCCGCCGGAACCGTCAGAACGCAAGTCGGCTGAAAGCATTTGAAGACTGATCAGGATCCTGATCAGTCTTCGAAATGCTTTTAGGTTACCATGGCAGCCAGGACGCTACTGAAGTCTTGGCTGCCATGGTACTCCGCAGCAGTGTACTTACCTGCGCTGCGGCCGCCGGGCACTCCTTCATGACGTCACAGGTCCCCGCGGTGCATTGATCAATGCGCCGCCCGGACCTGTGACATCATGAAGGAGCGCCCGGAGGCCGCAGCGCAGGTAAGTACACTGCTGTGGAGTACTTACCATGGTAAGTCTTCAGTAGCGTCCTGGCTGCCATGGTAACCGATCGGAGCCCCAGCTTACACTGGGGCCCCGATCGGAACTGCTGCTGCGCATGCGCATAGCTAAACATCTGAACCGGCGATGCGCCGAAGCGATGTTTTGCTTAATGCACTTCAATGGGCATTAATTCCGGATCCGGCGTTACTGCATGTCTTCCGGATTTTTGGACTGAGACAAATCCGCAGCATTCTACGGTTTTGTCAACGTCCAAAAAACGTTCACATACTGAACGGAAGACATCCTGATGCATCCTGAAAGGATTTCTCTCCATTCAGAATGCATTAGGAGACTCCTGATCAGTATCTTTCCGTCCTAGAGCCCTGAGGACAGAACTCTAGGACGGAAAGGAAAAACGCAAGTGTGAAAGAGCCCTAATACCTACAAAAATAGTTATTACTCTACATTCCCCATATGTCTACTTCATGTTTGGATCATTTTGGGAATTACATTTTATTTTTTGGGGACATTACAAGGCTTAGAAGTTTAGAAGCAAATCTTAACATTTTTCAAAAATTTCCAAAAAAAAACACTTTTTAAGGACCAGTTCAGGTCTGAAGTCACTTTATGAGGCTTACATAATAGAAACCACCCAAAAATGACCCCATTCTAGGAACTACACCCCTCAAGGTATTCAAAACTGATTTTTACAAACTTTGTTAACCCTTTAGGTGTTCCACAAGAATTAATGGTAAATAGAGATTGCATTTAAAAATGTCACTTTTTTGGCAGATTTTCCATTTTAATAATTTTTTTTCAGTTACAAAGCAAGGTTTAACAGCCAATAAAAAAATCAATATTTATTACCCTGATTCTGTAGTTTACAGAAACACCCCAAATGTGATCATAAACTGCTGTATCGGCACGCGGCAGGGTGCAGAAGGAAAGTAATGCCATTTCGGTTTTTGGAAGGCAGATTTTGCTGGACTGGTTTTTTTGACTTCCTGTCCCATTTAAAGCCCCCCCTGATGCACGCCTAACAGTAGAAACTCCAAAAAAGTGATCCCATTTTAGAAACTACGGGATAAGGTGGCAGTTTTGTTGGTACTATTTTAGAATACATATGATTTATGGTTGCTCTATATATATTACACTTTTTGTGAAGCAAGGTAACAAGAAATAGCTGTTTTGGCACCGTTTTTTTTTTTTTACAACATTCATCTGACAGGTTAGATCATGTGGTGTTTTTATAGAGCAGGTTGTCACGGATGCGACAATACCAAATATTTTTTTGGTTGTTTTGTTTGTTTTACATAGCAAAGCTTTTTTTTTTTTTTTAAATGATTCTTTAGTGTCTCCACATTCTGAAAGTTTTATTTATTTTTTGGGCGACTGTCTTGTGTAGGGGCTCATTTTTTTCGGGATGAGATGACGGTTTGATTGACACTATATTGGGGTACATATGACTTTTTGATCTCTTGTTATAACTTTTTTTTTTTGTGATGTAAGGTGACAAAAAATGACTTTTTTTTACACAGTTTTTATTTTTTACGGTGTTCACCTGAGGGGTTGGGTCATGTGATATTTTTTATAGAGCAGGTTATTACGGACGTGGCGATACGTAATAGGTATACTTTTTTTAATTTACTTAAGTTTTACACTATAACAGCTTTTTAAAAACCAAAAAAATTATGTTTTAGTGTCTCCATATTCTGAGCCATAGTTTTATTTTTTGGGCGCTTGTCTTAGATAGGGGCTCATATTTTGCGGCATGAGGTGACTGTTAGATTGGTACCATTTTTACTTGAAACTAATTTTTTGGGGGGAAACTTTATTTTTTCAACTTTTTTTTTTCACTTTATCTCTAACTTTTTTTTTTTTTACTTTTTTTTTTTTTGTCCCACATTGGGACTTCAACTTTTGGGGTCTAATCCCCTTTACAATGCATTCCAATACTTCTGTGTGTACATACCGTACATACAGTGTGTATTACTCATACAGCTTCCTGCCTGTGAGATCCAGGGGCTGCCTTCCCTTCTATCGGGTGCCCCCCACAGCAGTACGGGGACCCGATAGCCCTCGCACCTGCCGCCCGATTATATGGAAAAGCGGCTAAATTGACCTGCGGTTTGCGGTGATGCGGGGGGGTGGGGGTGTTCACAGGACTATAAAGCCCCCGCCCCCCCGACCATTGACACAGTGTGCCTGCTGAACATATACGGTTTCCTGAACATGATGATAGGGGCTGCCACCTTGTCTGTGCTGTTTGTAACAGCATTTAGAGAATGACTTTACAGCAGCCGTATACATTGACTTCTATGGTAGTTTTCTAGGCATGCTCTGTGACCTGTGAAGTGGCCACGGTAGAGTAGATATGCTGCGACTTCACCTATTGTAATGTGTTATCATTACAGACAGGATTAGAATGTATAGATAAGCGGATAACTACAGTAAAGTGAACTGTACAGACCAAGAAGTGATACCTTAGGCCAGCACGAAAATTGCAGGATTTTAGGATTTTGTGATTTAGATATTGACATTAAAAATATTCACTGAAAATTCTTTCAAAATGTTTAACATAAAAATGTGATTTTAAATAGGTCTCTTTCTGATGACATGTTCCCTTTAACAAGTGAAGGGAGCCGGACAGATACACTAACACTTGTTTGTTTGATTATAGCATTGTCTGTGTTCATCTTATTCTGTGCAGTCCCAAGTAAGACGTGTACTGAAGATACTGTTTGCCTTTCTTCTGCTCTTAGGAAGTAACTGCAGTTTGCTGTGACCTCATGGTTTAAGTGGGCATAAAGATGAGTATAAGCAGTGATGAGGTCAATTTCCTGGTATACAGATACTTGCAAGAATCGGGTGAGTAACTGCTCACCATAAAAGTTGAGATATGGATTTGACCCTTTGCATATGATCTCATTGGCTAGATCTAAATTGGTGAATACAAGTTTGTGAACACTCGCATTTTGCAGTTTAAAAAAAAAAAATTTTTTTAAGAAAAGCTGACCCTTCATGCTTAAAAAGGTTTATCTGGGATTTTCATATTGATGGCCTATCCTCAGGAGGGGATCTGATTCCCAGCACCACCGCCGATCGGCTGTTTAATGAAGCTGCGGTGCACACCGGAACTTCGGTGACAGCTGTGACCAAGCACAGCGCCATTCATTGGATAGTGGTTGTGCTTAGTATGGCAGCTCGGACCTATTCACTTCAATGTGACTGAGCTTGCGTCTAGACCGACATGACCTACATATGGTGGCGTCACTTATCTAGGAAGAGGACTAAGTGCTCACAGAGGGCCACAGCCTTTTCAAACAGCTGATAGGTGAGGATCAGCTGATATTGATGACCTATCCTGAGGATCAGCCATAAATGTAAAAAACCCCTTTGAAGGCTCATGCACAAGTGTGATGGCTCAGTGCCCCTTCTGCGGACCCCAAATAGCTGTCCGCAATGCATGGTCATCAACCGTGGGCACTCTTGCAGATGCGGACCCGTTGAATGGGTCCGAGGTCTGCAAGTTACAGCCAAAGATAGAACTTGTTCTCTCTTTGCGGTGGCACCGACCCGAAAGCCCACGGAAGTGCTTCAGAGCGCTTCTGTATTGTGGACTGTCCGTCACAGTCCGCTATACGGGCACTGAGCCTGTATGCTTGTGTGCATGAGCCCTAATTAGGATTACTGCAGGAACATGGTAAGGCTAGGTTCACATCTGCATCACAGATTCCATTACAAAACCCAACAAAATGGTGGGGCGTGCACTTTGTTTTGGTCGTCCCAGAACAGAACTAAGAAAAACTTAAAAAATGTTGCAGATATGAAATCTTGTCAATTCATTCTTAAGTAGTTTTCACCTCTTCCATATGACAAGATACTACTTAAATACTTCTGTGCCAATGGAAGCGTCACACTTTGGAAATATTAATATGCAGTTCGACTACTTGGTTAATACAGTCTGCAGTGCGGTTATTGCTGTCAATTCGACAGACCCTGTAGTGGAATCCGTCAGGTTGATGGGGCCTATGTCTGTAGTGTGAACAGAGCCATAATTATATGATGCCTGAAGTATGAATAAATGGAAAACGGCTGCCGTCATTGCAGGTTGGATCGTGAGCCAATTAATAATTCAGGTCTATAGTGTGTTTTTGCTAATATACATATTTTTTATGTCTACATTGTTTATAGGATTCTCCCATTCCGCTTTTACATTTGGTATAGAAAGCCATATCAGCCAGTCCAACATCAACGGTGCCCTGGTGCCACCTGCTGCTTTAATCTCTATTATTCAGAAAGGATTGCAGTATGTGGAAGCAGAAGTTAGCATTAATGAGGTAAGCTTTCTGTGAAGGGGTTATCCCCTGACTAATGTAAAAAATAAAAATCAGACATCGTATGGTACATGACAACCCCTTTCTATCAAAGCCAGGACCAGCCCTGTACCTCACATGGATCCAGAGATCTCCCCATTCCTTGCTCTGCTAGATTTATATCAAGATGGCAGCTCAAGGAGAGTGTCCTTTCTGCTGCAGCTAGGAGGGGGGGCATGTCTCAGCTCTCCCTATCACAGCTCAGGAGGCAGTTAAAAGATGAATCTGAGCATGTGCGGCCTTCTCAGTAAGAAGGTCAAAGAAAAAAACAAACAGCAGGTGGCGCTATACAGATACATTTCATTGGATAACTCAGTGGTTATGCAAAAATTTTAAATACGTGTATTGACAAAATTATTCAGATTCAGGCGCTGGTTTGAAAACTAGAATAGTTTAGTGGAACAACCCCTTTAAAGGGGTTTTCTGGGATTTTGATACTGATGACATCCTCAGAATATAATTTCAGTTGATGCTTTTTCACTTTCGAGTATTTTGGGATACCTTTTTTAATTGGTGCACAACTGGGACCTGTAATGCAGACAAGAATAGTCAATTCTAGTAATGGGAGTGAGAAAAGAGTGGATACACAGAAGATTTGTGTTTTGCGGACCACAATAAAGTCAGTGGTGTGCGTGAGGCCTTAGGAAAGAGATTTTCATGTACACATCAATCATTGCATGACCCTTTTAATCATTGACTGTCAGTGTTTGAACAGGACACCCACCATTCGGCACTTGAATTGGGTGAACCACCGTGCCTTTCTGTACGATGAATGGTCATCAGTGTTTAAAGGGGTTGTGCAGAGATTCATTATCCTCGGGATAATTCATCAATATCTGACAGTGGGAGACTCTCACCCGGGACACCCCGCTGATCAGCTGTTTGGCGAGAAGGTGCGACCGCTGCTCCCTGGTCTTTACACTTTGCGTCATCGACTGCAAAGCGATGGCCTAGTGTGATTACAAGTACTCGCTCAATTCAAATGACCTGGCGTGTAATGAAGAGGAAGCAGCGTGCACATGGGGCCCCGCCTACTCTTCAAACTGCCTATCGGCAGGGGTGCCGGGTGTCATACCCTGCCAATCAGATATTGATGATCTACCCTGAAGATAGGTCATCAATATAAATCACTGCACAACCCCTTGAAGTCCTGTAGACTCCAAGATGGAGTTAGCTGTTGAAATGTGAGATGAGCAGCCACATTACAGCCGGGATCAAGAGGCAGCCAGGGCTCGAGTGATCTTCTGACCTGGGAGTCATTGATCGCTTCCTGGAATCTATTGGAAATGGGCTTTCCTGGCTCCATCTGATCAGATACCAGAGGCACAGGAACTGAATGCTTATAAACCAGCATTTTCAGAATAAAAACTTTACTTTCCAACCTTTAGAAACGCTATGACTTATTAATTCGAGCTAGCACGGAGTTCTGGCCAAAAGAGGATCTTACTAAAATGTTACTTTGGTTGAAATAAACAGTGTGTAATATTTTTCGGCTCCTTATAACTGTTCCTCTCTTCTTCAGGATGGCACACTCTTTGATGGCAGGCCAATTGAATCTCTCTCCCTGATCGACGCGGTTATGCCTGATGTTGTACAGACGAGGCAGCAAGCATATAGAGACAAACTCGCACAACAGCAAGCCGCGGCAGCCGCTGCGGCCGCCGCCGCGGCTGCTGCGACAGCGAATAACCAGCAAGCATCTACGAAGAATGGGGAAAATGCAGCGAATGGAGAGGAGAATGGAGGACATGCACTGGCAAGTAGGTGTATTCCGAAAATGGGTCATGCAGCTGTGGCTGCCTTGATGCTCTGCGGCAGATGCACTTTGTCTTTATTATGCCCTTTCATGTCTTAAAGGAACAACATTGGTTAGCTGCAGAAAACTGGCTAAGCAATCTGAGAAATGGCATGAAAATGTGAGGCTAGGATGCAGTGTATTTTAAGGGAAAATTGAGAAGGGTCGTTATCTACTATATGAATCCTTTCCACACAGCTTCTTGGGATGTGTATACTTTAGTTCAGTGTGGTTTATGAGCAAATTGTTTGAAGCCCTGTGCCTACTGCAATTTTGCTGTAACTTGTGTATGACTGCACAGCTGCCATTATATAAGGGCACATTACGTTCACCTCTGTGGGACTGCTGGAAATTGTCAAGCCAGCACTTGTCTATTTTTTTTGGAACGCCCGTATTAGTGAACGGAGGGTTGCTGTGCTTGCACGGTGCGCACTCCTTCCATTCTGGAGATAGGATCCTGTCCTGCACCTATCTGACATTGGTGGCATATCCTAGCAATAGGTCGCCGATGTCTGAGGTGAGACAACCCATGTAAAGTGACTGACCTCAGACAATCCCTTTCAAAGGTATCTCTCACATGTTGGTTACATTGCATAACAAAGAAGTTACAATAGGTTGCAGTCTGCAATCTTTGTTCAGCCGTTCATTTTCAGACCACCTAATATTCTGATTGCAACTTTTCTCATGTACTGTAGATGTATCCCTCCCAGTAATACATGCTGGATCTGTGTGTCCAGAATGCTGCTGTCTTCCCCTGCATTCTGCCTCCCTACAGTGTGATCTTCATCTTCTCCTCCCTCTCCACACACACCTGTCCATGCACAACCTCCTGCTGCCGTCCATAACACACGATGATGGAGGAGGGAGAGAGCCCTCAGCACTGCAGCAGTGCTCTGGACGATTTGTCAGGTTCACAAAATAGGTGATGGATTTAGGCTACTTTTATGCTTGGACGTTCCCTTTCCGCTATTGAGATCCATCATAGGATCTCAATAGGGGGGAAACGCTTTCATTTTGTCCCCATTCATTGTCAATGGGGACAAAACTGAACAAAACGTATGCACCAGAATGCATTCTGTTCAGTTTGGTTGCATCCCCATCGTGGACAGAATAACGCAGCAAGCAATGTTTTTCTGTCCGCGATGTAGTGCGGACCAAGGCAGATCCATTTTCTCTGACACAATAGAAAACGGATCCGCCCCGGCTATTTGAAAGATAATATAATAATATAACCGGATCTGTTTATAGCGGATGCAGATGATTGTATTATCATGACAGAAGCGTTTTTGCTGATTCATGACGGATCCAGATAAAATGCTGGTGTGAAAGTAGCCTTACACACTCTGCAAGGGCAAAATGGTGGGAAATGTTTAATGAAGACTATTTAGAAAGTTTCTTAATTTGTCATTTAGGAAGCAAATGAACAATAAATACATTGAGTATGAGGTGGTTTATTTTTATGGCAAACATATAGGAATGCATTACCCCTGTGCTGTGCTCGGTCTGGGAAACGTAGTCCGTGTGTCGGCCGCATCTCCTAGACCCGAGCGGACTGCATCATAATATTTTTGCTACAGTGAGTTCCTATCTGTCCAGGGGTCTATTGTCCTGTACTCACAGTCCGTTCTGATCTGATTACAGGTCTCACATAATGGTGTATCATCAACACGATGATGCAGTCAGTTTGTCTCACGGGAGCTGTGGTCAGTCTGGGAGATTCGGCCGAAACACTGACCGTTTCCCGGACTGACCACAAGTGTATGCCCTCAGCTTCTGCTAAGACAGATATACACGGCACTGACTCCAGTTTAACTGTTCTGTTGCTGAGTAAAATCCAGCAGATAACTGTGGAGTGGACGTCTGTGATTTCTTATTTATGAATCGGTGTATCTGTGTCATGGGCCGTAGTGTCTTCTATGACAGCCCCCATGTTGTAGATGCCTTACATAACATAAGAGTGAGTTATCTCGCGTTCTGTAGTAGTAGACTCGGTATAGGCAGTCAGTCCGCTTCCTTTCCCTGTGAGTCATATCCTGGATTCCAGAGAAGTCATTCCTAAGCCCAGTAATAGTCTGGTGTACAGACAGCTTTAGGCGCATTTGGGACTCCTCCCGATACACTGGGATATATGTGGGATTGGAAGACGCTGAGTGGTCCAGGTAAGCGGTGAAGGTGACTGTACACCCGTATGTTCATTGTGTCCCAATACTTGACCTCCTCAGACTAAGGTACTTAGTTTCTCTAATGTATTCGCCTATACTCTGTAGCTGTTATCCTTTTGAGGATTGGACCTCAACTCGTGGCTCTCCACTCCCCGAGACCACCGCTCACGTCATGTTTAAAGTTGCATTTCAGGAATACTGTGGAGAAACACATAGGTGGCTGAGTCTCTTCAAAGGTAGCCTGCATAATGGAGCATTCGCCATATAAATATATTGGAAGCAAAGCGTTCAGGCTGATGCGTGGCCAAGCCAGTTTGATGCTTCTAGATATTTATCATGGCTAAGGGGACAAGATCAGATCTGTTGTAGCGTTACCGTTATCATTCTAGGCACTTATTGGGGGGAGGGCTATTCTGATTGTTAGAAGTTATCACCCATAGGAATAACTATTAGATTAGTGGAGGTCCTACCATTATAGGAACGAGGGCACATAATGGCGGCAAGCACGTGGCCGGTATCCGTATTTTGAGGACCGCAAAACAGATGCGGTTGTCTGCATGATGCCTTAGATCAGACATCCTGAAACTGCGGCCCTTCCAGCTGTTGCAAAACTACAACTCCCAGCATGCCCAAACGGCCTACAGGTATCGGCCTACAGCAGGGCATTGTGGGAGTTGTAGTTTTACAACAGCTGGAGGGCCGCAGTTTAAGGATGCCTGCCTTAGATTATACATCACGGCAGACACAACGTGATCAATGTATACTGTGTATTGGTAAGGAGCGCCACTAGACTTCTGTAGAAGAGTAGATTTTTACTGGTATGGAGGGTTAATGGTAGAGCTGTGGTTTCATATAAATCCTGATGTGGTCAAAAGATGTTGGCATATTCATCTCTATGGGGGCGTTATTGCAGCTATGCATGTGCCCTATCTATTACTCCAGAGGTTCACTCACAATTGAGATGCCAGAAAGACATTTGTGTCTCTGCAAAATGTTCAGGTACCTTGCAGACATAGTGATAGCACAGTGCCACCTAGTGGCCAGATTATGGAGTGATTTATCAGTCTGCACTACAAAGTAAAGTAGTATAGAAAAAGTGAGACCCAAGGAGGAATTGCTGTTTTCTTTTTGCATAAACCCCAGGAGCGGATGTGTAAGAGCATATAATATATATATATATATATATATATATATATATATATATAATATATATATATATATATATAATATATATTAGTTTGAGTCCTTCATTGGGTGAGAAAGCAAGGCTGTAGCCCACGTAGCAGCAGAATGCCGCATTTGTGTGCTCCATCAACTGCAATGAAATAATGGAGCTTCCTCCGCCAGCATTCTCCTGCTTTCTGCTTGTACATCTACTGGTTAACATGCTGTAAAATGTCAGTGTTGTGCAAATTTGGGTACACAGTGCAGATGAACTTTATCTTAAAGGGGTTATCCAATTTCAAGAACCCTTCCCCTATGTGCTGGGCCCCTCACTGGTAATATACTTACCCCGCTCCCTGCGTCACCCATGGTCCCTGCATCGCCGCTGCTGCGTCTCCCTGTACACGGATTAAAACATCCAGTGTCTGGGGGGGCAGATGGGTACGAGCCTCCCTACTGTCACCCGCGGTGCTAGGAAGGCTTGTCCGCGTCCCTGTTGCCATTGTCTGCTCCCCCGACACTGGATGTTTTCATCCGTGTACAGGGAGAAGCAGCAGGGAGCGGGGTAAGTACATTACAGGTGAGGGGTGCGGCACACGTGGGGGAATTTCTTGAAATTGGATAACCCCATTAATCATATTCATTGATTTATGTCTCTTACCCCCAGGTTCACAATCTGTCTCCTTGCTTTAAATATATTTCCTCCCGTAAAATTTGACATGCATTAAAGGGGTTCTCTCACTTCAGCAAATGGCATTTGTATTGACTAATGTATTGTTAGTGTCCATGTTGCCTCCTTTTCTGGCTGGATTCATTTTCCATCACGTTATACACTGCTCATATCCAGGGGTTACGATCACCTGTAATCCAGCAACGTTGGCTGTGTTTGCACATTCTGGTGGCCAGGAGTGCGCATAGCCTGGCCAAGCATGACCACCAAGCTGGATTGCAAGGTGGTCATAACCATGGAAACGAACAGTGTATAATGAGATGGAAAAATTGCAAGCCAGCAATACTAGGCAATAGGGAGAATTACATTACATTAGTAAGTGCCTTGTATTAACTTTCTCTACATGATAAATGCCATGCTGAAGTGAGAGAACCCCTTTAACATTCGTCTGATTTTGCTCGCCAAGTCGTGGACTCTTAAATCTTTTGTCTTTTACATTTCTTTACTGGTAAAAGTTTGTGACATGGGATAGTTCTTCAGCATCTTAACCACCTTGTGTTTGAATGCAGTTTCCTGCTTTAATTGGCATCCTTTTCTTGCAGATAACCACACTGACATGATGGAAGTTGATGGAGATGTAGAAATCCCATCCAGCAAGGCAGTGGTTTTACGGGGTCATGAGTCAGAAGTGTTTATTTGTGCCTGGAACCCAGTTAGTGATCTGCTTGCCTCAGGGTATGTTTCCTAATGTGTTTCTGTGCATAGGTGGGTCATTTGTAATATTGTGTAGGGACAGGGATGTTAAACGTTTTTGTAAAACCCTTAATATTGGGGAAAGATGTGAGAAACCGCTGCAGCAAAATAAATCCTCAACATAAGGCCTCTTGCACACGATCAGTGCCGCTTCAGGTCATATGGCCCGCTCACGGACTATGCCTCGGGGGGGCATACGGTTGTGTACAAGAGTCCTAAGGGTTTTATCTTACTCTCAAAAGGACAAGCATTAAAGCCATAGAAATGCAGGCCACGCTAACAGTCAGCACATGGCCGGGCCTGCCCGACTCTTCTTCGGAAGAATCAGGATTGTGAAACTCGAGTCGTGCGGCACCAGCCCCACATGTCGGCGTGAGCTGCATCGCTTATGGTTTTAATAGCAGAATGAAAGTCAATGATCTTTTTTTTTTTTTCAAATGTTACCTTATAGGTCAGGAGATTCAACAGCTAGGATATGGAATCTTAGTGAAAACAGCACTAGTGGTTCAACACAGCTGGTCCTCAGACACTGTATACGAGAAGGGGGACAAGATGTTCCGAGCAACAAGGACGTTACCTCTTTAGATTGGAATGTGAGTATAGTCTTTAATGGCAGAAGTTTCAAAAATTGGCTTGGAAGTTATATGCACTTTTGGGAAGCCTTGAGTAATTTGTAGCCGATTGGTGCAATGTTAACACCTCTGTACATTTAAATATTCATGCACGACCAAATGCACAGCTAGTAGGACACTTTTACATAAATGAACATCTTGATAGTCATTAGGCCATGCCCATGTGACGCTTCCCCTCCAGAGAAAAACCAATGACAATAAAAACTACAACTCATCGCCCACCACCAGCACATACATCACCTCTTAGGCTAGTTTCATACTCCCGATATGAAATCGGGCAGACAAGGCCGGGAATCGGCTGGACACACACTACAGCATGCAACAATATTGTGTCTGTTTGATTCTCCATATTGTCTGCTGGAATGAGGCCAGATCTCTACCTGACCCCATTATGCTTCCTTCCGCATCTGGCAGGGTCGGGTCCGGGGATTTTCAGCAGGCTGTTATCTGGCGGAACAGCCTACCAGAATTCACACCAGAGGTGTCTCATTCAGCAAATGGCATTTATCATGTAGAGAAAGTTAATACAAGACACTTACTAATGTATCGTTATTGTCCATATTGGGTCCTTTGCTGGCTTCATTCATTTTTTCATCACTTTACACACTGCTCGTTTCCATGGTTACAACAACCCCGCAATCCGAGCATAGGAAAAAGCACCGGTCTCTCTGGTGGTAGGGACCGTCGGAGCGAGCGCACATAGACACGCATGCACAGCAACCCCCATCCCTACTGCCTCGTATCTTTGCTGCAGCGGCAGTCATAACTCTGGATACGATCAGTGATGGAAAAATGAATCAAACCAGCAAAAGAGACAATATGGACAATCACAATACATTAGTAAGTGCCTTTTATTAACTTTCTCTACATGATAAATGCCATTTGCCGCAGTGAGACAACCCTTTTAAGGGTACCCGCACCACAGGAGAGGGGAGTGGGGGGGAAGAGCCATTCAGATTTCTGTGCCTTTCTACGCTAAAGCCAAATGCCATGTTGGCAGATTGTCTAGATAATTGATTGTTTGCTCTGATTTTAGGGGATCTGTATTTGCTATAGTTCTTTATGTATTCACTTGTGTGTTTTTCCCTTATATAGAGTGAAGGAACACTTCTAGCCACTGGGTCTTATGATGGCTTTGCCAGAATATGGACAAAAGACGGTAAGCTGTCCGTTAACAAAAAACAGAAAACGGATATCCTATCTGGGCAGTGTGAATTGCAATGGTAACTGTTGCAGAGTAAACCGGAAACCCCACTTGTATACCAAAAGAGAGAGGGACTAGTTCCTCGCAGTCTTAGTTATGGTTAGTTAGTACTTGTATGCGATGTGTAATCGCACAAGCGTCCTTCCTCTTATATGTCTGTGCGATTACACAGTGTTCCTGTAGCCCTCAGGGTACTTCAGATCCAGAATGTTAAAAAAAAAACTTTTTGTTTTACATCTTGTAAGTACAATAAAAATAATGTATTTTATTAAAAACACAGTGAGCCCTATGCGCATATCCCTTTCCAGGACCTTTTTTGCTGAAGTGAGGAGAGATATCGAGACACTCGGCATTGAGGAATTTTTTTTTTAACATTTTGGATCTGAAGTACCCTGTGGGCTACAGGAACACTGTGTAATCGCACAGACATATAAGAGGAAGGACGCTTGTGGGATTACACATCGCATACAAGTACTAACTAACCAGAACTTAGACTCTTTCTCGTTCAGCTGTTCATTAACATCTACTTAGGTTACTTAACATGCCTAAATACTGAAATGTAAAGATTAGTAGTTTTCAAACATGGAGCTGTCTATTGTCTCTAGCATGGCTTTGCCTAAGTATTATTCACCTTTAACTTGTAGGAAACCTTGCAAGCACCCTGGGGCAACATAAAGGACCCATATTTGCATTGAAATGGAACAAGAAAGGAAATTTTATTTTAAGTGCAGGAGTTGACAAGGTAAGAGTTTCCATATTGCTAATTGCTGTTAAATTTACCAACCAGATTTTGTACAGTAAAAATGCATTGAGCAAATTGCGGTAAGTATTATAGTGACATGAATCAAAGAGTTAAACCAGTGTTCACGGGGCTAAGAGGGAATACACATCACATGCCAAAAAGAAACGTGTCGGGCAGGTCAATTTCCATAAGAGTAATGGCTTGCATCATGAGGGCCCTTCTTGGTTTCTAGGTTTCTTTGGGGGCCCCAGTGGTGTTGGGAAACACGGTTCTGTGTTAAAGTTCAGGCCTTCTGCTTTTTGGAGCAGCGCCACCACGGGTATTAACACAGTCTTCTATTTTCATGATATTGATGTCCTATATTCAAGGTAGATATCCAGTGTCAGATCGTCGAGGGTCAGACTCCCGGTGCCCCTGCTGATCAGCTGTTTGAAGGGGCTAGATCCTCGTCAGTGTTTGCCTGCACACAGTCTATATTGTAGCGGCAGTGTAGTGTAATTACAGCTTTTTGTCCCATTCACCTTAATGGGAGAGAAATCTCTAGTTTTACTGCACCACAGCTACACACTAGACGGCATGCTGGTAAACATCAGCCCCTTTAAACGGCTGATCGGCAGGGTTTACTCTCACCTATCTAATATGCTGAGGATAGGTCATCAATATCATAAAACCGAAATACCTCATTTAAGCATTAGAATTAATGAGCTGTTTGTGCAGTGCAGGCAAATGTGCCCCAAAGAGAGAGCGAGAGAGTCTGGGAAAGACTGTTTTATAAATAAGACAGCCCCTTTACGTAAATTTGTTGAAAGGAACAGTAGGCCCGATGCCTTACATTTTGCAGCGGTCTGCAATGAAGGGCACAGTTCTGAGCTAGAAGTAGTTAGGTGAGTAATGTCCATTGATTCTCTTGCCAAGTATTTTTTGTGTTCTAAGGCCTTATTCACACGTCCGCATGTATTCCGCAATTCTGCGGAATACATGCGGACCCATTGACTGTGAATGGGGCACGGAACGATGCGGAGAGCACACACTGCTCTCCGCATCAGTTTGTGCGGAGCGTGCCGCCGATCTTACGGCCGCAGCTCCGCAAAAAAGTAGAGCATGTCCTATTGCCTGCAATTGCAGACAAGAATAGAAATTTCTATGGGGCTGCCGGCCGGGTGTGTTTATGGATCCGCAATTTGCGGATCCATAAACACTACGGACGTGTGAATAAGGCCTTAGGGTACGTCTTTTTACCTTACCACGTCGTACCACAGTTTCCATATAGAATTAGACAGCTAAGTAACGCTGTAAACACATTACTTGTCTTGCATTATTCTATTTTACAAGCTGTATAGCGTTCTATTTTTACATTCACAGTCTGCAGACTTCAGAGCTGAAATCTTTTAGCATTTCTAGCTGGTTGCATGTCTGCACAGAACCTGGTGATCTTTTACTAGACACCACACAGTAATGTGATGTATGGAAAGCTAACTGTCGTACCGCATTACTGGAGCTCCGTTAAACACTCTCCAATCATTTCCGGCATATTGATGAATTCAGCTTTGGCCTAAAATTATGCCTAGCACAAAATTAATGATTCGGCATTGTTAAAAAGGTGCTCAGCTCAATTCCGTCTAAGTTGTAAAATCTGTTCAAAAGTGTGAGTTGCATCTTGAGAAATGAATAATTTGCTGGTAAGGTGAAGTATAAGAATATTATATTCTAGGGTTACTCTTTACCTGTTCCCGTGTTTTCTTCACAGACGACGATAATCTGGGATGCACACACAGGGGAAGCAAAACAGCAGTTCCCTTTCCATTCCGGTAAGCACCTGAGATGATCCTATAGCCAGGAGAGAGGAAATGTACATCTACCTGCTGTCCATAGAAATGGCTCTTTGTAGCCCGATGGTACCTTGCGGATCCTCCTTCTAGGCTAGTGAGAGACAGGGACTTCTCTACTTGCTGATGTTTGAGTCCTTGTGTATGAAATCACCTTTGGAATAGTTGGAGATGACTTTCTGCAGATATTGTGACCCCTGAACCCTCGTTATGTATGACCGCATAGTAAAGCTATATAAGAAGTGCTCCTGTTTTGTGTTACAGCACCAGCATTGGATGTGGACTGGCAAAGTAACAATACATTTGCATCATGCAGTACAGACATGTGTATCCATGTCTGCAAACTGGGACAAGACAGGCCGATAAAAACATTCCAGGGACACACAGTAAGTGTTACGCCGTGGCCACCATCTTGGCACAAAATGTCTGAGTGTATTATAGCAGAACTCGCCTGGCTCCATCACATGGCAGACACAACCGCTGCATGATGGAGTCCGTTTAGTTCCACCAAAGTGTATGTTTTAAATAGTATGCACTGCCCCCCTCCCCCTTTAAATACGACAAAAGTAGAAACCGCTGGTGCAGGTTTGTAAATGGCATAAAGCCTTTTAAGTTGGAAATAAATAGCAGTGTCTCGCATGCCTATTAGTAAGAGGTGTGTTGTAGCAGACTGGTATATAATCCTGCACTGCTGTAAGGTAAACATCTTAATGTTTTCAAGATCTCTTCTTGCGGTCAGTGAATAAGAACATTCTCGTTTACATCTAGAGACTGAAAGCTTAAGGCCCCATTCACACGTCCGCAATTCTGTTCCGCATTTTGTGGAACGGAATTGCGGACCCATTCATTCCTATGGGGACACACCATGTCCCGCCCGGATCCGGAATTGCAGATCCGCACTTCCGTTCCGCGAAAAAATAGAACATGTCCTATTCTTGTCCGCAATTGCGAACAAGAAAAGGCATTTTCTATGAGAGTGCCGGCGATGTGCGGTCTGCAAAATTCGGACCGCACATTGCCTGTGTCCGTGTTTTACGGATCCGTCTATCCGCAAAACACATGAACGTGTGAATGGAGCCTAATAAGCGCACAATATGCTTAGCTCATTGATTTTTATTTCCGTTTTGACTTCACTTTCTAGAATGAAGTGAATGCAATAAAGTGGGATCCCACTGGTAATCTTCTGGCATCTTGTTCTGATGACATGACATTAAAGGTAAGTCTGCAGACATCATGTGTGTGTATATATATATGTGTGTGTGTGTGTATATATAATCACGTGTGAGTGTTCTCTAATGCCAGCCGCAGAGTATGAAAGTATTCATTGCTCGCATTGACTGTGGGCCTTGACTGCGTGTTCTTGAATATTATCATTCAGACGAGCTGTACGTAGTTCAATTTTATTCAACTATAACTAAATTGTCATTTTAAATTGTAGATCTGGAGTATGAAGCAAGACAGTTGTGTTCATGACTTACAAGCACACAACAAAGAGATCTACACTATCAAATGGAGCCCCACTGGGCCCGGAACAAACAACCCAAATGCTAATCTAATGTTGGCAAGGTAAATCCTATTCCTGCGGGTCTATAGATTTTCATACATATTTTACACTATAAACACACTGTCTTTCTCTACCTTTTTACAGTGCGTCATTTGATTCTACAGTTAGGTTGTGGGATGTAGACAGAGGAATCTGCATTCACACCCTAACTAAACATCAGGAACCTGTGTACAGTGTAGCCTTTAGTCCGGATGGCCGGTACCTGGCCAGTGGTTCCTTTGACAAATGTGTACACATCTGGAACACACAGGTAGGACTTAATGTATGTAGTTTTCTACTGCTGATCTACAAGACTCATCCACTGACCTCTCGAAGGTTTTTCACTTTTGAGAAAATGTCTTGATTTCTGTAGTCAGTTTTTTTCCCACATACAATGTATGTAGTACAGTGATACAGAGTCACATATAGAGGTCTAAATCCTGTGTAACAGTCTAGCTTTTGTGCATTGTACTCAATAATGATGTAGTATGCAGTAATCTCCCTCTATTGGCAAATTGAGGCAGCTTTTTTGTTTTTGTTTTTTTAACTTTATTTGTAATATGAGTTTGTGGTAAAAATGTAATTTACTGTGAGCATGAGTCCTAGGGCGAGTAACACTGGGAGAGGCATTTGTAGAGAAGGATTTGGGTGTATTTGTAGATCATAGATGTGGTCACAGCAGGAACAGTGGACAGTTTTAAGGCTTAATATTAAAGGGTTTTTCCAAGACTTAGACTGATGACCTCTCCTCGTGATAGGTCATCAGTATCTGATCAGTGGGGGTCCGACACCCGGGACCCCCACCCATCAGCTGTTCGAGAAGGCGACCTTCTTGCTGATTTCCTTAGGCTGAGTTACGACACATTCATTGGTCACATGGTCTAGGCACAGCCCAGCTCCATAGAGGTGAATGGAGCTGAGCTGCGATACCAAGCACATTCTATACAATATACGGCGTTGTGCTTGAGCACGGAGAAGGCTGCATGCCGGTGCCTTCTCAAACAGCTGATTAGCGAGGGTTCCCGGGGTCAGACCCCCACAGATCAGATACTGATGGCCTATCCAGCGGATAGCAAAAGCTACCTTCCCTTGGTTGAACTTGATGGACTTGTGTCTTTTTTTTTTTTTTTTTTTTTTTTTAAACCATATTAACTATGTAACTATAAGCCACAGAGCCCAAACAAAACTGCAGGGAGCAGGTAAGTATAGCTCTGTTCACTGGTCGGAGTGGTAGTGGGGTAATTTAAAAATAAAAATGGCCTGAGTTAGGGCTGAAACGATTACTCGATTTAATCGAGTAATTCGACACAAAAAAATCCTCGATGGGAGAAGGAGTCGCTCTCTCCCTCCCCCTGTGCTGTGCTGCCAGTGAGGAGAGACGGGGGCGGGGGGGTTGGGGGGGGTAAAGGAGGGGCGGGCGCACTGCGCCACCAATGACAGGACCTTACATGGTACGGCCTTACTAGCTAGCGGCGCCCAGGATGTCCCCGCACTTACAATTATCCCCGGGCGCCGCTCCGTTCTCCCCACTGTGGGCCAGTTACAGTTTCGTGCTCCATGTGCCAATTACTAATATCGGACCAATGGGGAGGAGACATCACCTTCTCTGTGGGCGTTTCTTCTCCCTGCGCTGTCCAATCGCAGCAGAGAACGTCACAGTGCAGGGAGAAGGAACGCCCACAGAGCTGATGTCTCCTCCCTATTGCTCCGATGTTAGTAATTAGCATATGGAGCAGGACACTGTAACTGGCACACAGTGAGGAGACCGCGCGCGCCAGGGATAACTGTAAGTGCGGGGACATCCTGGGCGCCGCTCCTTGTAGCTGCTAGTTAGTAAGGCCGGACCATGAAAGGTCCTTTGCAATCTTTAATACAGGAGGCAGGGAGCTGCGATCAGCGGCAGTTAACCCCTCAGGTGCTGCACCTGAGGGTTAACTGCCGCTGATCTGCGCTGCCGCCTGTATTAAGGTTAATTTCATTGGTGGCGCAGTGCGCCTCCCCCACCCCCAGTATTAAAATCGTTGGTGGAAGTGGCCACAGAGCAGAGTCCCCTTCCCCCCTCATTGGTGGCAGTGGCCACAGAGCAGAGTCCCCTCCCCCCTCATTGGTGGAAGTTCTGATTGGAGCCCCAGCAGTGTTATAACTGGGCTCCTATCGGTTACCATGGCAACCAGGACGCTACTGAAGCCCTGGTTGCCATGGTAACATTCTTATTAGATTACTCGATTAATCGTAAAAAATAATCGATAGAATACTCGATTTCTAAAATAATCGTTTACTGCAGCCCTAGCCTGAGTATCATACTTCTGGTCCACTGGGGAGCTATGCTGCTGGAATGCAGTGGCTTTCAATAGGTGAGGGCCCTTTTTCTTTTATTTGTGCACTCTACCAGTGCTTATTAAAAGTTGTTTTTGCATCAGACAAACCCTTTAATACTAGCAGCTAAGATAAGCTGGATCTTCCACTGATCTACACATACATATCTGTGATCCACTTAAAGGGGTTCTCCAGGAATTAAGAAAATGAAAATACTGAACAGTTACTTTATTATAAATATATTCCTAAATCCCTTTCATTAGTTATAACTGCTTGTTTTGTCCTGGGAGCAATCATTAGGAGAAATGAAATGGCTGCCGTCCTATTAGTATACACAAAACCTTTCCTAACCACACAGGAGTACAAGTTACTTCAGAACACTGAGCTAAAGAGCTGCCTCATCCTCCTCTCTGCTCTGCTTGTCAGAGATCATGATTAGTGTTGCGCGAAGTCGCTTCGGTCAAAACTTTGTTTGAATGCTGTAAGGAGATCCGTCTCCATGCAGTATTCAAATGTACGGGCTCAGCTGAGTTGAAATTGATTATCCCCAAAGTCACGCAAGACTTTGTTGAATAACTTTAGACCTTGATTATTAAACTTGAAAACAATTTTAAAACTTCGATTCGAAGTCTGCTTTAGTACCCAGGTACCAATAGGTACCGAAGCTGACTTTGGATCCTAGTTTTAAAATTGCAGAGCAGAGAGGCAGCTCTTTAGCTCCATGTTGTGAAGTAACTTGTCCTGCTGTGTGATTAGGACAGGTTCTGGGTGTACAAATAGGACGGCGGCCATTTTATTGTCCCTGATGATTACTTCCTAGACAAAATGAGCTATTATAACTAATGAAAGGTATTGGGGAATATATTTATAATGAGGTAATAAAGTATTTTCATTTTCTTAATTCCTGGAGAACCCCTTTAAAGGGTTCTCTGGGTATGATTTAAAATAGCTGCCAGTAACCAGGCCTAGAATGTGAGCAGGACTGGTTGCATTCACTTGCGGAGCTGCCTAGGGTGGTGAGAGAGACGGGCCTTGCTGCACACTCTACAATAGAAGGTAATGATCCTGCCTACGATATGACCGGAAAAATCACCAATATGTAGTGTATGCAGGTGCCAAAGCATAGTGTGTAGTGAGGACTCGTCCCTTCACTCCCCAGCCAGGTCTGCAAGTGAGGGCAACCAGGCCTCATATTCTTGGACAGGTTGATGGCAGCCATTTGAAATCATTTCTGAAGAACCAAGTAGTATAGCAGTATGAGCAGTACACAACACATATTGCAGCAGACGCAGGTTGGGGGGAGGTCGGACTGTCAGAATGTCTATTTGTTCTGTAAGTAAACATCTAAAATGTTTTTAAAATTGTAAATGTTTCTCTCTTCTTTTTCCTGCCTTTTGAATAGACGGGTGCATTAGTTCACAGCTATCGGGGAACAGGGGGTATATTCGAAGTATGTTGGAATGCAGCAGGAGACAAAGTTGGGGCAAGTGCATCAGATGGTTCAGTAAGTATCCATGTGTCCCAGTTGTTTGGTGCTGTATTTTCAGGATCTGTCAAAATGCTGATGCCTTCCAATGGAGTGGGAGGAAATTGGCAGAAATGTAACCTCTGAGTAAATGTGTAAATATTGGATGATATGGTGTATGATCAGCTCTGTACTGAGATATGTGATTATTATTTTTTTAGGGGGGGGTCATAGATTAGAAAAACATGGTTGCTTTATTTCAAAAAACGGACCCACACCGACTTGTCATTGGGACTGAACTGTAGTACCAGAGCTAACCTGTGGACAGGTGTGGTGCTGTTCATTGCAGAAGCAGCCACCTTTCTCTAATCCTGGAGAACTCTTTTAAGCTATGTGGATTTAGGCTGTTTTTCCCCTATAAAATGGTGTAATTGTTTACGGGTTGTCTAATATCCTCATTACTGAATGAGGCGGCAGCAAGTTGTAATACCAAACACAGAGCAGACTTTTTCTTTATTTCTTTTTTGTTAATACAGGCCAATCTGTTTAACATGTCAGTTTATTTGCATATTGTTCCTTTACTAATATAATTGTATTTTTCTTTTTCTTTTTTAACAGGTTTGTGTATTAGACCTACGAAAATAGCGCTACTGGTTGGAAGCCATGGACCGACTATGAATGTGTACATAGCCAAAATGACTGTCCCTGACCCATGTACTGCTATAGTCCCATTTAACCATGGCCAGTCCACTACAGCCAAACTGAAATTAATCCTATACATAGATATTTAAAATCAAAAATTGAAAACCAATCCCTGCAAAATGTTGCACCTCAAAGAGGACAAAATTCTTGTCACATCTGGTGAATTTGTGTGTGCTGGAAACTGCTTTCTTCATGACGTCTGAAGAGGAGGCAGCAAGCAGCGGGCAAGCACGCATAGAGAACTTAAATGTACCAAATTTGGAAGATGGTCAATATGCATTCAACATGTTTTATTTTTCCCATCCTCGGTGTATTGTTTGTGTTTTTTTTTTTTCTTTTCTGAACAGTTTGCCTATACAGAGGGCACAGGACGTTAAATCAAGCAATAGTTTGCTCTTGGCTTTGAGACCTTCTGTCTGGTGCATACAAAGAAATATCTGATGGCTGCATAAAATCACCCTTATTTCTGTCTGTAGTTTATGTTCCTCTACTTCTGCTTTGTCTACAGTAATTCAGTTTCCTCGCAGGTATAGGTTGATGGGCATGACTTGGTACACACTTCTGATAAATGTGTGGCATAAAACAATGCCTGCAACACATAAAAAGATGTCACACTTGATTCAGAGAAGCCAGCTTACAGGTAAATTTCTTTATGGTGACGTGGCTGAATGCTTACTTGGGACATAATTCTGCCAAAACCGAAGGGCACAAATAATAAAGATCAGACAGCGGACACAATTTGTGTCGGTTTCCTCAAACCATAACTCTATTATGGTTTCGTTGTGCACTATTGTGATAGGAGCAAAGCACCCCCCCCCCCCTTATTTTTCCTATTTTTGTATTTTTACGTATCCCACTTTAGTAAATAAATGTCATTCTTTACGTTTTCTTTAGACCGGGATCATTTTAAAGCAAACTGGGAATACCTGCATAAACAGTTAGTGTGATGGGGATCGTCCGATTCCAGTGTTAGGGTCCATTCAGACGTCCGTAGAATGGGTCCGGATCCGTTCCGCAATGTTAAATGGGATCCGGGCACATTTATTTTCAATGGGGACGGAAAGGATGCGGACAGCACACAGTGTGCTGTCCGCATTTGCATTTCTGGTCCGCGGCTCCGGGAAAAAATAAAGCATGTCCTAAGAATAGTATTGATTTATTAAAGTGCCGGCGTCAGTGTTTTGCGGACCGCAAAACACTACGGGCGCCTGAATGGACCCTTAAGGGCATATTAATTCATTTGTCAAAGTAGCAAACATACTTGTGTATATTTATCATTACCCAGGACCAGTGAACTCTCCTGACTTGTACGCTTTGGTAACTGCTTGCATCCCCCATGTAATAACCGTCCTGAATCATCTAACCTTACAACGCTGCTGTGCCATTCCTTTTTATCCCCAGTAGATGTTTATGAATGGGTTGGCAAATAGGTGTTGCCAGTTGGGGGCGTCACTGCACAGTTTCACATTGTCTAGTCAGTTCTGCCAGTGGCACACTATACAGGGACACATCTCGAGTTGGTAACACCTAGTTGGCAATTCTTGCTTAAGCTTCTAGCAGGAAAAAACGGAGGGATGACACTAAATAGAGTAAAAAGATGCTCCAGATTCTTTGCCTGGGAAATGCAACTAATTACTAAAACAGACGTGTCAGGAGGGTTTAAGATTCTCTATAACATAGGAGGGCGAGCGAAAATTTCATCGCATTCACTTAGACTTGTTTTAGGCCTTACTTGTCACGCAGGTTTTAGGCTTCAGGCTCAGCAAATAATTGAAACCTTATGTTGAGTTAATAAATCTACAAAACCATACATGTTCCTTGCTGCTATTAAAATAGTAACACCGCCTGCTTCCCCCATTTATATTTTATAATGATTTTCATATGTAAAAATATATATTAGAAAGTTAAAAAAATAAAATCCTTGCCACCTCTTGAATAAAAAAAAAAAAAAAGCATAGTTGAGCTATGTGCCCTGTTTTCAGCAATGTTCTGGTGGTTGGGCTGTTAATGTTCTAACGCATTACTGTAAATCGACTGAGCATGATGATTTGTCACAAGCCTTTTATCTGAATTTTTTTTAATTAAAAGTTTTGAAAATATAACCACTTACGGACCATAAAGTTCTGTATGACTGGAGCAATTGTAGAGCAATGTACTGCAGAGGATGACGCAAGCGCTGTGAATAGGCACTTTCATCGTCCCCGTAGATCCGTGGTACCGTAGTACTGTCCATTTCATTATCCTTTTTGGGAAATCTTACAAGATGAGGGGTTTACTGCTTTTTTTTTTTTTTTTTTTTTTTTCCCATTGGCTCTATTCTGCATAATCACGGACATTTATGAAAAACTGTGGGAGGTGTGCGTACAAGCCGGTTTGCTTTTCTTCAAACTGCAGTAGAAAGAGCGTTTGCTACAGTGCATTACACAAGTTTTTCGGAAAAAAAATAATGGCTGCCATGCAACTGATGGCATGGACATGCATGCGAAAGATAGCCTAGTTCGTGCTGAAAACTGCCACTTCATGTAGTGGTCCTTGGTTCTCTGTTAGGTTTCACATCATTTTCCACTTCCATATCCTTTTTTTTTTCATAGCAAAAATGTTAGATTTCAGCTGTAAGAACTTTGTACCTAATAAGTAGAATTTGAAAAGGAAAAATATTAAAGTATTACGCGCTACCTCTATATTTAGTATATTTTAGCAAGATTTTCTCTATTAAAATTGTATTGGAGTGGTTTTTCTTATTAGGTAAGGTTGAAATATGGGTTAAACATTTTGCTAATTGTCATAGTTATATTTTTTTAACTCAGATTTTCACGCTCAAGCCTGTTCTAAATCTGGTCCAAATGCAGCTAGGACATACTTTTTTGGGGTCATTTATCAAACTGATGCAAAGTAGAACTGGCTTAGTTGCCCATAGCAACCAATCAGATTCCACCTTTCATTTTCAAAGGAGCTGTCAAAAATGAAAGGTGGAATCTGATTGGTAGCTATGGGCAACTAAGTCAGTTCTACTTTACACCAGTTAAGTGACCCCGTTTGTTTTTATATTTTACAAGTTCAGTTTTTTTGGTTTTGTGGCTAATCTCAAATTCATATGAAACCCCCAACTTTTATATTCCATATTTTCAGTGTTCAGGTTTCTTTCTTCCCTCCTCCGAATGCACTTTGGCTGATGTCTATGAAACTGGTGCCGTAATGATAGCTAAGCAAGTGCTCTCAGGACTAGGCACAAAGGTGTTGACGTTCAGTAGGTGTATGTTGTCATCACTGTCTGCTGCACTATGCTGCCCTCGCTCTGCTGATTTCAGCGTTCTGTCGGTGCTCTGACAGTCGGTATTTTTATAATACAGACCCGCCGAGCCCTGCAGCGCATGCTGGCTCTGTGAGGTAGATGAGTGTTTGCTGCCCCCGCCTCCGGGCGATGCACAACAGGAAATAAACCTGGTAATCATTGTCCAGAGAGCGGGGACAGTGAGCAGCATCAGACTCCTCTTCCTCGCAGTGCTAGCGAAGGGTTTGGTGGATCAGGACTATAAGGGTGGCTGCACACGGTGCAGATTTGTGTGCAGAAATTTTGTAACATATCTGCACCAACAAACGCACGTAAATCAGCACTATGTTGGTGCCTTTTTTGGTTCAGTTTTTCGTGTGACTTTATTTTTGTGCTTAACTGCAACAACCCCATTAAAGTCTAAGGGAAAAACCACTCTACATAAGGTGCAGAATCGCACAAACAGTTGATACGCTGCGGATTTTAAAGGGCATCTGTCGGCAGATTTGTACCTATGAAACTGGCTGACCTGGTGCCTGTGCGCTTGGCAGCTGAAGACATCTGTGTTGGTCCCATCTTCATATGTGTCCTCATTGCTGAGAAAAATGATGTTTAATATATGCAGATGAGCCTCTAGGAGCAACAAGGGCGTTGCCGTTACACAGAGAGACTCTGTTCTCTGCAAGTGCTGCACCCTCTGCACTTTGACAGGGCGAGGTAGACGTGATGATGTTTTCATTGCCTGACCTTGACAAAGTGAAGAGGGTGCAGCAATTGCAGAGAGAGCAGAGCCTCTAGGTGTAACGGCAACGCCCCCAATACTCGTAGAGTATCATTTGCATATATTAAAACTTAATTTTTCTCACAGGAACATCGAACCAAGACGTTGTCTTCAGATGCCAAGCGCACATGCAACAGGTCACCCAGTTTCATAGGCACAAATCTGCTGACGGAGGCCCTTTAAAATCCGCACAACAGGTCAATTTCCGCACCTAAGGAAAAAAGCAAAATGTACATGAGATTTGTCAAATCTCATTCGTTTTGCTGGTAATCCGCATCGCGTGCGGTACCCTAATAGTACTCACTGTCATCACAGCCATCATAGTGCAGCTGAAAAGTTCCGTGTTTGTTTTTTTCTTTTTTTTATCTTTTTAAGGGAGAGTTAAAGGAGTAGTATACACGCCGAATTACAACGGTTTCATGCCATATGTATTATACAAGTAGTGTAAAAAAAAAAATGCCGACCAAATGTTTTTAGAAAAAAAGAATATGGACACCCTGAATATTTCAGCTACATCACAAATCGATTTTTGCTTTTATATTGGCACTTCAGCTGTCTGTAGTATGAATGACTCAACTTTATATATTCTTTTCTCCCCCCCACACCCCTTAATTAGGACTTAATCCCATGTCCTGATTGTTAACCCTCTACAGTGGTGCTTTTAAGTTTGCAACTGTGCAAGTGAGGCACATAAAATGGTTTACTTTTTCACAGTCTGTTGCAGCATACCAATTCCTGTGCAGCCATCGATGGATAACTTGTAATACAGATAAGATGTACATTTAGTAAGGTGATGATGCAAAAGTATTAGCATTCTGGTGAAATCCAGCCTTGAATTTTCTCTGTATACTTGTGATGATTTTCCTGTTCCTTAACCTGCAAATTCTTTAGGTCTAATTCTGTGAGCCTATCAGCAGCACTGGAGTCACGAGTCTGCATCATTTCTTGTGCTGTCCAACTAACAAATGACATGAACCAGCCCACTGCAGTTTTTTGTACATGTTAAATACTTTTATTGTTTGGGTTTTTCATGATAACGTGTCTAACCGATGACTTTGGTGTTCTGTACTGTCCTGGACCATTTTAATTACACTTTGATGTTATTTGGTTCCACATCATAAGTTTTCCCTGGTTCCCATCCTGATTTAACCCTGTTTGACACCATTTTTTATTTTTTTTATTTTTATTTTTTTCCCATTTACCTTTTGCATTGTATTGCTCTGACAAATGTAATTTGAATCAGATCTGAAAGAGGTCCAGAATAAAATATATTTTGATATTAAGGTTGTGTAGTTTTATTTCCTTTTGAAACGGAGATTATAGATGGAAACCATAATGTTTACGCAGGGAAATCCCATTCAGAAGTCTACGGTATTAAAACCATTTACATATCGCTGTGAATATTTACCTAAAATTTGACTAGGATCAAGGAAAATCTGCATAAAAACGTGATAAAGAACATAAAGGCACACTATCACAGATTTTGATACAGATTTTCTGTTTATTTTAACAACCCTATTGAAGTCTATTACTCTACATAAGGTGCAGTATTGCACAACTGACCTGCTGTGGCTTTTAAAATTCGTACAGCAGGTCAATTTCCACCCATACAAAATATGCAGTGTGTACATGAGATTAGGGGAATTTCACTTTGCTGGTATTGCATTCGTTTTTTTTTTTTTCTGCATGAAAAAACTTCACATAATCCTCAACATGTGCAGGTACCCTAACGGAACGTTCACGTGGCAGAAACCGCCTGTTTCTGCTGTGATTGTTCGCTTTAAATGCTGCAGACCCACTCACGACAACAGCTCCATTGAATGTAGTTGAACCGCAAGCGGACACCGCAAATTTGAACCCGCCAGCCTGTAACTCCCAATAAAAATGGGAGGTACCATGCAGCCTTTGAAGGAGTTTTGGATTAGTGTCCGTGGATGGTCCTAAAGGGTGGCAGAATTTGCAGACGATTTCTGCAACTGAAAATCTGAATGGGGCTTGCAGAAATCTGCATGCTTATCACCAAAACGACCCCATTCAAATGAGTGGAACTGATTTTTAGTGTGAAGGCATCCTTAGATGTCTACATAAGGAACACACCTTATTGACAAGGGTGATGGTAACACTCAGTTGTAATCTGTCATTTTTATTTTTCTTACCTTACATGTTCATTTTTTTAATTCATATGATAAAAGGCGAAGTACAATTTGATTTGTGTTTCATCTGGTGTTCTCTGCACACCCCATGACTACCCCATTAGCCAGGAAACTTAGAACTACTCCACCTGTTGGTCCCTTCTACACACTCCGTACTAGTCAGTCCTTAACAGATAACCTGAATTCCAAACATTCTTAACCCACTTATACTCCCAAGCGAATATCCACCTATCTACCGGGACTTAGTCTTCCTAAGATGCTGGACTCTCTAATTGATCTGTTGTGTTCAGAGATTACTTTAATGGCTATGGAAATTGCAACTAGCACCCTCGAAACCCAGAAGCGTCATGGACCAGATGTCTGGGCTTGCTGGGAGTTGTAGTTTTGCAACATCTCAAGGGCCGCAGGTTGTGCATGCTTGCTATAAAAAGTTTTCAGCTATCCTTAGCCCTCGTCTAGACATGCTTTAATGCAATATGACAAGGTTCCCCAGTTCATCAGGATTCCCTTCAGGCAGCCATCACTCTGATTCCTAAACCTGAAAAAGACCCACTTGACAATTTCTAACATGACTTTGCGTTCTATACGCTGACCCTCAGGCTCTTATCTGTTACAATGGCTTTCTCTTTGAATGGTTTCCCATCTGTCGGGGCAAGCGGCAGGGATGTCCACTATCTCCTGTACTGTTTATACTGGTACTTCAACCACTGGCTATCCGCATTCGTAAAAATGTGAACATTAAAGGCGTCAAACTTGTGTCTTTCGATCACAAAATTTGCATGTTCGCATATGACATTCTTATGCTAATATCATCCCTACACTTCCCCTGACCCTTTTGTAGCTGTCCGGTTTTGAGGTAGTTTCGGGCCTCTCTGTAAACAACAAGAAATCTAAAGCCTTTTTAACCTGTCTCTCCCCAAGCCAGAAGTCTCCTGCCTTCACTAAAACTTTCCTTTTGCGTGGACATCTGGATTACCTGGGGATTTAGATAGCAGCCTCTTATCACATGCTCTACTACCTGCCTCTCATCTGTAAGTTGAGACTGCTTCTAGAAAGTTGGAGCCCACACCACGTATCTTGGACTGGGAGAGTTAATTCGCTCAAAATGTGCTTACCTACACTGCTTTACTTTTTTAGCGCTCTCCCAGTCGCTGTCCTGATCCATATCCTGAAGACACTCCAACTTAGTGTGCCCCGTGCTGTGGTCCACAAAGCACGGGCACTGGCCATGTGCCTGCCGTTTTCAGATGAGGACCCATTAGCTTGACTAGATCCACGATCCACAAGATTCTGTCCACACCTCAAAAAAAAATAAAAAATAGAAAGTGCGTTTTTTGCGGTGGGGAGGCATGCTCTGTGGGTTGCCGCACAGACAGCAATACGGGCATGGGCCACACACGTTAGTGTGCTTGAGCCCTTAGATTTGTCAAGAACAATGCCATCCCTAGGGTAGTGTATTCCACCTTATACAGAGACAGGCTCCAGAGACAGACCCAACTACCAGAGGTACTCCCTAGCTGCCCAAATAACTCCACTGTCCATAGATTCCATTTCATGGACACCACCTGCTTCCTGACCCATTATTACTAATTCCATTCGCAAGTACTCATTTACATTCGGATTCTGAAATACTCGGCCCGATTAATCTTGGATACGAGTTTACAACTTCATTTACTTGATGACCGGATACAATATTAAGGAAGACCCTTGGGAAGCATTACTTAATAATCAGATCCTGAGAATTCCCCCAGACCTATGGCGATTGATAAGCATTTTCTCCCTGGCCACCAAGCAGGCTATATAGGCAGCTTAGAAAAAAACACCCCTGGATTTTTTCGGTGGTCAAGCGCACTCCGGATCTCTACATGATTGAGAAACTAAGTTCCAATACTAAAGATCGTCATGATCAGTTCTTAGAAATTTGGACTCCTTGGTCAGACTATTCTTTCATGGATTTTTCTCGTGACTCACATGGATACTAGTCTGGATTTTCCTGCTCGCTATTCTCTGTATTACTCCCTATGCTTGCTCTTCCAATTTTTTTAGTTGACGTAGGTATATCAGTATATACAGTAGAGTATGGAACTTGTGTCCACATAAATTTTGTCTGCCATCCTGCGGGAGTCATCGTCCCCCCAAACCACCTCTTCCCACAATATGTCATTGGTCATGTTCTGTCTGTTTCCTGAGTTTTTATGCCTAACGTTTTTCCTGTTGTCTGCGATGGCCTTGTTTATGAAACAGTGCTGCGAGTAATACCACTCCTCTCGTGAAAAATCATCTGCTTTTTTTTTTTTCACCCTTTTGCAACCTCTTTGCAACATTTGCTTTTATTAGTTACCAATTTTACAAAATGTTGAAAAATCCTTAATACAAACAATTAAAAAAAAAAAAAAAAGCCAAATACAAATTGTAACAGCTGCAATATTTTTGGAGCAATCAACCAGATTGGCTGGAGGTAGAAAATAAGCATTAATAGTCATTTATTAAGATTAATATGCCAGTCTTAATACCCCTGTGCTGGCATTTAAGTTATTTAGAGGCGCAGACGCATGTTCTGGCCGCGTACAACAAGCTTAAACCTATGCCAGCTACCTTGATGGCGTGGATTTAAGCCATTTTCTATGACAAAACTGGTGTAGAAAATTAGAAATGAGACAGGCCTGCCAACCCTCTCTTACATGCCCACATCACGCCCCCCTTTTTTGGCACTTGCTTCAGCGGCGTAAAATGGGGAAAATTTGCGACAAAATCTGCACCTAATATATGACAAAAAGTGGCGTATATAAATTAATATATGTGCCTCAGACTATATTATCGCATGAAAGTATTATGAACCTGAGTTCAGGATTTTGAGCTGTTAAATGTAAAGGCAGTAAGTAACGCCATCAAAAACGGGTATGGCTAACTGCATACTTACGGCTAAGCTAGCCGGCAGGGAATAGCCTGCTGGTGCTCTCCCGATCTGCGACAGCAGGGAAGCGGCCGGATACTGTTATAGTCAGTGGAGTCCGGCGGACATGTGGCACCATCTAGCTATGCCGGATCGGGAGAACACAGTCATGCTGTTCTCTTCCACAGCCTGCCAGATAGCTTTGCCACAAGCGTTAGCCTGAGAGCAGTGGCGTAACTAGAAATGACTGGGCCCCACAGCAAATGTTTGAATGGGGCCCCCTCCCCCAGTAATTTTTTCACAACCCCTTCCTTTCATGCAGCCACCTTTCCTGTGGCTAGTAAAGATCGCTCTCTTAGATCAGGCCCGGCAGCTGTTCCATCCGTTTTCTACACTGTCTATACTTCCACTGTATATCATTTCATTGTGTACTAATGTTGAAGGGCCCTGACAAAATCTTTTAGTACTTCTCCTCCTCTTGGATGGGCCCCTTCTGAGTCAGGGCCCCAAAGCAGCCGCTTCCCCTATAGTTACGCCCATGCCTGAGAGTATGTTCACATGGCTTAAATCTGCCAGTGATTCAGCAGCAGAAAATTGGCATTTTCAGCTGCTAAATCCACAACCAAACCTCACCAACAGTTTTACCATGGACTTTAATGTAAAAAAAAAAAGTACCTTGTGCTTTATTTTCTTTTTTTTTTTCTTTTACACTGAACAGGAGAGTTTCCCTGCTGGCAGGAAACCACTTCGAAGGCAGAGTTATAGAGGCTCCTCCCCATCACCTGCTCCAGTTGTTTCCTGTTCCTAGGGATGTGTGGAAGACTGTCCTGTTTGATGCAGGAGCTAAGATTCTCGGTTTCTACTGGAGGGCTGGTGCAGAGAGTGGAGCTTAGGAGCAATTTTCCTTCTGCTCCACTCTTAGGTATAAGATCTTCATTTTTTGTTTTTTTTGTTTTTTTTTTGTTTTTTTTTTTAGGACCTATGGTGGCCAGGGGCTCCCAGTTTCTTGCTGCATTCAGCATTGCAGAATTTATATCAGTTGTCAGCATGTGACTTTAGGCGCAGAAGGCAGGAACTACTATAGATACATGCTGGCATTAGAGATGAGCGAATACCTGGATGTTCGGGTTCGGGATCCGAACTCGACCCGAACTTTATCCCGAACCCCATTGAAGTCAATGAGGACCCGAACTTTTAGGCACTAAAAAGGCTGTAAAATAGTCCAGGAACGGGCTAGAGGGCTGCCAAAGGCAGCAGAATGTAGGTAAATCCCCTGCAAACAAATGTGGATAGGGAAATGAATTAAAATAAAATTTAACCAATATTAATTGGAGAGAGGTCCCACAGCAAGGAATCATGCGTCATATCACCCACCACTGGAGAAGGCCACTTTCAGTTATTTCGGCCCAGCACCCAGACCGAGGATACACGTCCCACGGCAAGGAATCATGAGTCATATCACCCACCACTGGAGAAGGCCATTTTCAGTTATTTCGGCACCAGCACCCAGACAGAGAAGAGAGGTCCCACAGCAAGGAATCATGCGTCATATCACCCACCACCGGAGAAGGCCACTTTCAGTTATTTCGGCCCAGCACCCAGACAGAGGAGAGAGGTCCCACAGTAAGGAATCATGCGTCATATCACCCACCACCGGAGAAGGCCACTTTCAGTTATTTCGGCCCCACCACCCAGACAGAGGAGAGGTTTATTCAACTTTGGGTTGCACCGCAAGATCATGGTAAAGTTAAAAAAATGAGGATTTAATAAAGAAGTGCCCCGGAGTACAAGAATACATGGTTGAGGAGGAGGCAGTTATAAATGTCTATTCTGCACAAGGGAGGCACAGGTCCTGTGGGATCCATGCCTGGTTCATTTTTATGAACGTCAGCTTGTCCACGTTGGCTGTGGACAGGCGGCTGCGTTTGTCAGTAATGACGCCCCCCCTGCCGTGCTGAATACACGTTCAGACAAAACACTGGCCGCCGGGCAGGCCAGCACCTCCAAGGCATAAAATGCTAACTCTGGCCACGTGGACAATTTGGAGACCCAGAAGTTGAATGGGGCCGAACCATCAGTCAGTACGTGCAGGGGTGAGCAGACGTACTGTTCAACCATGTTAGTGAAATGCTGCCTCCTGTTAACACGTTCCGTATCAGGTGGTGGCGCAGTTAGCTGTGGCGTGGAGACAAAACTTTTCCACATTTCTGCCATGCTAACCCTGCCCTCAGAGGAGCTGGCCGTGACACAGCTGCGTTGGCGACCTCTTGCTCCTCCTCTGCCTTCGCCTTGGGCTTCCACCTGTTCCCCTGTGACATTTGGGAATGCTCTCAGGAGCGCCTCTACCAGTGTGCTCTTGTACTCGCACATCTTCCTATCACGCTCCAGTGCAGGAAGTAAGGTGGGCACATTGTCTTTGTACCGGGGATCCAGCAGGGTGGCAACCCAGTAGTCCGCACACGTTAAAATGTGGGCTACTCTGCTGTCATTGCGCAGGCACTGCAGCATGTAGTCGCTCATGTGTGCCAGGCTCCCCAGAGGTATGCACAAGCTGTCCTCTGTGGGAGGCGTATCGTCATCGTTCTCCGTATCCCCCCAGCCACGCACCAGTGATGGGCCTGAGCTGTGTCGGGTGCCACCCCGCTGTGAACATGCTTCATCCTTATCCTCCTCCACCTCCTCCTCATCCTCCTTGTCCTCCAATAGTGGGCCCTGGCTTGCCACATTTGTACCTGGCCTCTGCTGTTGCAAAAAACCTCCCTCTGAGCCACTTCTAACAGACTGGCCTGAAAGTGCTAAAAATGACCCCTCATCCTCCTCCTCCTCCTCCTGGGCCACCTCCTCTTCCATCATCGCCCTAAGCGTTTTCTCAAGGAGACATAGAAGTGGTATTGTAACGCTGATAATGGTGTCATCGCCACTGGCCATGTTGGTGGAGTACTCGAAACAGGGCACACAGGTCTCGTATGGAGGCCCAATCATTGGTGGTGAAGTGGTGCTGTTCCGCAGTGCGATTGACGCGTGCGTGCTGCAGCTGAAACTCCACTATGGCCTGCTGCTGCTCGCACAGTCTCTCCAGCATGTGCAAGGTGGAATTCCACCTGGTGGGCACGTCGCATATGAGGCGGTGAGCGGGAAGGCCGAAGTTCCGCTGTAGCGCAGACAGGCGAGTAGCGGCAGGATGTGAACGCCGGAAGTGCGCACAGACGGCCCTCACTTTATGCAGCAGCTCTGACATGTCGGGGTAGTTGTGAATGAACTTCTGCACCACCAAAGTCAGCACATGCGCCAGGCAAGGGATGTGCGTCAAACCGGCTAGTCCCAGAGCTGCGACGAGATTTCGCCCATTATCGCACACCACCAGGCCGGGCTTGAGGCCCACCGGCAGCAACCACTGTTCGGTCTGTTGTTCAATACCCCGCCACAACTCCTGCGCGGTGTGGGGCCTGTCCCCCAAACATATTAGTTTCAGAATGGCCTACTGACGTTTACCCCGGGCTGTGCTGAAGTTGGTGGTGAAGGTGTGTGGCTGACTGGATGAGCTGGTGGAAGCAGAGGAGGAGGAAGCCGAGTAGGAGGAGGAGGCTACAGGAGGCAAAGAATAATGCCCTGCGATCCTTGGCGGCGGAAGGACGTGCGCCAAGGAACTCTCCGCCTGGGGCCCAGCCGCCACTACATTTACCCAGTGTGCAGTTAGGGAGATATAGCGTCCCTGGCCGTGCTTACTAGTCCACGTATCTGTGGTCAGATGGCGTTGCGCAGTGCACACTTGATTTTATCGGATACTTGGTTGTGCAGGGAAGGCACGGCTGTCTTGAAGAAGTAGTGGCGGCTGGGAACAACATACTGTGGGACAGCCATGGACATCAGCTGTTTGAAGCTGTCTGTGTCCACCAGCCTGAATGACAGCATTTCAAAGGCCAGTAGTTTAGAAATGCTGGCATTCAGGCCCAGGGCTCGAGGGTGGCTAGGTGGGAATTTACGCTTTCTCTCCAAGGTTTGTGAGATGGAGAGCTGAACGCTGCCGTGTGACATGGTGGAGATGCTTGGTGACGCAGGTGGTGGTGTCGGTGGCACATCCTCTGGTGGGCGGCAGGTGCCAACGTTCCTCCCGAGGTGGAGGAAGAGGCCGAGGCAGCAGCAGAAGAGGGAGCAGGGGGAGCCAGAGTGAGTTCCTTGCTTTTAAGGTGTTTACTCCACTGCAGTTCATGCTTTGCATGTAGATGCCTGGTCATGCAGGTTGTGCTAAGGTTCAGAACGTTAATGCATCGCTTCAGGATCTGATGGCACAGCGTGCAAACCACTCGGGTCTTGTCGTCAGCACATTGTTTAAAGAAGTGCCATGCCAGGGAACCCCTTGAAGCTGCCTTTGGGGTGCTCGGTTCCTGGTGGCGGTGGCCAGTAGCAGGCGAACTCTCTTGGCGGCGGCTGGTCTGCTTTTGCCCCCTGATCCCTCTTTTGCTACGCTGTTGGCTCGGTCTCACCACTGCCTCTTCCTCTGAACTATGAAAGTCTGTGGCACGACCTTCATTCCATGTAGGGTCTAGGACCTCATCGTCTTCCACACAGTCTTCCTCCCTGACCTACTGTTCGGTCTGCACACTGCAGAAAGACGCAGCAGTTGGCACCTGTGTTTCGTCATCATCAGAGACGTGCGGACTCCGATGAGGTGGTATTCCCGTGTCCTCATCATCAGGAAACATCAGTGGTTGTGCATCAGTGCATTCTATGTCTTCCACCACTGGGGAAGGGCTAGGTGGATTCCCTTGGGAAACCCTGCCAGCAGAGTCTTCAAACAGCATAAGAGACTGCTGCATAACTTGAGGCTCAGACAGTTTCCCTGATATGCATGGGGGTGATGTGACAGACTGATGGGCTTGGTTTTCAGGTGCCACCTGTGCGCTTTCTGCGGAAGACTGGGTGGGAGATAATGTTGTGAACGTGCTGGATCCACTGTCGGCCGCCCAATTGACTAGCGCCTGTACCTGCTCAGGCCTTACCATCCTTAGAATGGCATTGGGCCCCACCAAATATCGCTGTAAATTCTGGCGGGTACTGGAACCTGAGGTAGTTGGTTCACTAGGACGTGTGGCTGTGGCAGAATGGCCACGTCCTCTCCCAGCACCAGAGGGTACACTAACACCACCGCGTCCGCGTCCCTTACTAGATGTTTTCCTCATTGTTACCGTTCACCAAGCACCACAATAAGAAAAAAAATATTTGGCCCAATGTATTGATTTCAAATTCAGGCCTTTATTTTTACAGGCACCTAACACTATCTGCCTATTTATTTATGTAGCGTATTACATTAATCCAGGCACAGCAGTAACCACTGATTTAGGGGAATATCACTTTTAGTTGTAGTATTTAGGCCCTGGATGAAAGGTATCCTTTTATGGACAGATTTACAATTGGCCTGCAACAGCTCGAACACCAGATTCAAGGTATTGCTATTTTGGCAATTGAATTTCACCCCAGAACAAAATATACCCTGTTACGGACAGGTTTAAACTAGGCCTGCAACAGCTGGGACACCAGATTCAGGGTATTGCTATTTTGGCAATTGAATTTCACCCCAGAACAAAATATATGTTTTTGCGGACACTATGAAACTTGGCCAGCCACAGCTGAAACCACTGATTTATGGTATTGCTATTTTGGCAATTGAATTTCACCCCCGAACAAAATATACCCTGTTACGGACAGATTTAAACTAGGCCCGCAACAGCTGGAACACCAGATTCAGGGTATTGCTATTTTGGCAATTTAATTTCACCCCACAACAAAATATATGTTTTTGCGGACACTATGAATCTTGGCCAGCCACAGCTGAAACCACTGATTTATGGTATTGCTTTTTTGGCAATTGAATTTCACCCCAGAACAAAATATATGTTTTTGCGGACACTATGAAACTTGGCCAGCCACAGCTGAAACCACTGATTTATGGTATTGCTATTTTGGCAATTGAATTTCACCCCAGAACAAAATATATGTTTTTGCGGACACTATGAAACTTGGCCAGCCACAGCTGAAACCACTGATTTATGGTATTGCTATTTTGGCAATTGAATTTCACCCCAGAACAAAATATATGTTTTTGCGGACACTATGAAACTTGGCCTGCAACAGCTGGGACACCAGATTCAGGGTATTGCTATTTTGGCAATTGAATTTCACCCCACAACAAAATATATGTTTTTGCGGACACTATGAATCTTGGCCAGCCACAGCTGAAACCACTGATTTATGGTATTGCTATTTTGGCAATTGAATTTCACCCCAGAACAAAATATATGTTTTTGCGGACACTATGAAACTTGGCCTGCAACAGCTGGGACACCAGATTCAGGGTATTGCTATTTTGGCAATTGAATTTCACCCCAGAACAAAATATATCGTTTGCAGGACACTATGAAACTTGGCCAGCCACAGATCAAACCACTGATTTATGGCATTGCTATTTTGGCAATTGAATTTCACTACAGAAAAAAATCTATCCTTTGCCAGACAGCAGACAGTATTACACTTGGCTAGCCACAGCTGGAACACCAGATTTAGTGGAATGCTATTTTGGCAATTGAATTTCACCCCTCAATAAAATATAGAAATTTCTATCCTGAGTTTCTAGAGGTGACAATAAGCACAGCCAAGCCCCCGATGTAGGATATAGCAAAAAAAAAAACTAATATTGATGGATTGATGGACTTGGTGGCAGCTTGTGCTGTTGCACCACAAGTCACAAAATGGCTGCCGATCACCCCAGAAAAAAGTGGCAGAAAAACACTCTGTGTAGCCTAAAAACCAGCGAGCAATTAAGTAGCAGAAGTTGAATGATTCACAGCTGTAGATCGATCACTTCATTAGGTGTTTTTGCTGAGTTTTCCCTGCCTAATCTTGCCCTCACAACAGCTGCATCCTATCCCTACACTAATCAGAGCAGAGTGACGTGCGGTTCTACGTGACTCCAGCTTAAATAGAGGCTGGGTCACATGCTGCACCTGGCCTATCACAGCCATGCCATTAGTAGGCATGGCTGTGATGGCTTCTTAGGGCAAGAAGTTAAACACTAGCTGATTGGCTGCTGTGCAGCCCTTCAGAAAGCGTGAAGAAATCGCAGACGAACAACAACGAACCCGAACTTTTTTGAAAATGTTCGGGTCCGGGTCTTTTTACCGAACACCCCAAAATTCGGTACGAACCCGAACTATACAGTTCGGGTTCGTTTAACTCTGATTGTAGCTAAACAACACTTAGCATTTGGGTGCAATTTTTATTCTGTTGCTGTCCCTTCCTAGTATGTTTTACTCCTGTTCCATTCTGTTGTGGAAGTGTTAGAAAAAGATGAAAATTATTCTTACCATTTTGATTTTCCGTAACCTTCACAACGGCACACTCTTTTTTTCCCACCTTTAACCTTTTTCCAATTTTTTTGTAATGTGTATGTGTGATTAAATATCTAGCATATTTTGCATATCTAGTGTTCTTTGTCACTAACTTGAGCAGGTGATGATGAGGAGCCTTTTTAACCTTGTCTTCCAAGTTGTTTCCTGTCCCTGAAGTGGGGAAACCCTCTGCTGTTGTGAACATTTACGTCATGTCTGAGTCTTCCATCAGATATATACTTTGGCAGTGGTCAATGACTTGCAACTATAAGTTACTCTATTCGTTTTCCATAAATTTCACCTGAAAGCCAAATATCCTTAACTTTTTGTGAGTAGTGTATAATGCTCTATAGGCATTGAGTGACATCACCCATAGCCACTAATAATAAAGGTTTTTGTGTGTTTGTGTATGTGTGTTGGCCGCTGTATACGAAAGAATACTCTATTACAGTTTCCTGTACAATTAAAAAACAAACCTCCATACAATCCTAATGAAGGCTGAATGGACACTCTTGATCCACATAAGGTTAATTGGGGCCCTATGCCTATGTTCAGCATATCTGCAGGGAGTTTTCGCACTTCATGTGCTGGACTGAAAGGGAAAACAATGTGTTCATAGCCTAAGACGTAACAGGTAAATAAGATGAGAGATTAAAGAAAAGTGAAATGGGGACTGAGGTTGAGCCTGAGTATGTAAAGGTGCTGAAAACAGTGTGGACCTAATGAGCAAGTATGGGGGGGTTTATGTTACTACAGTCTGACACCTCTTCAATCCCTTTGCTGCCATAGTAGTAAAGTCTTACTGTTCTGAAAATAAGGCACCAAGCTGCTGTTTATGAGAAGGCCTATAAGTGGCTTTCCTAATGTACAAACATTGCAGGGTAGTGACATTGCTTCATAAGGCTTTGTAAAGCAAAATCATAATATGTGGCTTAATAAGCCTACTATTCTGCAGTTCGACTACTACCCACACAATGTCCCAGGGAAAATTCTGTAAAGATGCACCAAAGTTAATTTCCAGGATTATATAATTATTTTCCTTTGTTTCAGTTCAGACTGAGGTCTTGGACGCAACAAGCCAAATGAGTAAAGTCAGATCGTTGACAATTGTGACACATAGAAGTTTGAGTATACAGTATGGGTACCAAACTTCATAAAGAAGGACCTTTTGCAGCCATTCTTCCTGGCTGTAGAGGTAGTGAATAACTAAACTAAAGTAAAAACTGGAATGAGTGGACTATAGTACCCAGAAAGGGTTATTCAGTTTAGAAAGAAGACGACTGAGGGGAGATCTAATAACTATGTATAAATATATCAGGGGTCAGTACAGAGATCTGTCCCATCATCTATTTATCCCCAGGACTGTGACTGTGACGAGGGGACATCCTCTGCATCTGGAGAAAAGAAGGTTTGTATACAAACAGAAGAGGATTCTTAACAGTAACAGTAGTGAGACTATGGAACTCTCTGCGTGAGGAGGTGGTGATGGTGAGTTCACTAAAAGAGAACAAGAGGGGTTGGATTTATTTCTGGAGTGTAATAATTTTACAGGTTATAGTTACTAGAGAGGGGTCATTGATCCAGGGAGTTATTCTGATTGTCTGATTGGAATCGAGAAGGATTTTTTTCCCCCCCTAAAATGAGGAAAATTGGCTTCTACCTCACAGGCTTTTTTTTGCCTTTCTCTGGATCAACTTGTAGGATAACAGGCTGAACTGGATGGACAGATGTCTTTTTTCAGCCTTACAAACTATGATTCTCACTCTTTAGTTTCCGCATTGCAATCAATAAAGGACCATTATTTACTAATCAGGTGGAATTTTCGTCTTACACTAATAACATGTTGAATTTAGCCCAAAAATAATCATGGGGGTTTATTGTATCTATATACAGTTGAAACTAGATGTTTACGTACCCTATATAAAAAGACACATATGCATGTTTTCTCAATATCTGACATGAAATTAGAATAAACCTTTCCTGTTTTTGGTCAATTAGGATTACCATAATTATTATTGTTTGCCAAATGCCAGAATAATGAGAAAGAAAATGTTTTAAGGCATTTTATTACTTTCTGCAATGTGAAAGTTTACATACAGTAAGATTACTTTGCCTTTAAACAATTCTGGACTGCCCATATGATGATGTCATGTGTTTGGAAGCTTCTGTTAGGTTTGTTGGCAACATCTGAGTTAATTAGAGACACACCTATGTATGTATTTAAATGCACACCTGAAATACACTGCTTCTTTGTGTAGCATCATGGGAAAGTCTAAAGAAATCAGCCAAGCTATCAGGAAGATAATTGTGGACTTGCACAAGTCTGGCTCAACCTTGAGTGCAATTTCAAGATACCTGAAGGTGCCTCGTTCATCTGTGCAAATAATTGTATGCAAGTACAAACAAGATGGGAATGTCCAGCCATCATACCGCTCAGGAAGGCGACAGGTTCTGTGTCCCAGACATGAACATGCTTTGGTCCGACATGTGCATATCAACCCAAGAACAAGAGCAAAAGACCTTGTGAAGATGATGGCAGAAGCTGGTAAGATTGTGTCAATATCCAAAATGAAACGAGTATACTGTATTAACCACATCAGCCCCCCTAGCTTAAACACCCTTAATGACCAGGCCACTTTTTACAATTCCGCACTACACTACTTTCACCGTTTATTGCTCCGTCATACAACTTACCACCCAAATGAATTTTACCTCCTTTTCTTCTCACTAATAGAGCTTTCATTTGGTGGTATTTCATTGCTGCTGACATTTTTACTTTTTTTGCTATTAATCAAAAATTACCGAAATTTTTGCAAAGAAATGACATTTTTCACTTTCTGTTGTAAAATTTTTCAAAAAACTACATTTCTATATAAATTTTTCTCTAAATTTATTGTTCTACATGTCTTTGATAAAAAAATCCAATAAGTGTATATTTATTGGTTTGGGTAAAAGTTATAGCGTTTACAAACTATGGTGCAAAAAAGTGAATTTCGGCATTTTGAAGCAGCTCTGACTTTCTGAGCGCCTGTCATGTTTCTTCAGGAGCTAGAATGTCAGGAAAGTATAAATACCCCCAAATCACACCATTTTAGAAAGAAGACACCCCAAAGTATTCGCGGAGGGGCTTGGTGAGTTCATGTATCATTTCATTTTTTTCACAAGTTAGCGGAAAATGACACTTTCTGAGAAAAAAAAAAAAAAAAAGTTTCAATTTCTGATAACTTCTGGCAAAAAAAAAAAATCTCAGACGGACTCACTATGCCCCTCAGTGAATACCTTGGGGTGTCTACTTTCCGAAATGGGGTCATTTGTGGGGTGTGTTTACTGTTCTGGCATTTTGGGCGGGGCTAAATTGTGAGCCGCCATGTAAAACCTAAAGGTACTCGTTGAATTTGGGCCTTTGCGACTCAGGCTGCAAAAGTGTCACTCATGGTATCGCCGTACTCAGGAGAAGTAGGGCAATGTGTTTGGGGTGTATTTTTACATACACCCATGTTGGGTGAGAGAAATATCTCTGTATATTGACAACTTTGAATAAAAATTGTAAAAGTTGTCGCTTACAGCGATATTTCTCACACCCAGCATGGGTATATGTAAAAATACACCCTAAAACACATTGCCCTACTTCTCCTGAGTACGGCGATACCACATGTGTGCCACTTTTTGCAGCTTGGGTGCAAAGGGGCCCTAAAACCAATGAGTACCTTTTAGGATTTCACAGGGCATTTTTACGCATTTGGATTCCAGACTTCTTCTCACGCTTTAGGGGCCCCTAAAATGCCAGGGCAGTATAAATACCCCACATGTGACCCCATTTTGGAAAGAAGACACCCCAAGGTATTCTGTGAGGGGTATGGTGAGTTCATGTAAAATTTTATTTTTGTCACAAGTTAGTGGAATATGAGACTTTGTAAAAACAAAATTAAAAAACAAAAAACAATTTCCGCTGACTTGTGCCAAAAATAAAAATTCTGTGGACTCACCATGCCCCTCACAGAATACCTAGGGGTGTCTTCTTCCAAAATGGGGTCACATGTGGGGTATTTATACTCACCTGGCATTTTAGGGGCCCCTAAAGTGTGAGAATCCAAATGCAAAAAAATGGCCTGTGAAATCCTAAAGGTACTCATTGGTTTTAGGCCCTTTGCGCATCTTGGCTGCAAAAATGTCACACATGTGGTATCGCCGTACTCAGGAGAAGTAGAGCAATCTGTTTTGGGGTGTATTTTTATATATACCCATACTGTGTGTGAGAAATATCGCTGTAAACGACAACTTTTTAAATTTTTTTATTCAAAGTTGTCAATTTACAGAGATATTTCTCTCACCCAGTATGGGTATATGTAAAAATACACCCTAAAACACATCGCCCTACTTCTCCTGAGTACGGCGATACCACATGTGTGACACTTTTTGCAGCCAAGATGCGCAAAGGGCCCTAATTCCAATGAGTACCTTTAGGAGGGCATTTTTACGCATTTTCTTCTCACGCTTTAGGGCTCCTAAAATGCCAGGGCAGTATAAATACCCACATGTGACCCCATTTTGGAAAGAAGACACCCCAAGGTAATCCGTGAGGGGCATGGTGAGTTCATAGAAGATTTTTTTTTGCACAAGTTAGTGGAAATTGATTTTTCATTGTTTTTTCTCACAAAGTCTCCCTTTCCGCTAACTTTTGACAAAAAGTTTAATTTTTCATGGACTCATTATGCCCCTCAGCGAATACCTTGAGGTGTCTTCTTTCCAAAATGGGGTCACATGTGGGGTATTTATACTGCCCTGGCATTTTAGGGCCCTAAAGCGTGAGAAGAAAAATGCGTAAAATGCCCTCCTAAAAGTACTCATTGGTTTAGGGCCCTTGCGCATCTTGGCTGCAAAAGTGTCACTCATGTGGTATCGCCGTACTCAGAAGAAGTAGGGCGATGTGTCTAGGTGTATTTTTACATATACCCATGCTGGGTGAGAGAAATATCTCTGTAAATTGACAACTTTGAATAAAAAAATTAAAAAGTTGTCGCTTACAGCGATATTTCTCACACAAAGTATGGTTATATGTAAAAATACACCCCAAAACACATTGCCCTACTTCTCCTGAGTACGGCGATACCACATGAGTGACACTTTTTGCAGCCAAGATGCGCAAAGGGCCCTAAAACCAATGAGTACCTTTAGGATTTCACAGGACATTTTTACGCATTTGGATTCTCACGCTTTAGGACCCCTAAAATGCCAGGGCAGTATAAATACCCCACATGTGACCCCATTGTGGAAAGAAGACACCCCAAGGTATTCCGTGAGGGGCATGGCGAGTTTACAGAAAAAAAAATTTGGCACAAGTTAGCGGAAATGGTATTTTTATTTATTTTTTTTTTTTACAGTCTCACATTCCACTAACTTGTGACAAAAATAAAATTTTGCATGAACTCACCATACCCCTTACGGAATACCTTGGGGTGTCTTCTTTCTAAAATGGGGTCACATGTGAGGTGTTTGTACTGCCCTGGCATTTTAGGGGTCTCCGCAATCATTACACGTATGGCCAGAATTAGGAGTTTTAGCGATTCTCCTTATATTGACCATACGGGTAATGAGAATTTTTTTCCGTTCAGCCTCTGCGCTGAAAGAAAAAATGAACGTCACAGATTTTTCCATTCACATTGATCAATGTGGATGAAAAAATCTCTAAAAATGTGCAAAAAAAGAGGGAAAAGCTATAAAGCTGCGATCGCTAAGGGACCCTAAGGCCTCATTCAGCGTCTCGCAATTCTGTTCCGCAAAATTTTGCGGAACAGAATTGTGGATACATTCAATTCTATGGGGACAGACTTTGTCCCGCTGATCCATAATTGCGGATCCGTAATTGGAGATCCGCAAAGTATAGAACATGTCCTATTCTTGTCCGCAATTGCGGATAAGAAAAGGCATTTTCTATATAGTTCTGGCAATGTGCGGATCCGCAAAATGCGGAAAGCACATTGCTGGTGTCCGTAGTTTATGGATCCGCGGATTTGCGGATCCGTGGATCCGCAAAACACATGCGGACATCTGAATGAGCCTTACAGGGGTGATCAGTGACAGGGGGTGACAGGGGTGATCAGGGGGTGACATGGGAGATCAGGGGTTAATCAGTGACAGGGGGTGGTGGGTGGGTGGGGGCGGTGGGGGGGTTGTGTGGTGATTGGTGCACTTTGATATTTTTTCTCTGGTGGTCCCAAGCAAAGGGACCACCAGAGAAGCGGGTAGCAAGCAGATCAGACGCTGTTCACAGAACAACGCCTGATCTGCGATTTTTTCTGCCATATACAGCCTGCCAGCGCACGATCGGCGCTGGCAGGCTGTAGTATAACTACATGCGAGCGCGCCGATGGCGCGCATTGCGCATGTGCGGGCGCGTGCTCGCGTCATCTCGCGTCTCGCGAGATGACGCGCCGATGCGTCGGATCAGAAGAGCCCGGCCGCCGCGAGAACGCGATCCTGCGTGCGGCGGTCCGGGAGTGGTTAACATGGGCTGAAAGGCCACTCTGCCGGGAAGAAGCCATTACTCCAAAAGAAACATAAAAAGCCAGATTAATGTTTGCAAATACACACAGGAACAAAGACCTACATTTTTGGAGACATGTCCTGTGGTCTGACAAAACTAAAATTGAACTTTTTGGCCATAATGACCATTGTTACGTTTAGTGGAAAAAGGGAAAAGCTTGGAAGCCTAAGAGCGACCCTAAAACATGGGGGTGGCAGCATCATGTTGTGGGGTTGTTTTGCTGCAGGATGGACTGGTGCACTTCACAAAATAGATTGCATCACGAGGAAAGAAGATTATGTGGAAATACTGAAGCAACATCTCAAGATATCAGCCTGGAAGTTAAAGCTTGGGCGGAATTAGGTGTTCCAAATGGACAATGACCCGAAGCATACTGCCAAACTGGCTACAAGGTGGCTTAAGGATAACAAAGTCAATGTTTTGGAGTGGCCATCACAAAGCCCTGATCTCAATCTTATTAAAAATGTATGGATAAAACTGAAAAGGCAGGTGCGAGCAAGGTGACCAACAAACATGGCTCAGTTACACCAGTTTTGTCAGGAGGAATGCCCCAAATTCCTTCCAACTATTGTGAGAAGCTTGTGGAAGGATATTCAAAACGTTTGACCCAAGTCATACAGTTTAAGGGCAATGGTGCCAAATATTAATAAAATGTATGTAAACTTTTGACTTTGCAGAAAGTAATAAGAATGCCTTAAAACATTCTCTCTCATTATTCTGGCATTTGGCAAATAATAATAATTATGGTAATCATAATTGACCAAAAACAGGAAAGGTTTATTCTGATTTCATGTAAGATGTTGAGAAAAACATGATGTGTCTTTTTATACAGTGTAGGTAAACTTCTGGTTTCAACTGTTTAACTATTTCATGTCTAGATCTATATTGTATTTTTTCTACTCATATTGTTAAGTCATAGTGCATGTGACTGCTGTACATTAAAACAGGAATGCAATCCGCATTGAATCCAGTGCAATCATAGCCGTAGGCTATTCTAACAACATCATCATCATCATATGCTGAGCTATTGGTAGACAAATACAGAAGGCAAGCCTTTCCACAAAATTAATGTCTTTTTTTTCTTTTGAGATTTCTATGACAAAAACGATTGGATCTCAGTAATAGAAAAGTTTTCATTCAGCTCTCTGCTGGAGTCCAATTCTGTTTATGAGAAAAACTAAAATTGACAGAACCACCAATTTGGCCATGTAAATGAGCTGTAGAGCTATGGAAAATGATAAAAAGTTATGGCAGTGCTGCTTACTTGATGTGCAATAGCAGAAGTAAAAACGATGGCTCCACTAAAAATACAAAAGCTGCAAGGTGTCTGGTTGTTTAGCACAGGCTTTATAAAGACATAAAGCACAGCTAATCTGTCAATGGTCAAGTACACAATAATCGTAAAAATGGTTGAGGCTTTCAGCAATAGGATCAATATAAATACGTTATTATTTCACTTGGGATAAAGCTGCTAAGCACCTGAGCTTGTGAAATGCAAGAAGTAATCTGATAATAGTGCTAAAATTCTCTCTGAAATGTTTCTCTATGAAACTCAGTGAAATGTTACCTTTACCTAAATTGACAGTCATGTAATGATAATGTTGCTTAAGATCATAGGATTTATGTTTTAATATGTTTATTGGTTTATAAAGCACGGTATTAGACATGAAAACCAATATCCTTGTAGTCAAAATATTGAAAACATTTTAGATATTATATAGTCCTATAACATGGGACTTCAAAGAAGGAAACAAAAACCTCCAGTTAACATAAATAGTTGGAGAAGGGAAATAAAATACTGAAGAAAGAGAAATGAGAGGGTAAAAGAATAAAAATAAGAAGAAAGGGATTGAATGGGAGTAACAGAGCCACTCTTCTCATTTTTCCTCTTCATTTCTACATTGATGAAAATAATGATTCAGAAGTAGTAGAAAAATCTTACATTAAAATCACATGACAGCTGTTTATGGTCAAACATATATTCATAAGTGTAGTTAGTATTAACTTTAGCTATAATATTTTGTAAATATGGTGGTATGTAGGTAGATCGGTAGAAACTATGGTTAGAATGTAACATAAAACAACTCTTTTAGTATTCAGTTTTTGATCATCTGCTACTTTTTATATTATCCCCATGTGCATGGTATTGTACAGAGAGAGCTGCTGCTCTAAGCCAATGCCATACGTGGTGCCAACTGTATAATACAGCAGGCACCCAGCTGCAATGACGGAGAATGGAGATCATGCTGAACCTGGTTATTTAACCCTTCAGATGCCGCGTCCTGTCAGGTTACGCAGAGGGATGCGGCTCCTTCTGTCTTTCGTTCTGAGTCCTTCAATTTCACTGCCCTGCACGAGGCACAGCTCAGCAGGTGGAGTGGCATAATCCCATTCACCCTAATAGATCTCTATTTGGGTGAATGGAACAAGGGATCAAAAGATAAGGGATAAAGGAGTTATTGTGAAAAAAAGTTTAAAAAAAACCCATAAAAATATAAAAAGTTTCACCCCTCTTTCCCAATATTACATATTAAAATATATAAACAATAAAAATAAATAAAAACTTCAGTTATCACCATGTCATAAAATGTCTGAACTATTAAAAAATATTTGTTTTTAATTTCCTGCCTGGTGAACAACCGAATGGAAAAAACAATAAAAACAATCAATTTGCCATTTTTTAAGGTTGAATAACAGTGATTGAAAAGTTGTATGTATCCCAAAAATGGTACCAATAAAAAGTACAGTTTGCAAAAAACAAGCCCTCATCCAGCTCCACAGACACAAAATCTAAAAACGTTATGGCTGTCAGAAAATGGTGATGCAAAGAAAATGTTGATTTTTTTCAAAGGCTATTATTTTTTAAATAAATAAAACAAAATCCAAACTATATAAATTTGGTATCACCATAATTGTACCAAATAAGGATCGTGCCATTTTTGGCACACAGTGAATGCCATATTGTCAAAAAATATTACCCCAAAAAGATTTTTTTTTTTCAGTTTTACAATACAAGACATGGTAAAATAAATGGTGCCATTAAAAATGGCATCTTGTCACAGAAAATAAGCCCTAGTATGGTTATGTGAACAGAAAAATAAAAAAGTTATGACTATTGGAATGTGGGGAAGAAAAATCAAAAATGCTAAATTAAAAATAGGCTCAGACCTTAAGGTGTTAAAGGAGTAAGAAGGTATTTCACATTTAGAGTTGTGTTAGTAAGCTTCAATATATCATGCCAAGACATTCCAAAAAAATGTGTACTTAGCCACAGCCTCTTGATGCTCATTCAAGTCACGACCCTAGATCTTAGGATTTCAGTGATCAACATGTAGAATTTTAAAGTAGATTAGTAAATAAAAATCATCAAATTTTTAAGGATAGATCCATAAAAATATTCAACATTTTTCAAACCAGCACCTAAATCTGAATACTACTTTAATTGAATGTAATTAGAAATTTGGTATAGCCACTGACTTATTCAGTACAAATGTATCTGTATAGTGCCACCTTCTATTTGTTTTTTTCCTTATTTCTCTGTCCACCTCACTGAAATGGTTGCACGTGCTCAGTTCCATCCTTCAACTGCCACTAGTGATTATTAGAGATGAGTGAAGTTCTGAAAAATTTGATTCGGCCGATCGCTGAACAAGAAGTTAGTTTTTTTACGAATTAATTTTTCACGAATCACAATAAATCAAGTATACCCAGACCTCTCATATGCCTAATCTAGTGATGATCAAGCACCCGAGCCCTATAGAAGTCAATGGGACAACCTGAGCATTAAATCAGGCACCCCCTGCTCTGAAGAGAGGAGGGTGCCTGGTTCATAGGAAAAGGTCAGAAATTGATGGAAACACCATCGAAATGGGTCGTGGACAGCATGGGGAGGATGTCTGGATGCATCTTGGACTACAATGTCGCTGCTGGGAATGATGTTGCCCGAGTTGTACGTCACTTTTACAGACTGACCATAAAACTCACAAAACCGAAGATAAAAGCGTTTTTAGATGAAAAATTGTTAGGAAACATTCTTTCCTGTATATTTACTTTTATATAAATAGCAAGTTCAGACAAAAATTTTCATGATTTTCGGAACTGGGGCCATGACTAAGAGGGACAGCCGGTGGCTTCGATTGTGTTGACCGGACTATCATCTGATGATAGTGAACTTGTTAGAGGAACAGAGTGGACGTTGAGCTGACCAGTGACCGTGTATAAAAAATTGTAGGTGAGGGTCTGCTGCCGATTTGTAAACTCTAGATAACTTCTAAGCTGATCGCATGTCCCCATGATGTTGACGATCTATCGATGTCTGCTTTTTCAACTTTCGATGTTCTTTTATGCGCCTACCATGGTGATAGCAAGTTCAGGATTTTTTTTTTATGATTTTCGGAAATAGGGCCATGACTAAGAGGGACGGCCGGTGGTTTCTATTGTGTTGACCGGACTCTTGGATGATAAAACTGAACTTATTGGAAGAGGAACCACCAGTAGCATCCTTATTACACAGTCTAGATATAAGTGTAGATTTGCATCTCACTGCTCACAGCAAGCAGAGTTTGTGGAATACAGAAAATGACTGTCACTGTTATTTGAATTAACTTTAGGCTGCACAGTCTAGATATAAGTGTAGATTTGCGTCTCACTGCTCACAGCAAGCAGAGTTTGTGTAATACAGAAAATGACTGTCTGTCACTGGTATTTTTAAATTAAATATAGGCCACACAGTCTAGATATAAGTGTAGATTTGCGTCTCACTGCTCACAGCAAGCAGAGTTTGTGGAATACAGAAAATGTCACTAGCCCTAAAAAAAAAAAAAATTCCCCCAAAACAATTTTGGCTGCCTGCCACCTTTAACAATAGTCCTTAAAAGGACTGTTAGTTCTTTGAAACGTCTTCTCAATGATAATTTTTAGATGACTGTCCCTTCCTAACAGCAGCTCTCCCTGACTCACAATGAGCCAAACCCACGTGATCGGGTGCTATATAGCACCCGATGACGCGTGTCGGTCAGCTATTCACTGTAATGTCAGTTGAAAACATGTCTAATGGCATTACAGTGATCGTAATACTTACCTTCACGTTTATTGGCTGCTTAGCAAGCGCCAAACGTGCGGGGAGGAGACTCGAGCACGGCGCTCGAGCACATGTGGTACTTGGCCGAGTGCTCGGATCTGCTGAGCATAGCGATGCTCCAGCCTAACCGGTACTCGGCCAAGCATGCTAGCTCAACACTAGTCTAATCATATTTATCCCTTTTGGTGGCCCAATCTCAGTGTAAAGGCATGGAACGTAAACTGCAGGGAGAGATTCATAGCTAATCCCTTTTGTTAAACAAAAATAAAGGCATACATTACAGCACACTTCAGTAAAGCAAAAAACCTGTGCACGTCCCTGCAGAAGTTTTGTCCAAATGGCTCCTTAGTGGAACAAAATGAAAAAATGGAGGCAGCGCCAATAAAGTAGTGGAAAAAATAATATTCTTTTAATGCATGTTGTGGCAGTCCAAACAAATGCTTTTTAATCCCTTCTGTTAGCTGTAGATTTACTGTGAATCATTATTACAGTCTCATTTATTGTGGTGGACTTGACTGTGCAGTGCCCCAAGATTCAAGTAGTGGCCCCATGACCCAGATTGACAATGGTGACAACAGCAGCAGCAGTGGCAGTAACAGTGACAATAGTGGCCCCATGACAAATTAGGGAGGGTGGCAACAGTGGAGGTAACAGTGACAATAGTGGCCCAATGAGAGTGAGGAGGGTGGTAGCAGTAACAGTGAAAATAGTGGCCCCATAACAGAGTGGGGATGGGGGAAGCTGCAGTGGCAGTAAGGCTGTGTTCACATTGCTGTTTGTTTTTCTGATCGGTCAGAAGAACAGAAAACTTAAAAAATAAAAAAGCTAATCCTACATTTTGATCATCCATAAAGCCTCTTTCAGGCAGTCAGTATTTGGTAAGTATTTTGCATCACTATTTGATCAGTTATTTTAAGCCAAAACCAGGAGTGGGCCCAAAGCAAAGTTAAAGTATAACTGTCAAATTTTTTTTTTTTTACTATTGGATTTTGGTGATTAATATCACCTTGTTGGCCCTGTTTTAATTTCTGATTGTTTAATAAATAACCCCTAAAAGCCACCTAAAAGTCCCCAGTATTGGCTATTATTACCTGAGATAAAATCAGGTTTCTATGCTCCTTCCGTCTACCAGATGAGGACGGAGCAGGCTGCGTGCACTGGGAACTGATAGTGAGTCAACATTGTAAAGGAATGTATAAAAAGCCAGGTTCTTCCTGACAGGAGATAACAGTGCTGGGCTGTGTGTGTGAACTTCCCCACATGCCTGTGCTTGGCAGACACTCCCTTAGCAGTGCAGGACAATGTGGCTGCTCAGTGTATAAATGACAGCCTTATCTGATAAGAGGAGAGCTTGTAGGAGGACTACAGGCTTCAGCCAGACCTGGGAACTTCCCTGCAAGACCTCCCTATACAGAGCTGGTCTTCACTAACTTCACTGCAGGTGTCCTATGGATTAGCCTCAGGGCTGAGGGCGGCCATCTTAACGTAATAGTGAAATTGCAGTTTTATTCAGACTGGTTGCTAAGGGCTGAATCTTATTAAATAAGGGGTAAGTAAGTCTAATAGTTATTGATTCAGGAATATTATCATATTAGTAACTACATATATGAAAACTGAAATTAGGGTCTAAATGTGACAGTTATCCTTTAAAGGTAATATAAATATTTGCATCTCCTCTGTATTTTTGACCCACTCCTGCTTTTGGCTTACAAATACGGATTAAGTAAGAATGTAGCAGCAGTTGAACAAGATGTACCCGGCAATATAATAGACCACCCTTTAATAGTGAGTCTGATGCACAGTAAGTCTATGTATAAAATAACAGATTAACTATGAATGTCACAGCAGTTGAACAAGATCAACGCGACGAAATATTAGACTGCCCTTTAACCCCTTAAGGACGCATGACATACCTGTACGTCATGGTTTCCGAGTCCTTAAGGACCCATGACGTACAGGTACGTCATGAGTAGTTCCGATCACTGCTGCTCAGCTGGCAGTGATCGGAACAAGGTACCTGCTGAAATCATTCAGCAGGTACTTTGTTACAATGGCCAGGGGGGTCCTGTGACCCCCCCCCCATATCGGCGATTGCTGCAAACCGCAGGTCAATTCAGACCTGCGGTTTGCAGCGCTTTGTCTGATCTCTGATCCCAGCGGTCTGTGACCGCGGGGATCAGAGTGTTAATGCCCCCAAAGTGTTTATTTTTAACCCCCCTGCAGCCCCCAATAATATTGTGGCTGCGGGGGTGCAGGGGGGGTGGTTTGCAGGTGGCGGGAGGCGGTGTGGGAGGCGGGCAGTGCGGCGGGCGGGATCGCGATTGCGATCCCCCGCCCGCCTCCTCTGTAATGTTTCCCTGGTGTCTAGTGGATCTATCAGAGTGTCAGCATATTGCTGACACTCTGATAGAAACGGCTGGCATCTGATCAAGCACCGTATGGACCACGGTATGGAAGGGTTAACAGGGAGGGAGCTCCCTCCCTCTCCCATCGGGGGGCTGCTATGCCTTTGCAGCCCCCCCAACAGGATGGGATCGCAGAGGGAGGGGGCTCCACTCCCTCTCCTTCAATCACCCGCTGCCCTCTTATGGCAGCGGGTGATGGTTGCCATGGAGACAGGACGCTTTCAGAAGCGTCCTGCTTTCCATGGTGCTGAAAGTCTGAATAGACCTGCTAAAGGTCTATTCAGACTTTGTAAAGTACAAAATACAGCACAGTGCACTATATAGTGTACTGTACTATACAGACACCAGATCCACTGGATCTTTCAGAACCAAGTGGGTCTGGGTAAAAAAAAAGTAAAAATGAAAAAAAAAACACATATCACTGAATAAAAAAAAAAATAAATACACTACACATATTAGGTATCGCCGCGTCCGTAAAAATCTGCTCTCTAAAAATATCACATGACTGAACTCGTAAGGTGAACGCCATAAAAAAAAATAAAAAAAAAATAGTGTAAATAAGCCATTTTTTGGCACCTTACATCACTAAAAGTGTAATAAAAAGCGATCAAAAAAGTGTATGCCTCCCAAAATAGTGCCAATCAAACCGCCATCTCATCCCGCAAAAAATGAACCCCTATCTAAAACAATTGGCCAAAAAATAAAAAAACTATGCTTCTCAGACTAAATCATGATTTTTTTTGTTTCAAAAATGCTTTTTAGTGTTAAATGTGAAAAAAAAACAACTAAAAAGTAGACATATTGGGTATCTCCACGTCCGTAAGAATCTGCTCTATAAAAATATCACCTGACCTAACCCCTCAAGTAAAAACTGTAAAAGAAATTAAATAAAAACTTTGTCAAAAAGCCATTTTTTTGTCACCTTACATCACAAAAAGTGTAATAGCAAGCGATCAAAAAGTCATATGACCCCCCAAATAGTGCCAATCTAACCATCACCTCATCCCGCAAAAACTGAGCCCCTACATTGGACAATCGCCCAAAAAAAATAATAATATGGCTCTCAAACTATGGAGACACTAAAACATGATTTATTTTTGTTTTAAAAAAATGATATTATTGTGTAAAACTTATATAAATAAATAAAAAGTATACATATTAGGTATTGCCGCGTCCGTGACAACCTGCTCTATAAAAATAACACATGACCTAACCCCTCAGCTGCACACATCAAAAAAATAATAATAAATACGGTGTCAAAAGCCATTTTTGTCACCTTACATCACAAAAAGTGTAATAGCAAGCGACCAAAATGTCATATGCACCCCAAGATAGTGCCAATCAAACCGCCATCTCATCCCGCAAAGAATGAGCCCCTACATAAGACAGTCGCTCAAAAAATAAAAAATAAACTATGGCTTTCAGAATGTGGAGACACTAAAAAATAATTTTTTTCAAAAATGCTTTATTATGTAACACTGAAACAAAAACCCCTAAAAAGTAGTCATATTTGGTATTGTCGCGTCCGTTACAACCTGCTCTATAGAAATAGCACACAATCTAACCTGTCAGTTCAACAATGTAAATAGCAAAAAATAAAAACGGTCCCAAAACAGCAATTTTTTTGCAAATTTTCCATTTTAATCCATTTATCCAGTAACAAAGCAAGGGTTAACAGCCAAACAAAACTCAATATTTATTGCCCTGATTCTCTTGTTTGCACAAACACCCCATATGTGGAAGAAGGAAGGGAACGCCATATGGTTTTTGGAAGGCAGATTTTGCTGGACTGTTTTTTTGACACTATGTCCCATTTGAAGCCCCCTTGATGTACCTCTACAGTAGAAACTCCAAAAAAGTGACCCCATTTTGGAAACTACGGGATAAGGTGTCAGTTTTGTTGGTATTATTTTAGGGTAAATATGATTTTGGGTTGCTCTATATTACACTTTTTTTGAGACAAGGTAACAAAAAATAGAAATTCTGAAATTTCATTACCATTTGCCAATAACTCTTGAGAAACACCTAAAGGGTTAACAAAGTTTGTAAAACTGGTTTTGAATACCTTGAGGGGTGTAGTTTCTTAGATGGAGTCACTTTTTTTGAGTTTCTACTCTAGGGGTGCATCGGGGGGCTTCAAATGGGACATGGTGTCAAAAAACCAGTCCAGCAAAATCCACCTTCCAAAAACCATATGGCGTTCCCTTCCTTCTGTGCCCTGCAGTTTGGCCATACAGCAGTTTACGACCACATATTGGGTGTTTGTGCAAATTACAGAATCGGGGGAATAAATATTAAGATTTGTTTGGCTGTTAACCCTTGCTTTGTTACTGGAAAAAATGGATTAAAATGGAAAATTTTCCAAAAAATCGAAATTCTGAAATTTTATCTCCTTTTGCCATTAACTTTTGTGGAAAACCTAAAGGGTTAATTACGTTTGTAAAATCAGTTTTGAATACCTTGAGGGGTGTAGTTTCTAGAATAGGGTAATATATGGGTGGTTTCTATTATGTAAGCCTCACAAAGTGACTTCAGACCTGAACTGGTCCCTAAAAAGTGGGTTTTTGAAAATTTCTGAAAAATTTAAATATTTGCTTCTAAACTAAGCCTTGTAACGTCCCCAAAAAATGAAATAGCATTCCCAAAATGATCGATACATGAAGTAGACATATGGGGAATGTAAATCAATAACTTTTGTATGTATTGTAAGAAAATGATAAGATTATAAGAAGATGTGTTTTGTATGTATTGTAGAAGTAGAGAAATTGAAACTTGGAAAATTGCAAATTTTTCTAAATTTTTGGTAAATTTTGTATTTTTTTATAAATAAAAATGACATTTTTCGACTTTATTTTACCACTGTTATGAAGTACAATATGTGACGAAAAAACAATTTCAGAATGGCCTGGATAAGAAAAAGCGTTTTAAAGTTATCACCACATAAAGTGACACTGGTCAGATTTGCAAAAAATGGCCGGGTCCTTAGGGTGAAATAGGGCTGAGTCCTTAAGGGGTTAATACTCAGTTTGACACACAGTAAGTCTATGTGTAAAAAAACAGATTAAAAGGGGTTATCCAATGTTTCCAACAGCCCCCCCCATGTGTCGGGCCCCTCATAGGTAATATACTTACCCTGCTTCCCCCTCCCTGCGCCGCTCCTAGACCCCATACTGATGCTGCTGTTTCTCCTTGTACATGGATGAAAACATACGGTGTCGGGGGGATAACAGCCAATGGCAGGCGGGGATGGGGACAAGCCCCCCTAGCATCATCTCAGGTGACACTAGGGAGGCTCGTCCACGTTCCTGTCTGCCATTGGCTGTTTCCCCATAACACTGGATGTTTTCATCCGTGTAGAGGGAGAAGCAGCAGTGCCGGTGTGGGGACCAGGAGCGGCGCAGGGAGTGGGGTAAGTATATTACCTGTTAGGGGCCCAGCATATGGGTGGGGAGGCTATTGGAAGCATTGGATAACCCCTTTAATTATGAATGTGGCAACAGTTGAACAAGATGCATGAGGCGATATATTAGACTGCCCTTTAATACTGAGGCACAGTAAGTCTATGTATAAAATAACAGATTAACTATGAATGTGGCAGCAGTTGAACAAGATACACGCAGCGACATATTAGACCACTCTTTAATACTGAGGCATGGTAAGTCTATATATAAAATAACATATTAAAGAACTCCCGCAAAAAAATGTATTTCTAATCTCCTGGAACAGCTCTCTCCTTTGGCTTTTTGTGGTCCATGTTTAGTGTGGTACATACCATGATACCAAACAGCACAGTGACTACTTTTCACTCTTTAAATAGACAGACTGACTGATTCAAAGTTAAACCTATGATGCTAATTACAGGACACACCTAAGTTTAATGTGCCCCTATAGTCAAATTATTTTCAATCTTTTCTAGGGGTACCATCATTTTTTTCCTGGGCCAGTTTCATTAGTTTGTTTTTTAAAATTATTCTGTTGAACAGCAATTCAAAAGCAATGTCTTTCATTAGCTGACTTTTAGTACATTTTTGTTGATTATTAATTTTGTCAGTTTCAAGTTATTTCAGTGACCATTGTGGGTTTTTCTTTCTTTAACGGAAAGGTACCATCAATTTTGTCCACGTGTGTAACTATGAATGTCGCAACAGTTCAACAAGATGCACCCGGTGATATATTAGACCACCCTTTAATACTGAGCCATAGTAAGTGTATGTTTAAAATAACAGATTAACTATGAATGCTGCAGCAGTTGAACAAGATGCACGCGGCTTTATATTAGACCACCCTTTAACCCCTTCTAACCCGGTCCAGTTTTTGCCCTTCTTCCCAGGCCATTTATTGCAAATCTGACATGTGTCATTTTATGTAGTAATAACTTTGGAACACTTTTACTTATCCAAGCCATTCTGAGACTGTTTTCTCGTGACACATTGTACTTCATAATAGTCATAAATTTGAGTCAATATATTAACTTTGTTTCTGTCCCACTCTGGGACTTTAAGTTTTGGGGGTCTGATCCCCTCTGCAATGCTTTACAATACATCTGTATTGTAATGCATTTCCTGCTAGTGTATGACATAGTCTAAAAGGTTGCCTGAGGCTGGATCTCCTGGGCACCCGTAAAATGCAGGTCCGGATGCCGTGAAAGGCATTGGACAGCCTCTGCACGACTTTGCCTTGTCACGCATCGGGTCCACTACTATGTCACGGTCAACACTGACCGTGGCATAGAAGGGGTTAATCCGCCAGACCCCTGCAGTGATCGGGCACGCACAGCTCAGGTGCCCGCCCGATCACCGTGACGTACTAATACGTCAAAATGCGTGAAGTCACTTACTTCCATGACTTAATAGTACGTTACATGTCGGGAAGGTGTTAATACTGAGTCTGACACACAGCAATGTATAAAATAACAGATTAACTATGAATGTCAAAGCAGTTGAACAAGATGTACACGGTGATATATTAGTCCGCCCTTTAATACTGAAGAACAGTAAGTCTATATATAAAATAATAGATTAACAATGAATGCTGCAGCAGTTAAACAAGATACATGCCATTTTATATTAGACCACCTTTTTTACTGAGCCTGATGCACAGTAAGTCTATGTATTAAATTACAGATTAACTATAAATTTGGCAGCAGTTGTACAAGATAAACATATCAATTACACTCAACCTGCAGTCTCGCTGCTGTCTCCCCATGCTCTCCCTATAGTCTCAAAAAACTCTCCCTACAATCTCCCTTCACTGTCACTATCCAATATTCCTTTTTAAACAGTTTTCAGCAACACTGTCCCTAGTGCATGAGCGCTTTTCACGTCTGTCCCTATGCTCAGCTCAGAGTGAAATTGCGGAGAATGCGGGGATGAGGCTTTTATAGGGCTGTGACAATACAGGGGACTGCTGTCTGTGGATTGGCTGTCTGCACAGCGTTATGGGTGATCTCGCATTCCTGGGCTTCTTACGTTCAATTTGTAACACATGCAGCTGCTATTTTAGAAAGAAAACCAATAATTAACACAAAGTGCATGGAAATTCGGACTTGTGGCTAATCTAATTTTTCCTAAACTTTGGATCGAATTCCACTTCGGATGCTTCGATTCACTCAACACTAGTGATTTCCACTGTTAGAACCTGACCGTTGCAGGGAAAGAGCTGCAGCAGTAAAGACACATTCCCTGAGAAAGGACACATCCTCTGATAAAGGACACGCCCCGTGAGGTGCAAGCCTTACCAAAATACAGCACAGCAATTGGAGTAATTAATGAAAAGGAGCATAGCTTATTAGACTCGGTTGTTTTAACCCCTTTCCAGTGAGCACCTTACATGTAATGTACAGCTGGAAGTGACTTCCCCCATTCTACCATACATTTATGGACTAGTAATCGAATGGGCACAGGAGCTGTACTTGCTCTATCAGTACAGGGGCCTAACTGTTACTGATTATGACAATGCTAACTGTGGTATCTTAGGGTTTACAGAGGGAGGAGACTTCCTAGCGCAACCCATGTGATCGTAGGGTGCCGATGGTTGCCATAGATCACAGAAGTCTTACAAAGTCCCCTGTATGGAAGCCTATGAGACCCAGCTCCAGATATTGGTTGTTGCCGTATTCAAGATAAAATTGGTTACTAAATCTGGGATGCTCTTTTTCTCTTCACCCCTTGTAAAAATTAAAAATGTGGGGCTAAAGCGACATCTATGTTCGCAGTGCCTCTAAATTATCTGATACTAATGTGGTGCCAAAACACTCACTACACCTCTCAATAATTCTTTAAGGGGTGTAGTTTCTAAAAAAAGGGTACCTCAGAGTCTCTTCAAAAGCAACATGGAACTGAAAACCATTCCAGCAAAATCTGTCCTCTAAAAGCCAAATGGTGATCCTTCTCTCCTGAGCCCTGGCGTGTGCCTAGTCAGGACAGTTTACAACCACATATGCTTTGTTGCCTTAATCAGGAAAACAATGTTTAACAAATTGTGCAGTGCTTTTTTCCTGTTACCCCTTGTAAAAATGAAAAATGTGCGGCTCAATCTACATTTTATTGAAAGAAATGAAATTTCAAACCATTAGGAAACGTGGTGTGATGTTAAACAGGCAGGATATGCTCAAACCCACATGCGGTTGTGCATATATATAGGGGAGCATATGCTGCACTTGTAGTCTGTTGCTGATGGCAATCAACAGCAAAAAAAATGCATACAATGGAAGATGCCAGCAACGGACTACAAGTATCACAATAACCATCCTACATAAGGTAACGATTATGTGGATGTGGAGAACAATCAAAAACTTAACAATAGCAAAGACAGGAGCACTATCAGCCAGTCTCGGGTGGGGCTTACAGGCACTTCCCACCTCCCATTGCAAGCATGGCTACATGCTGGAGGTTACTGGTAAGCTGTTTGTGAGTAAGGCTTTATGCTCCCGTAATCCGCCCACTGGCCCCTGGTATTGCCCATACGGCACAGGTAGGTGAGTGATAGGGCCTCGGGCTACTTGACGCGGTGCCCGAGCTTAAGACATGTCCTCCTAGTAGGATATGTCGAACTAACCTCTCAATTTTACATCAGTGTGAGGGTTTAGTATTGTCGCAGAGTGCATCTGCCTTTGCTTTTGTTTAGAAATGAAATTTCACAGCCAAGTGTCTCTAAATTCTATGAAATGCCTGTTGGATGAAAGCATTCAATATATCACTGGCCGGTGGCAGAAAGTTCCCTAATGGATTCAACTATATTGCTTTGGTCATGACGGCAATACAGTTGAATACTGCAGCTGGGACACCGGTATTTTATGCTGGACTATGGTATTTTGTTCTGTTGTGGAGATATTTTTGGCTGCACTACAGTATTGTTGTCCCTGAATACTATCAATGAGGACCTGCCTACAATATGTAGTAGCTTCACGTTCAGTTGCAGTGTGAAAAAGATGACAGAAGAAACTGTTACATATACTAGAGAACATCCTTTGCAGGGAATGCTTACTGATCTTTGAACTTGCAGGTTCAAAAGCAGGTTGTCCTGAAAATTATGTAATGCATATATCAGTCAAAAGTATTTGACAGGGTTTGTGTCACGGTGGGGCTGGGGATATGTGCAGCCCTGAACTCCACCAACACCTCTGTCCCTGCCTACTTGCACGGCCTGTCCTAACCGACAGCATACAACTGGACGGCTACTTCTCAGACTACCTGATTCACACTGTGCGTTTCGTAGTCCATTAGCCTTCCTGCTGCCCTGAGATTGGCCACTACTACTAATGCTCACAGTATGCATCTGGTAGTTTGAGAGGTGATGCAGCCATCTTGGGCGGAAGAAGTGGAGGCAAGAAATGAACAGATCTGCAGTTAAAAAGAAGGTCACTGGGTAAATGTACTGTTCATTACACTTTTTTATTTTTATTTATAATCTTATTTATTCCAACCATAATTTATACATACAGAAAATTGTAAAATATAGATAAACATTTTATTAAAATCTCAAAATCATAAATCATACATAAATATTTTTTATTTGGGTCCCCAAAAAACCCCCATTACCCATCCCCGAGAGCAAGAAGTAAATAGATAAAAGGGAAAACATTTTTTTGTTTTTCCCCTTTTATCTCTTCCTTCCCCTCTCTCTCCCCTAATAATTATTCCACTTATCTACAAAAATCTTCCATTTATTCCATAACCTACTATGAATATGCATTTTATTTAATTTAATATAGCCTGCTTTCTTAATTGGTCTATGTAAATTCATCTTGTTTATCCATTTATTAACCGTGGGCACTTCGGTTCTCATCCATTTTATAGCCACCAATGAACGAGCCAAAAAAAGGAATTTATATAACATGACTTCATTATCTTTTCATAAGTTATGAGGAATCTCACCCAATACACAAATAGAAATCACCAAAGGTAATTTAAAGCAAAAAATGTCCCCAATGAATTCAATAATGTCCTGCTAGAAAGGTTGTATTTTTGGACAACGCCACCACATATGGATAATATCCACTTTTTGGTTGTCACATCTTGGGCATATATTTGGGGTACCAGTTGAAAATATTTGAAGCCAAATAGAAGTTACATATAAACAATGTAAAATCATAAATTGAGTAACTCTATACGATGGGTTGCTCAAATAATTACTCGCTTGCTAGAAGCTCCTTCATTGTTCCTCAGTTAAGGGGCCTATATCCTTTTCCCATGCAATCTTACTATTACATCTCTCCCTGTTGTTTATGACTGCCCTTCATTTTTTATATAAAGTTGAAACCAATCTATAATTACCCCTCCACCCTAAAATGAAATTAATCAATTCATGTGAACATAACTCCATAGGTTTCTTATTCTTAACTCCCTTAAAAATTGCATATAATTGAATATATATCTTTAAAAAAAAAAAAACTCTGCCAATCATCGCCTACATTCCCTAATAACTCTTCCCTAGATTTCAATTCCTTTTTTTTAATATATTGTGATATAAAACCTTTTGATGTCAAATACTTAGAATCCCCTACGAAAGTAATATCCCCCAGTGTCCTATTATACCAAAGAGGAATCATTCGTATAATTCTTTCCACCGTAACGTGGTACTTGGGCCCAACATACTTTTGATCAAAAATGTGCGCTAAGTGCTTCCTTCATTCCATTTTATTTGGAATGAGCCCCTTTTCCTATTTTTTACTATCAGTTTATGATGTATTGTGCAGCCATTTTTTTTAACCAACTTTGTTTGCCTTATGGCTATGCACTTGTGAGTGTAGATGCACATCTGCTTAGTCTGAACTCTGTCTTATAGTATATATTGAGGGCGGTGCCTCTTTTGGACTGAGCAACTCCCAAGTACCTGGGACTTTTCAGCACAAAAGCAATTTAGCTGGTTTCTGCAGTGCCCTGAATAAAAAGAGACTGGTAAGTCTATGAGAGGCAGTATCTGTAATGTTAGGGACCCTTGTGCGGAAGCCACCATGACGTGGTACTTGGGCCCGACATATTTTTGATCAAAAAAGTGCCCCAAGTGCTTCCTTCATTCCATTCCATTTTATTTGGAATGAGCCCCTTTTCCTCGACCAGTATCATTCCCTGCCCATTGGATCTTGGCAAAGATCTTGGCAAAGATTCTGATTAGGTTTAGGGGCCATTTACACGTCCGAAAAATGGGTCCGCATCCGTTACGCAATTTTGCGTAATGGGTGTGGATCCATTCATTTTCAATGGGGCCGCAAAAGATGCAGACAGCACACAGTGTGCTTTCCGCATCCGCACTTCCGTTCCGCAGCTCCGTAAAAAAATAGAACATGTCCTATTCTTGTCCACAGACACGGACAAGAAAAGGCATTTCTATTATAGTGCCGGCCATGCGAGGTCCTTAAAAACGGTTGTGGACGTGTGAATGGACCCTAAAGATGTAGATCTTTTTTTTAATAGGCTTTATTTTCATTTTTAAAGTCATAGATACAACCAATCATAGACACAGGGAACTCCACCATAATAAAGATGTAGTTATCTTCCAGGAATAAATCCATTTTGATCTGGGTGCACCAATCTTGTAATAACCCCGTTCAATCTCTTCACCAAAATCCTAGTCAGAATCTTACAATCATTGTTCATAGAGATATTGGGCGATATGAACCCGGATCTAAACTGTCCTTATTCTCCTTATAAATTAGGGTGATTATTGCTTCCCCCATTGAAGTAGGTAAATAGGCCACTTGTTTTGAGTATGAGAAAACCTCCATTATTTATTAAGGTAGATAAAGCATTGCAACTGGCACTGCCACATGTGTCCACTAATGTCCACAATAGCCTCTGCCTCCCAGGACTCCAATGTTATACGGCGGTGCTCTGCAGGGTCCACATTTAATATCACAATGTCCACAAAGAAGAAAATATTCCGCGGCACTTACCATAAATCTTTCAATGCAGTTTATTCCATGAACAAATCGCAGATGCAGGGATGCACAGGTGGTTACAAGGCAACAGCTGTTTCGCGCTACAATGTGCTTTGTCAAGCCTCCACATGGCGTGGGGGGGGGGGGGAGGTCAACTATATACCCACCCCACCTTCACATTATTGGTCATCACATTACATTCTTACAAAAACACACACATAAGTTAAAAACCAATCTAAATGAAGACAGCTAGGTCATTTTTGTCATTTAACCCTAAAGGTCCCATAGCTTCTGTTTTAATTATCCATGCAGCTTCTCGTTGTAAAATGATTAGTTTCCTATCTCCACTCCTCTGTGGGGTCTGGACTACTTCAATCCCAGCACATCTCAAAACAACATTCCTTCCACCATGCTCAGTGTGAATATGCTCAATCAATCTAGTTGCTCCACTCCTATTTTCAATAGATCTCCTATGTTCTCCAAAGCGTTTAAATAGGCATATATGTGTCTTGCCTATATAATACCTCCCACAAAGGCAAAAAATTATATACACACCAAACTGCGTTTCGCAATGTATGAATTGTTTGACCAGGTGCCCAATCATTCCTATTTGTAAATACCACTGCTTGTAAACATAAGTACACATTGAGCAGTGTCCACATGGATAATTCCCTTTGGGAGCCCTCCTGCCAAGCCAGTCACTGACTGGACAGGGTAAGTTGCTCCTGACAATGGCATCCCCTATCGTCCTGCTTCTGCGGAAGCTGATTATAGGGTTGCTACTTACTTTGTCTTTTAATGTAAGATTTCTCTGTAGCATTTGCCAATTACTGAGAATAACTTTTCTAATCGTTGTCGCCATTGGAGAATAATCAAATGTAAACACCGCCTTATTTCCATTTTCCTTAGTCTTCTGTTTCTTCATTTTTTTTTTCTTTTTTATATCCTGTCCTACACTGTGCCTCAAATCCATGACTGATATATGCTCTATCTTCTATTTGTTCCGGATACCCTCTCTGGAGAAAGCGCATTTTCAGATCCAGACCTTGTTGTCTAAATTCTGTGTCATCTTTACCAATTCTAGCTAGATGCATAAACTGACCATAAGGGATTGCAGTTTTCACATGTGGAAGGTGGTAACTCGCATAATGTAACAGCGAGTTTGTAGACGTAGATTTCCTATGAATAGTAGGAATTAGTTGACCATTCTCTACCCTCACTTTTAAATCTAAAAATCTAATTCATGTTTATTCAGATTGCTCGTGAACTTATTCATTTGATTGGTATTATTTAAATAGTCCACAAACTCGCCGAACATCGCCTCATCACCTGCCCAGACAATAAATATGTTGTCGATGAATCTTAAAAAAACGTTAATATACTGTAAATATGTATTTTGGACAGTGTAAATGTATCTCTCCTCGAAAATTGACAGAAATAAATTCGCAAACGTACAGGAGACAGGTGTCCTCATGGCCGTTCCAGACAATTGATTAAACCATTTATGATTAAAGGTAAAAATATTATGCGCCAAAATAAATGACAGTGATTCAGTGACAAAATGACAACTATCCTGATTCCTACCTAAACGCTGTAGAATGTTGCCTATCGACTCCACCCCCAGTTCCTGTGGAATCCTAGTGTAGAGGCTTGACAAAGCGCATTGTAGCGCGAAACAGCTGTTGTCTTGTAACCACCTGTGCATCCCTGCATCTGCGATTTGTTCATGGAATAAACTGCATTGAACGATTTATGGTGAGTGCCGTGGAATATTTTTTTCTTTGTGGACATTGTGAAAACCTGCATTAGTCTACTCGCTGAAAACTCCCTATCTCTCTTGTATAATTCCACAATTAGTCCATCTGGGCCTGCCCCTTTCCCAGGTGGGGGTTCAGCTATTGTTAATAACACCTCATTTAATGAAATGGGACGATCTAAGTCTCCCTGCTGGGAAACACTAAGTTTTGGAATCTTAACATCCCTCAAGAAGTGCGTTAATCTACAATAATCTGTTTGAATCTGTGTTGAATACAGCTCTTTAGAGTATTCCCTAAACACTCCCATGATCTTACATGGTTCACTATGTACCAAACCCCCCTTATCACGAAGTGCTGCAATATTTGCCACTGCTTCAGTTTTGTTAATTAGATTGGAGAGAAACTTACCTGGTCTATCCCCTTCCCAATATCTCCTAGTTCAGTGATGGGCAACGTGCGGCTCTCCAGCTGTTGCAGAACTACTCCCAGCATGCAAAGCCTGTCTATAGCTATCAGCCTACTGCAGGGCATGGTGGGAGTTGTAGTTTAGCAACAGCTGGAGAGCCGCACGTTGCCCATCACTGTCCTAGTTCTAACAAATAAATCCAAGTTCTGTGCTTTTTCCCTAAGATTATTTTCATAGTTATTAGATGCCAGGAGCCATTCTTTTCTCGTTTCCTCAGTTTTTTGACTAATCATCCTTTCTTCCCTATTTTTCATATCAACCTTTAAGTCGTGTTTTTTTTTTTAAGTCTATTTTTTTTCTCAATTTTTTTATTTAGTAGCCCTCTCATATAAGACTTGGCAGCATCCCAGACCACATTGTCTCCAGCTGAGTCCTTATTTGTTTTAAAAAAAAAAACCTACTCTCTTTCTAGTTGCTCCTCCTGGCCTATTAAACTAAGCCAAATAGAATTAACCGAATAGAGTTTGTGAACATTGTTCCCATCTTCACTCTTTGAACCCACCTTTATTAAAACTGGTAAGTGGTCTGAGATGCACCTTGGCTCATACGAAACTACCACTTTGTGGTCTGATTTCCGAATACCAGGTCTTCGTCGTCTGATTTCCGAATACCAGGTCTATCCTGGAAAGAGGATCGAAAGTCTTACTATGACAAGAAAACTGTCTTAATAACAGGTCATGAGTCCGCCATATATCCCACCATCCAAACTCTTGAGCTAGCCTCTTTAAAGGTGTAGATCCTGTTTTGTTAACTTTATCTTTCCTTGATAATCTATCCAAATCTTCATCCATCGTACAGTTGAAATCTCCTAGCAACAGTAATGGACAGTTATATTTATCCTGAAGAAACTCATTTAACTTTAACAGCACCTCATGTCTATAAGGTGGGGGAATATAAATCCCTGCAACTACGAATCTTACATTCTCAAAATATCCATACAGAAAGACAAATCAACCCTCTGCATCGATCTTCTGAGAAACTATTGAACATACTATATCTTTATGGATAAGAATACTAACACCTCTACTATACCAACTATAAACAGAATGAAACTGATAAGTAATCTATTTTCTTTTAAAAAGACCCAATTTATCCCTCAGCATGTGAGTCACCGTTAAACACACTATAGCTGGGAGATATCTTCTTATAATGCTAAACACAGAAAAGTTCTTCACTTTCTACCCCAGCCCTCTCACATTCCGTGACCAGATTTTAATTATAGTCATCTTTTATGTCAAAATACAATTTAACAACAAGGAGAAATAGGAAGAAATACAAAAAGAAGGAAAATAAACCCAACAATTTTTGGCTATTATTGTCCTCGGAAAATTATCTGTTAAGTTCCTCATTGGTATCCTATGTGCTCTCTCAACTGTAAACAATTTAGACAGATTTTCCCCACCCACCACCTCAATAATCCAATTCTGGATATATTGTGTACAATTTACACCTTCCGTTTTTTCAGGTATTCCTATCAATCTTATATTTGATCTTCTATCCCTGTCTTCCAAATCTATAATTTTCTTTCCAAGTGCCTCATCGTCTGCTTTCAAATTCTTGAAATCTTTTTCCATTTCAAGAGCTTGATCTTCTAAGTCACTGATCCTTTGTTCTGCTAGGTGTATTCTCTCACTAACTTTCTTACAATCATCTCTAATCAAATGTACTTCAGATTTTAGTTCTCCCATTTGTTTTGTTATCGTCTCCAACACACTATTGGATTTACTCACTGCTTACAATAATGACAATGTCCGCCAGTGTAGGAGATTGTGTCGTATCTGTTGGAGATGGTAACGTCACCCCTAATTCATCTGTGTCCTCAGTGCTCACAACCGTATTTTTTGAGTGTTCGATTTAACCTTTCCTTATTCCCTGCGGTTGACGAGGTCTGGAGAAACCTATCCAATCTGCCCCCTCCCGATCTCCTCTTGTTCTAGATATGGAGAGTCATACACTCCTGACCGCCTCTGTTCCCCCACCTTCTCTTTATCCTCTTTTTTCTTAACCATTATTGCCCTTGTGTAATTAAACCTTTTCAATGTACTATAATTTCTTTTTCTTTTTTTTCTTTTTTTTTTCAATTAATAAAATGGTCATTATAAATGTTAATCCCACATCGCCCTCAGTCAAAAAACATAATTTATTAGCAATGCATCAGCATGACCTAATATTAAACATTCATTAATTTGTCTCTGTTAGTAAGAAAATTGATGTTAGTCCTTAATCCTCCATGATTAGGGCATACAGTTCATTAGCAGTTCATTGATGGACTACAGCTGAAGTTAAGCGTTCATTAGTGAATGAGGAAATTAGTAGTCATTCCAGTACAGGATAACAAATATAAGATTTATAGAGGTTATAAGGTTCCAAGGTCAGTTAGTCTACTTCCAGTCAGATAGAATAACACAAAGTTTCGCCATTCTAGGGGTTCACCTCACTAAACTAAAGTACCAAGTAATATGCACTACTCCCGCCACGCCACTATAGCACATGATTTTAGACAATTTGAGTCTCAAAAGTAAAATTAGTTAGTACAAGTACCAACTCCACCATTTATTAGTGCATAAATAGTTCCATCCTCAGCAGATAGTTCCTCAGCAGTTCCTCCAGTCAGTTAGTAAGTAGGATAGTTAACAGTTAATAATGTTGCAGTATAAAACTCCAGTTACAAACGTGCACCTTCATTAGTGCGTAAATAATTCCTCAGAGGATGACTTCTTAAATGTCTCTAGTCAGTTAGTAAGTTGGATAGTTAATAGTTAACAAAGTTGCTGATAAACATACAGGGGATACTGGCTTCATGGGGTATTTAAAGCATTTTAAGGACCTTATCCATCCAGCATAATAAAACATAGCCCACACTCCAGCACCCCTGTTTCCCACCCCTCCTTTACTCCTCGAAGGGATGTAGACAGAAAAAAATGCGTGCCTCTAGTGCCCCTTACCCACCACACATCAACCCCATATTATTTGGAGAGAGAAAAAAAGGATTTTCTTCACCCAGGCGTCCCAGTAGATCGACAAAGCTTCAGTGTTACCCAGTGAAGAAGGTCTCTCCCACTATCTTCCAGAAGGTTGTCGTTCCTTTCCTTCCAATCTGTGGAAACACCCATCCGAACACGAGGGATGCCGGGGATCGGGGCACATGGAGCGTCTACCCCAAGTGCATCAAGAAGGCTCACACATTGCGGGCAGGGAAGGGAGGTCAAGCTGCGGGTTGACATGTCACACACAACATGTCATACCGGCGCAGCTCGCACCTGACCCTATTGACTTTAATGGACTGTTCATTCCACTTTTCATGTGCTTTTTTTTTTAACCCGAGGGTTGCTTTAGGTAGGTCAGTTCTCTCCAGTTGACTTTTCATTAACCACAGGATAAGAAATAAACTAATTGATTGGTGGAGTCCGACCTCTGTGACCTCCACCAATCCCAAGAGTGGGAGTCCCATTACCTTGTCCTGTTTGGAGTTGAAGGTTGAGAATGCTCCCTATTGCGCTATTCATTCTCTATGGGACCACTGGAAGTAGCCAAGACCGCGCTCAGATATTTCCGGTGATTCCATAGAGAATGATTAGAGCTAGAGGACGCATGCCTGACCTGCTGCTTCATCAGGACAGGGGAATGGGACTCTCAAGATCGATGGGGGTCCAACTAGTCAGAGCCCCACCATTCAGTTAGTCATTCCCTATCCTTTGGATGAGGGATAGCTTGAAAAATTGACACAACGTCTTTAAACAGCAAAGAGAAATCTTTGATTCTGAAAAGAAGCACATAAGACAAATGATGTGCACTTTTCATAGATGCCTAGTTTTATAGCTCCCACCATGTATTTTTCCCTAGAATGGCTTCTAATTTAATTTGATGTTTAGCCTGTACATATAAACAAATGTAGGGGATTGATATAAAAAGAATCTGACATATGGCATCAGGAAGGTCTGATAATTATACAATCTTTAAATTAATTACCAAGCCAAAGGCAAGCAAACATTAACATCCATAAAAAGCTCTGTCTGCATTAGCCACTAATGAGTTCATTTTAAGCTATCAAGCAACTCATTTTAGAAAGCATGGTCTGCATTTAATCATATCCAATCAGATTTAATAATTACATCCTGAACTCCCGCCATTGTTAAGTGTGAAATTACCATAAAATTGCAATTGTTAAACGTAGATGTTTTGCCTAGGTTTTACAAGGCACTAAACATTAAAGTAAGTGCACAGCTTGTATTTTCAGAGGTACCTTTGTGTGGTATTTCAGGGTTTCCCTTTTACTTATTATAATCAGTTGCCAGGATATTGCACTGTTAACATGGCTAAATGAACAATGTTTACTGCAGCATCAAGACAATTTGCAATTAGAGGATTTGCTTCATTAGGCAAAGATATCCCTGTAAATAAACTGTACAATAGCTTCTCCTGCTACAGTTATTTTCATGTGCATAATTGCAATTGGCTATCTATTAGTAATGTCCCTGTAACCATATAATGAGCAGGAGTTATGATGTTCAACATGGCACTGCATTGCTCAGAATCCATTATTTTCCTGCATGAAAAAATAAAGATGATAAGCATCAATTAACCATATATTCCTTGTGAATCAATAATTTACTCGATTTTTATTGATGTTTTTCGGTTGACGTGCCATCTGTTAAAGAAAATGCGAACATATAAGACCTGAGCAGAAGATTAGAATACAAGGAACAATCATCAGGCCAACTTACATTTCTGCAATCTGTACATATGCAGTCCTCTAGAGCAGTGTTTCCCAACCAGTGTGCCTCCAGCTGTTGCAAAACTACAACTCCCAGCATGCTTGAACAGCCAAAGGCTGTCCGGGTATGCTGGGAGTTGTAGTTTTGCAACATCTGGAGGCACACTGGTTGGGAAACACTGCTCTAGAGGACTACTGCTGAAAGGGTTAATTTAATGTTGCTAAGTTAAATGTTATCATTTACTTATGATTCTATGCACTGTGTATACTGTATACCTAAAAGCAATGTACGGTCTATATATAGTTAACACCGACAAACCTGGTTAGGTTGCCAGGTTGATGGACTTGATCTGCCCACTGGTTTGTTAGGGAGTCTTAGCAGAGCTGCAGACCAGACCTACATGTGCAAGCTCCTGCAAACTACGGCAGAGTCCAGAGAGCCTTCGACAGCTGCCAGACATGATCCTTCATCATCAGAGTACTTCTGAAGGAAAGAGATCAGCCATCTTAGAAGGTCCACAATAAAGGTGAATGAATTTCTTCAAATTTGTTTCTGATCTGGTTTATCAAATATTTAAAAAAATTGATTTGTATCTGAATCAATTCTACAGGAATCAAATATGATCCAATTGTCTTGAAAATTGGTATATGACACTCTGCGGTCTGCTATATCTTTTTGTAATCGGTTTCTAAAATATTCTTTTGCTAATCTTTGTTATTTCTCTCCCCTCTCCCTATGCTCTTGAATGCAATGACAGTAATAGTAAACAATGTCAGAGTGACAATGACATATATAGCTATGGGTAAATGCATGGTTGATGGTGTTAACAAACAGTGTGTTTAAAAACATACTACACCGTTGCATGTTATGCTCTTTCATATTAGAAACTTTAAAACTTGTCCCTTATTGGGGAAGATGGTGTTTAAACACACATGGTGTTATGGGAAAAAAACTGCATTGTCAGAAGAAACAGTGGCTTGTTCTGAGTAAGTCTGGAAAAATTATCCTTTTTAATTGGAAGCATCAGCAGTACAGTATAAATGTGAAAAGGGTAGGGTAATAGTGGCGTGTGGCCACAATTTTAGCAGCAGCACAGCATGAAACAGACAAGGCAGTAGATGTGTCTGCGGCTGTAGGGGTAGTAATATTAGTAGTACTGGCAACAGCCATATGATAAGGAACATCATGAGGGTTCAGAGGAGGGCAACTAAAGTAATAACTGGAATGGGGCAACTACAGTACCCTGAAAGGTTATCAAAATTAGGGTTATTTACTTTAGAAAAAAGACGACTGAGGGGAGATCTAATAACTATGTATAAATATATCAGGGGTCAGTACAGAGATCTCTCCCATCATCTATTTATCCCCAGGACTGTCACTGTGACGAGGGTGCAAAACAAATGTTGAGCCCCAGTTATGGGTCTACAACACAATGAAAGCCAGATATCCCTCAAAGGAAGGAAAACCAAGCAAAGGGGTGTCTCCATTACAGAGATCACCAAATCCACCATATTAAGTGGCCCCTATGTCAAGATCCCACTTTTTTACAAGCTTTAAGGATGTGACAGGGAAAACCTAAGCTAGGTATCCATCCACAGACAGCTGTTTCAGGGTGTTGCCCCTCATCAGTGTGGAGTAGGATTCTGGCTAACCGGGAGCAATGCCTCGGAGACTACTCAAACACAACAATAGCTGACCTCAGGGAGACCAGCTACAAAAAACACCGCGGAGCCTCACTTAAGAGTCTCAACACAGCAATAAGAAGTGCAAAGTTCCCTGGGAAACATAAATATGCAAAACAAATGTGGAGCCCCAGTTATGGGTCTACAACACAATGAAAGCCAGATATCCCTCAAAGGAAGGAAAACCAAGCAAAGGGGTGTCTCCATTACAGAGATCACCAAATCCACCATATTAAGTGGCCCCTATGTCAAGATCCCACTTTTTTACAAGCTTTAAGGATGTGACAGGGAAAACCTAAGCTAGGTATCCATCCACAGACAGCTGTTTCAGGGTGTTGCCCCTCATCAGTGTGGAGTAGGATTCTGGCTAACCGGGAGCAATGCCTGTGACGAGGGAACATCCTCAGCGTCTGTAGGAAAAAAGGTTTGTACACAAACATAGAAGAGGATTCCTTGCGGTAAGAGCAGTGAGACTATGGAACTCTCTGCCTGAGGAGGTGGTGATGGTGAGTACAAAAAAGGAATTCAAGAGGGGACTGGATGTATTTCTGGAGTGTAATAATATTACAGGCTATAGCTACTAGAAAGGGTCGTTGATCCAGGGAGTAATTCTGATTGCCTGAATGGAGTCGGGAAGGAATTTTTTTACTCCCTTTAAGTGGGGAAAATTGGCTTCTACCTCACAGTTTTTTTGCCTTCCTCTGGATGAACTAGCAGGATGACCAGCCGAACTGGATGGACAGATGTCTTTTTTCGGCCTTATGTACTATGTTACTATGTTACTATGGTAAGCAGGAAGACAGTGGCTGTGGCATGATGGCAGCAGCAGACAAACGGTACGGAATACGTGGTAGACAGGCAGACAGCAGCAGTGGCATGATAGCAGCAGCAGTCATACAGTACGGAACATGATGATAGTCAGGCACGATGGGACGCTGTCAGTAAGAGCAGATCTATTCATCAGCCTGAACTTGAGGTGTGTGAAAATCCTCATGGATCCATGCCTCATTCATTTTGACAAAAGTGATGTTTTGTAGACTGGCGGAGGAAAACTTTGTCTGTTTGGGTGTCACAATGCTACCTACCATGCTGAAAACCTTCTCTGAGATGACACTAGAGGCTTGACAAGATAATACACAGAAAGTTGTTCAGATCTGCCTGCCCAGAAGTCCGTGGGGTCAGGAAACATGCACTGGAGAAAAAACAGAGTCCAATTAGGGATGAACCTGACTGTTCAGGTAGCACATCTCCATTTGCCCACCTATCAGTACATAAGCAAGCAAGCATACAGCTTGCCATTCTTGCCAGTGTGTCCATGCACCCAGTTCTTTCTGGCTACATCCCTCACTGAGATGATTGGTTATCATGGCCAGTGTAATCGCCATCATCATCATTAGCCTCGTACTTCTAAACGAGTGACTCCTCCTTCTTTTTGCATCTTCTTCAATGGCAGTTCCTTAACCTCATCCTCCACTTTGTCCTTCATGGGACTTTCTCCATGTAAGTCCCCAACAACTACAGGGTGGCAAGCAAGAGGCATAAGCTGTTCTTCTTACACTGTCAATTGTTGCATCAGCATGAACGTCTGCTCTAAGATAAATATTAGGGGGATGACAACATTGATGTCCTAGTTGTCCCTACTGACAAATCTGGTGGTGTCTTCAAAGGGCCTCAGTGTAGGATAAACATCTCTGATGAACTGCCACTGCCTGACCTCAACACATACCTGCTGAGGTGGACTTGTGCATTACAAAACCATTCACTGCTTCATGCTTTACATACAGACTCTATCATATGCAAGGTGGAATTCCAGAGATTTGGAATGTTAAAGATCAAGCAGTGCAATGACAGACTGTTCTGTCGCTGCAAGTCCAGAAGGGGGTTTCTTGCTACATAACAATGGCTAAAATGTGGGGACAGTTTCCTGGAGAGGGCTAGAACCCTCTGCAAATCACTGTGCTTTTTAAAAAAAACATTTCACCACCACATTTATCAGGTGCACTATGCAGGGTGCATGTGTTATTTCCCCTAAATGCAGCACAGCCACAATGTTCCTGCTATTGTCGCTGACTACCTTGCCTAGTTGGAGTTACAGGGGAGACAGTCAGTGGTTTTTATTCTGCTTGATGCACTTTACTAAGTGATCAGCTGTGTGGCTACTCTCTACTGGGCCAATAATTTCTAACATGGGATGGCAATGCTTCACTTTACACATGTAATAAGAGGGAGGGGGAGGGATCTGCTTCTTTTGTGGATGAGAGGATTTCCGTGGAGGAGGCAGATAAGCACCTGTTGTGTGAAGGAGACCGGGAGAAGGAGGACATTTGTTGAGCTAGCTGACAGCCCATCTTCCCACAGTAACTGGTGATGCTGCATCATCTGCTGCAGTAAAGCCATAGTGCCTACATTTGTGTTTGAATGCCAACAGCTCATCTTCATCCTGCAGATTTTGCACATGGCAATACTTTTGTCTTTTGGCGCTGTGGAGAAAAACTACCAGATGGAAAATACAGTCTGCACAGAGCTAGCAGCAGCTGAGCTTGACTTAGGTCTGGCATCAATGGTATCACCAGTTCCCCAGCTGACCATAATAGAAGCAGATTTGGCCTTGGCAGTGTTTTGGGAAGTTCTGGCCATATGTTGCCTCTGCTTTTTCTTGCTGCCACCACCACCCACCTCGTCTGATGTTACCTCCTCCTCAGCACCCTGATCTAGCTCCCATGTCCTGTCCAACATACAATCATTGACATCCTCACCTGCCACAACACTTTTATCAGACAGTGGTATATGATTGTGGACTACTCCCTTCCACAACAATTTCCTGAACTGTATTTTCTCCAAATTCTACTGTTGCTACCATTCCATCTACCACCACCACTATGGATACAAGTGCCACTACTACGACAATCACCATCAACACATTGGGTTCCCCACCTCCTCCTCATTGCAGTACAAATGCTGCCTGTTCTCACACAAATCATCAACATGGAGGCTATCTTTAGTATCTTCTATAGCACATATGGTTTTGTTGCCTCTTCTTGTGGTACCTTGGAACCGAACCAGAGTTCGGGAAATGTTTTTTACAGTATAAATCAATTTCTGAAGTTATTGTGAGAAGTCTCGCGAGACTTCGCGAAGTAATAACTTCGGCTCATCGGAGCCAATACATTCTAATACTGTATGGAGCGCTCGCTCCGTACAGTATTGAAACTAACTTTTATGCGAATCAACTTTGGATGTTTCATCCGAAGTCGATTCGCTTATCCCTAATAGTGATCAATGAAAAATTGCTCATTTGTGTCTGGTCATTAAGGGGGTAAGTTTACATACATATATCAATTGTATCCTGCAGATTACAACTGATGACAAAACTGATGGAAAAATGCATCAATTAACAGCAGGCATTTTTTCTGCTGATAGGGGATATCTTAATCTTGGGCACAGGCCTTTAAAAACAATTGCATGCATTATATTATTGCAAAATATTGCATGCTCAGAACTTGTGCTTGGACAGTTGCCTATAAAAACATTTGCAGTTATATGGTTTGTAATGAGCAAGCCATTCCATTTTCATAGTCCACCACCTTGAACTGGTGGGTGAATTTTCCTCTCTTAAAAGCTGGGGAGAGGAAAAGAAAAAGGCCTCTAAAAAGGACACAATATTCTTTATTCACCAAAATCTGAATGCAACTTTGTGCCTACTATTATACTATATCTATCAGCATATCTCCCCTTACAACCTCCAGACCGGGCCATTTGCCCCCTTTCTGACCAGACCTAATTTTGCAAATCTGAATATATGTCACTTAATGTAGTAATAGCTTTGGAACGCTTTTACTTATCCAAGCCATTCAGAGAATGATTTCTCGTGACACATTGTACATCAAGTTAATGGTAAAGTTGAGTCAATATGTTTTACCTTTATTTATAAAAAAAATCCAAAAGTTAACAAAAATTTGAAAAAATTAAAGTTTTCTAAATTTAAATCTCTCTGTTTTTAAGACAAATAGTGATAGCTCATAAAATACTCATTAATTAACATTCACCATATGTCTACTTTATCCGGGCATCATTTTGGTAATGTTATGTCATTTTTTTAGGACGTTAGAAGGTTTAGAATTTTAGAAGTAATTTTTGAAATTTTCAAGAACATTTCCAAAATCAACTTTTTTAAGGACCAATTCAGTTCTGAAGTCACATAATAGAAACCCCACTTTAGAAACTACACCCCTCAGACCATTCAAAACTGGTTGTAGAAATGTTTTTAATCCTTTAAGGATTCCACAGGAATTAAAGCAAAATAGTTGTGAAATTTAAAAATGTAACTTTCTTTTGAAGATTTTCCAACACATCAAGGGTTAGCAACAAAACAAACCTCAATATTTATTACCCTGATTTTGAAGTTTACAGAAACACCCCATATGTGGTCGTAAACTGCTGTATGGGCACGCGGCAGGGCACAGAAGGCACGGAGCACCATATGGGTTTTGGTGGCCAGATTTTGCTGGAATTATCTTAGGGTGCTATGTTGCATTTAAAGAGACCCTGAGGTATCCGCACAGTGAAAACCCTCCAAAAGTGACCATATTTTGTAAAATACACCATCCAAGATATTTTTAAGGGGTGTAGTGAGCACTTGACCCAATGGCGTTTCATGGAGTTTATAATACTTGCCTATAAAATGGAAAAATAAAAAAAATGTTTGCAAGAAAATGGTGCTTTAGCACTAAACTTTCTTTTTCACAAATGATAACCAGAGAATATTCCCCCCACAATTTGCTACCCATTTTCTCCTGAATACAATAACACCCCAATTGTTGTCATAAACTGTTATTTGGGGATATGCCAGGGCTCAGAAAGGAAGGAGCAGCATCTGGATTTTCTAACATGGAATTTTCTGTCAACTTTTAAATTTTTTTGTTGACTGAGCTGCGTGAGGGCTTATTTTGTGTGGGACATTTTGGGGCACATTTGGCTTTCCGGTCACTTTTTATCTAATTTTTTGGGAGGTGAAATTATAAAAAAAGCAATTTGGTATAATTTTTTTATTTTATTTTTTACACCTTTCACTTGATGGGGTAGATCATGTGATATTTTTATAGATCTGGTCATTACAGACGCAACAATACCAAATTTGTCTATTTGTTTTTATTTTTATGTTTTACACAATAAGAACATTTTTTGAAAAAAAAAACTTGTTTTTGTGTTGCCATATTCTTAGAGGCATATTTTTAAAATTTTTCTGGCTATGGTCTTGTGTGAGGGCTTGTTTTTTGCCGAATGAGGCGACGTTTTTTTATACCATTGTGAGGTACATATGACTTTTTGATTGATTTTATGTTTTTTGGTAGGTGAGGTTACTAAAAAAAGCTATTTTGGAGTAATTTTTTTTTACGTCGTTCACTTGATGGGGTAGATCATGTGATATTTTTGTAGAGCCAGTTGTTACGGATGTGGCAATACCAAACATGTCTATTTTTTTTACGTTTTACAGAATAAGATCTTTTTTTTTTTAAATCATGTTATTGTGTTGCAATTTTCTAACATTTTTCTGGCTATCGTCTTGTGTGGGGGGCTCGTTTTTTGCAGGATAAGGTGATGTTTGAATTGCTATATAGTAGCCCCAGTTACAGGGGAAATACACCCCCCAGAGAGGCTTGTAAAGCAGTATACTATGCTGTACAGCCCCAGAGCAGGGCTGATCGAGGTCTGTGGAAAACCCGACAGCTCCTGCACTCCCCCGACGCCGGCGGTCACATGATCACTGGGCTGGGACAGGAAGCAGGACATTGCTTCCTTGCTGTATACACAGCGCTCGTTCAGCGCTGTGTATACATCTATCTAGAAGGCACAAATACACAGGAACGATCTCTGCCTTCTCTCTGGGTTGCCCTGCTGTCACTGACAGTGGGCACCCCGCTCGGCAGCTGCACGATTAGCGTGCAGCTGCCATCTTTTAAAAGATGCTCTAAAATGTCCGATCAGAGATAAACCCGACTGCCCATAGTCAATGGGCAGTCGGAAAGTGGTTAAAGAATTATCATTAAAGAATCTCATTAAAGCATTTTTCTTAACCCCTTAAGGACCCTTGCCATACATGTACGTCACATCTGGACGCAACTTAAGGACCAGTGACGTACATGTACGTCTTACTGGCAAGGGTAAGAAAAGGGCAGCATGGTGCAGCACCACCCCCCTACAGCTCCAAGTGCTGCGATTGGCCGGTCAATGAAGACCGTCACATCGCAGAGTCGGAAGCAGTATAGAGCTGTGGGGCAGGCTGGGGGTGGGGGGCATGGTCAGGGGGAGGTCAGGAAGGGTACACCAGTGTTTGCCATCCCCTAACAGTGCTGCAATTGGCAATTTTACAATTTTCCAGCTCTGCACCATTTTTTCTGCATGCGAGCTGTGACCACCAAGTGCTGTTCAGTGTATACCTGCCTGATCAGCACCTGGGGATTATTTATAGCGCTTTTTTTTCACATCTGTGTTAATTTTTTTGCCAATATTTCCTTTTTTTGGGTTCAAAAAGAAGAAATCATAGTTATAGCTTTATATAAATATACATAGCGTTTTATTATTTCTCTATATATAGATATAAGTACATTTTTAACCAGTGTTCACTTTTTTAACACTGTAGTGGATTTTTATACTGCAGTTTTTGCACACACGCACGATCTGTGTGTGTGATGCAGAGCACTGATCAGTATTGTGCTCATTTACATCTGCACATTTTTTAAAAAAAACTTTTTTCATTTTTTTGTGTGAAAAAAGACCTGCAGTTAGTGGTAGTTAGTTAGTTAGTTATTACCCTTTCCACCACATAATATGTTCGTATAGGGGTGCTCTTTCCAAAATGGGGTCACTTCTTGGGGTTTTTAATATCTGGGGGCCTCAGGAATCTTTTAAATGCGACATGGAACCTAAAATCCATGTCTGATGAATCAGGCCTGCCAGCAAAATCCATATTTTGCTGTTTGCCTGCTGTGTTCCCATACAGCAGGCTACAAGAAAATGGGGAACACATACTGGGGTGTTTTTTTTCCTTTCACCCCTTGTGAAAGAAAACTTGGGGTCTGCTAGTAACTTTATTTTCACAAATGTGTGCTTTGAAATCCTTTAACAAGTGTTTCTGCCTTCTGTGAGACACCTGTTTGCTGAAAAGTACCCTTTCCACCACTTAAAATGTTTGTACGGGGGTGCTCTTTCCAAAATGGGGTCTCTTTTTGGGGTTTTTAATTTCTGTGTACCTCAGAAATCTTTTAAATGCGACATGGCACCTAAAATCAATGTTTGCCAATTCAGGTCAGCAAAATCCATATTTTGCTGTTTGACTCTAGAACCCTGCTGTGCGCCCATACATCATTTTTGAGCACATATGAGGAGTTGGCGTATTTGGGGCGAAATGGGGAACAAAATGTGGGGTGCATTTTGACTTGTTACCCTTTGGGAAAGTGAAAAATGTGGGTGTTAAGCAACTTTTTTGGAAAAAAATGCAATTTTTCATTTTCACTGCCAAGTGTTTCCTAATTCTAGGAAACACCTTTGAGGTCAAAGTGCTGACTACACACCTGGAAAAATTCCTTGAGGAGTGTCGCTTCCAAAATGGGGTCACTTTTTGGGGGTTTCCACTGTAGGGCCACCTTAGGGTGTCTTCATATGTGACATAGCTCCCATTTACCATTCCAGCTAAATCTGCTCTCCAAAAGCCATATGGTGCTCCTTCCACTCTGAAGCCTGCTGTGCGCCCATACATTAGTTTTTGAGCACTTATGGGGTGTTTCTATAAACTCCAGATTCAGGGTAATAGATTTTGAGTTTTATGTAGCTGTTAACCCTTGATGTGTTGCAGAAAAAAGAGATAATTTAAAATCTGCTAAAAAAAGTTAAATTTTGAGATTTCATTCCCATTTTCCTTTCATTCTTGTGAGGCACCTAAAGGGTTTACAAAGTTTGCAGAATCAGTTTTGAATAGCTTGAGGGGTGGATTTTCCAAAATGGGATGATTTATGGGTGGTTTCTAATATCTAAGCCCCACAAAGTGACTTCATAACTGAACTGGTCCTTAAAAAATTGGGTTTTGGAAATTTTCCTAAAAATCTTAAGATTTGCTTCTAAACTTCTAAGCATTCTAACGTCCCAAAAAAATAAAATGTAATATTCAAAATAATCCAAACATGATGTAGACATATGGGGAATGTAAAGTAGTAACTATTTTTGGAGTTATTACTATCTATTATAAAAGTAGAGAAATTGAAATTTGCTAATTTTCCCAAATGTTTTGTAAATTTGGTATTTTTTTAATGAATAAAAATGAAATATTTTGACTAAATTTTACCACTGTCATGAAGTACAATATGTGATGAGAAAACAGTCTCAGAATGGCCTGGATAAGTAAAAGCGTTTTAAAGTTATTGCCACATAAAGTGACACATGTCAGATTTGCTAAAAATTGCCCGGTCCTTAAGGTGAAAAATGGCAGGGTCCTGAAGAGGTTGAAGGGAGTCTGTAAGGCCGTTTTGCTGACAGCAGAAGTTTGGGGCTGGAGATGGCAGGACAAACATACCTTTTGTGGAGCTTTTTTCATAATTATTGTGAAGTTTCTGCTCCTTAAAGTTGTTTCTAGTTTTCTGATATTGATGACCTACGATTAGGGATGAGTAAACTTCTGTTTTCAAGTTGGATGTACAAGGTTCAGGTTATCTAAGAATTCCATTGGATTCCGCTACCACGGACCATAATTTATGAACTTATTGAATATAGAAGTTCGCTCAACACTACCTATGATTTAAGATGAACTGTAGTAACCCAGCATTTCCACTACACTCTGAACAGAGCTGCGCTCTTGGCTCAGTTCAAAGTGCAACTTCTGGCACTGTAGGTTGCAGGGAATAGATGATTGGTGGGGGTGCGGCGTTCCTGCAGCTTATTCTGAGGATAGACCATCAATATCAGGAGGCTGGAAATCTCTTTAATTACCCTTGGATGCTACAGCTGTCAATCTACACATAGGGAATAGTGGTGAGTGGCATGGGCAATGTTCAAATTCACGATATTTCCCAAATTTTTGGGCGAATATTCGCCCTAAATTCACAAATTCTAGAAATTATGATCTCCAGTCATTATTTTCTTGATTGTGAAAATCGGCAATCAAAAGATTTGCGAGAAAAAATTCACAATACGAAAATTCACAATCATTACTTCTCCTAAATTCAAAGATATTGCAGCCTTCTCATTGCCCACAAACAAGAAACAGTGAAGTATTATGCGTACTGATGAAAAAAAATCTAGAATATTTGCGATTACGAATATATGGCACTATATTCTAGATATTCGCGAATTGTCAAAGTGCCAATATTTGCGATAAAAATTCGCGATTAGAATATTCGCCATCAACACTAATAGGGAAGGGGCTCAGTGCAGAGAGCACTGAAAAGTGAAGCTCTGTCTTTAGTGCATCTGGAGGAGCAAAACCTGGCAGAATAAAACTTCATATTGAAATTATTCCCAATGAGAAAAGCTCAATAAAAGTGATCTCCCCAGTCCCTATCTAGTGCAGTCAGCAGTTTAGTATAACCAAACTGATGACAGACTCTTTAATCTAATGACGCTTCTATTGCTATAACTTGATACAATTCTCACAGACATTAGACTGGTGCATTATTCATAGTATATCATAGAGACCGATAGTACACAGACTCATTTCAAATACACGACAGAATGAGAAGACAACCTTTCTCACAGGTTATGTGATCTGAGGTTTGACCAACATGAGCTGTCTACATGACAAGTAAATGCTATTGTACAGATAGATAACTGTATTACAAGGGACTTGCAGGTCTTCCATACTTGATCTGTATGCAAGATGCTTTCTCTTTTATACCTGATGCTCTTATATACAGTACATTCTACAGGGAGATTGCACATTTAAAAATGTTCTTTTATCCTTCTTCAAAGGACAGAGATGAGTGCAGTTTTTATATCCCCGGGCAGCTGACCCTAAGAAATGATACCATTATACATTTCAAACATAATAGAAGAGAGGGCGGGCTGCAAAGCTTAAAAAAGGATTCAATTGGAAAGATGTCTATGCTGGATGTGTTCCCTGCAGGCACACACTTAATGGTGCTTTCGATATCCTGCAGGCTAAAGATACATTTATCTTTTACTATTATTTTGGAAATAAATTTTACCTCTGTCTACTAATTTTCCTGAACAGTCAATAATATGAGACTTTTTCAAGTAAATTATAACACCCTAATGTATTTTCAGGAACAAACTCTTGGGGCTGAATCTCTATGTGTACAGTATATAATTTCTTATTGTGTGACTTTTTTTTAGTCTTTATGTGATGCCAAAGGTGACTTCTCCTGCGGTGGATAAGTTGAAATTGAGAGTGTATTGTAGTAAAAATGTAGAAAAAAAAATTGTTCTGAGGTTTTAACACCTTAAAGCTTCATTCGCACGTCAGTGTTTTGGTCAGTGATTTCCATCAGTGATTTGAGCTAAAACCAAGAGTGAAGGCTACACAGACATAAGGTATGAGGGAAAGACCTGCACCTTTTCTGTATTTAGACCCACACCTGGTTTTGGCTCACAATCACTGATGGAAATCACTGATCAAAACACGAACGTGTGAATGAGGCATAAGGCCTCTTGCACACAACCGTATGGCTTTTTCAGTGTTTTGCGGACCACTTTTATCAGATCCGATTTTCCGTTTTTTTGCTTCCGTTGTGTTTCCGTTTTGGTTCCGTTTTTCTGTTCTGTTTTTCCGTATGGCATATACAGTATACAGTAATTATATAGAAAAAATTGGACTGGGCTTAACATTTTCAATAGATGGTTCCGCAAAAAATGGAACGGATACGGAAGACATACGGATGCATTTCCGTATGCGTTCCGTTTTTTTTGCAGACCCATTGACTTGAATGGAGCCACGGATCGTGATTTGCGGGCAATAATAGGACATGTTCTATATTTAAACGGAATGGAAAAATGGAAAAACGGAAGGCATACGGAGACACTTCAGTATTTTCTGCAGTCGCATTGAAGTGAATGGTTCAGTATACTGTCAGTATACTGAACTGAAAAATCGTCCAGTATCGGTCCACAAAATACTGTAGTGTGCATGAGGCCTAAGGATGCAGCTATTTTGGGCCTTAACCTCTTAGTGACCACCCATACGTGTTTTTACGGCGGTCACTAAGGGGCCTTAGGCTGGGCCACCACTTTTTTACGGCAGCCCAGCCTAAGCGCTACACGGGTCCCCCGTGCAGCGGGGAGCTAGGACCCGGCTCTCAAAGCCTGCTCTAACAGCTCGGACCAGCAGGAGTGCCGATCCGGGCTGTTTAACACTTTACATGCCGCGGGCAATGACGCCTGCTGCATGTAAAGTGCTGACAGAGGGAGCGGACTCCCCATGTCTCCCATCGGCACGCCGCATATGCGATCGTGGGGTGCCGATGTGTGTGAAGGCTGCCTAGGGTCTGCTGTAGGCCCCAGACCAGCCTTCAGTAATTTCCAGCAGGCTGTCCCTTATGGGACTATTAAGTGGTAAAAAAAAAGTAAAAAACAAAAACAAAACTCATTTATTCAATAAAAAAATCCCATTAAGCTTTTTTTCCATTGAAAATACACTTCTCAATGGAAAAATGAAGTAATCTTCCCCATATGACCAAGACTACATAAATATCATGCAAATTATCCCCTATGGTGAACGCCGTAAAAAAAAAAAGAAAAAAGACAGAATTGCTAATTTATATAAATCCCATTAATTAAGCTTTTTTTCCATTGAAAATACACTTCTCAATGGAAAAATGAAGTAATCTTCCCCATATGACCAAGACTACATAAATATCATGCAAATTATCCCCTATGGTGAACGCCGTAAAAAAAAAAAAGACAGAATTGCTAATTTATTCTTAGTTGCCACAGAAAAAAACCTAATAACAAGCGATCAAAAAGCACCATTAACTGCAAAATGATACCAATGAAAAATTCAAGTTGTCCCACACAACACCATGGAAAGAAAAATAAAAAAATTATTGGTCTTGGGAAGCGGCAATGCAAAAACATTTTTTTCTTTTAAAAAAAGGGATTTTATTGCAAAAAAGTTGTAAAATGTAAAAAAAAATATATGCATTTGGTATCATTGTAATCATACTGAACCAGAGAATAAAGATATTATGTTATTTATACCGAAAAATGAACACCGTAAAATTTATAACATAAAAACGCAGTGGCAGTATTGCTGTTTTTCCCATCTCCCTCCCAGAAGGAGTTAATAAAAGTTAATCAGAAAGTTATGTGTACCCCAAAATTGCGTCATTAAAAACTACCACTTGTCCCTCAAAAGACAAGCCCTCATAAAGCTATATAGACTGAAAAAGAAAAAAGTTATAGCTCTTGGAATGCGACGATGAAAAAAGGAAGAAAAACGCTTGGTCAGTAAGGCCCAAAACAGGCTGGTCACTAAGGGGTTAAGGATACATAGATTCTTTTTTTCATCACGGCATTCGATGAGCCATATGAGAGTTAGTTTTTGGTGGGATAAGATGATATTTATTTTCTACTGACACTATTTGGGGGTACATCTAAAGACCTTTAGTGATTTAATAAGTTTTTTTTTAAAGGTATAGAAAAAATCATCAGTTCTGACATTGTTTTATTTTAGGGCATTCATGGTGCAGAATAAATAAAGCCATTATTTCATTGCATGGTTTGTTACCTGTACAGTTTTTTATATTTCTTTTTTCTACAAAATATTTAAAAAGTATTTTAAAAATTCTTTGGATTTTTTCATTTTTTTCCTGAACATTTTATTTTAGTGTTTTTCTGCAGTTAATATTTTGTTCATCTTGAGTATGTGGTAAAAGCAATTCTATGACAGAATGCAATTCTATGACGGAATGCCTTTAGAGGCATTCCATTATTCATTCCGTCATAATAGAAGTCTAAGGCCTGCATAACGGATTCGTCCCATTTCCGTTATGCAGGAGAGGACAATATGTTTTATTTATGGAAAACTTACTTTTTGTTTCAAATTTTAGGCTGTTTTTCTTTTATTATTTTGGCAGTACTGTACCACTGAAACATAAATGCAAAATATCATCCTTGCCTCCTGTGGCAATTAACGCAAATGAAAAGATCTCCTAAATTGATAGGTGATTATTGTCCTGCTGCTGTGAGGGAATATGTTATCTGAAGGCTAATATTCATGATGATAGTAGATGGGCTAGCAGTATGACAGCTCTGCTGTTCCATTGACAGGCAAAGATAAAGATACCAGCAGAAGAGCATTGGATTGACTAATGTAATGGATGATACTCTAACTGAGTCACTAAAGGGGACATCTCTAGCCACGGTGGTGGTCTGTAAATGATAAGCAAGACTATTTGCCATGCTAAAAGTTTAAAACAAGAGGAAGTTAAAGAGACAGCACAGAAAGTAGAAGCATGGAGAGACTTAAAAAAAATAAATCTAGAAAACCATCTGAATTATACAAAAAAACAAAAAGTAGCAGCAGCACAGTCAATGTGAAGTTGGGTGCAATCCCTCTTGAACTTTAGGCAAAAGTCCACAGACAATATCCAAAAGGCAAATGATGAGGCAGCACTCTAATATCAGTGAAGGATGTTAGACCCGTTTATTTCCCCAGTCGCAACGTTTCAGCCCAGCTCGATGAGGTCTTTGTCAAGCTTGACAAAGGCCTCATTGAGCTGGGCTGAAACGTTGCGACTAGGGAAATAAACGGGTCTAACACCCTTCACTGATATTGGAGTGCTGCTTCATTATTGGCCTTTTAGATAACCATCTGTTTTTTTTTCATACTGTAAAAAAACATAGAATTTTCACATATATACATGATAAATAATTTTGATGGAAATTACCCTTTAAATACAAAATCCCTTAGACTGTATCCCTGTGTTTGATCGGTCAAATCCAATAGCCACACAGTGGATTTACTCTGTATCCTGAGATAACTTCTTGAAATTTCCTCTTTGTATTTAGGCGACTTGCCATTGCCATTTTTAAATGATAAAGACTGGACAAATATATTCACAAGTTGTGGTAGATGTACAAAACAATTGTATTAACGCTATGACTATTTAGTGTACATCACATTTGTTTTTCATTTTCACATTTAACAGACCATGTAGAGTACAGCAAACACAGCGTGTGAAGATGTTCTTTAAAGTTTACCATTTCAGATGCTTTTCAGATAATTTTGCTTAAGAAGTTCCATATGAAATGCATAAAACAAACTGTCTGTTTCCATATCACAGACATTTAATATAAAAAGTGCTTTTTATTGACTGGAGAGAGAACAAAAAGCATAGGCATGGACAATCGGAAAACTGTGACGAACAGCCAACAATGGTATACTGGTCTTTTGTAGAAGCGCTGGACTGACATTTTAGCAGAGACAATTATAAATTCTCCATGCCAACAATGAAGTTTAATTACTCATTAAGTTAGAGAGCTGTGACAACAAAGAGATTCAGAGTAATTGCCACGCTGACATTCATGCAGAAAATGTTTTCAAAACATAGGCGATGTGGAAAATATTGCTCAAGGCTGGCATTATGGATGCCTTTTGGAGAACTATTCACAAAACCTTGATTGCAGATGTTTTCACCAGTTTCTCCTGCAACCACAACTTGTTTAAAGGGGATCTGTCACCCTGATCTTGGACTATTATCTGCCGTATTACATGAGTAGTACTGCCAACAAGGAGTCCAGATCACTATTTTCCAGTTCCTCCCTCATGACCCCCACAGGAGGTTGTACTCCTTGAGGCAGGAAACAGAGAAATTAAAAAGACCCCTCCCACCTCTACAGTGTTCTTTTTGTCCCTCCAGACAAACACAAAGGCCTCTTTCACACGAGCATGTCCGGATTAGGTCCGGATGCGTTGCGGATGCGCTCAGTGAAAACTGTGCGATTTCACTGGCAAAGCCATTCAGTTTTGCCTGCGATTGCGTTCAATTTTTATCGTGCGGGTGCAATGCGTTTTGATGCGTTTTTCACACGCGTGATAAAAAACTGAAGGTTTACAAACAAGATCTCCTAGCAACCATCAGTGAAAAACGCAACTCATCCGCACTTGCTTGCGGATGCAATGCGTTTTTCACGCAGCCTCATTCACTTCTATGTTGCTAGGGCTGCGTGAAAAACGCAGAATATAGAACATGCTGCGATTTTCACGCAAATGCACAAGTGATGCGTGAAAAAAAAAAGGCTCATGTACACAGACCCATTAAAATGAATGGGTCAGGATTCAGAGCGGATGCTATGCGTTCACTCCCCAGCCTGCGTGCGTGTGTGCCGTGCAGCCCTAGCGGCAGCTCTCACTCACAGAGCAGCACGTGAGCACAGCCACGGGGTCAGCAGGGGGTGTGACTGGCGTGGTGAGTGGTGCCATGGCCCCCAGCGGCGGGCAGCAGCAGCTGGGACTGGAGGGAGCTGGTGACTCATGCTGTGACTCACACACAGCCAGACTGCCGACTAGTAGGTGATGATGAGCGCACGCAGAGTGCATCATGTTTATTACTGTAACTTACTTACACAACATTAATGGGGAGGGGGGGGGGAATTGTCGAATTGTTTGTAGTCTGTGCCAGTGCTATGGAGGGGGAGAAATGTGCCTTGGGAGGCTGATGTGACATAGATGATTTGACATGAAGGGGGGGGGGAATATGACATGGAGGGGGGTGAAATGTGACATGGGGGAAAATGTGACAGTGGTGGTTATGTAAAAAGGAGGGGGAGAAATGTGATATGGAGGGGGAGAAATGTGACATGGGGGGGCATGATGGCTGACATGGGGGGCATGATGGCTGACATGGGGGGCATGATGGATGGGGCTAATGGCTGACATGGGGGGCTGATCTGAGGCATTGGGGGTCTGACCTGAGGTCTAATGATCTGATTAACATTGGGGTCTGATAGGGGCTATGAACTGAGGTCTGATTGCTGGTCTGACCTGAGGTATAATGGTAAATATATTTTCTAATTATCCTCCTCTAAAACCTAGGTGCGTCTTCTGGGGCGAAAAATACGGTCCTCAAACCAGCGATTGTCTAAAGAAGATCAAAGATACCAGGACCACACAGAGGAGAAGCCAGCTGCTGCAGACAGAACCATGGCCAGGTGAGCTGCAGGGGGGGAGGGGGGTGTCCAAAATTTAGCTTCGCTTGTGTTGGCAAAAATCCTTGCACCAGCCCTGTTTGAGGAGGATGATTTTCTAAAAGAGACCCTCAATGTCTTCTAACGCTGGGACTAAGATTGGGGATTCTGCCTCTCCTTTCAGTTTATGAGTAGCTAGAACCTCTTGCCGTAGAGATCCCCTAGCGGCCCCCAGAATCCATCTGGCTATTAGCTGCCTCTGAGCATATAGGTGGGTTCTCTGCTGGCCTGGTTTGATTAACCCCTTAAGGACACGGCCCTATTTCACCTTAAGGACCAGGCCATTTTTTGCAAATCTGACCAGTGTCAGTTTATGTGGTGATAACTTTAAAACGCTTTTATTTATCCAGGCCATTCTGAGACTGTTCTTTCGTCACATATTGTACTTCACGACACTGGTAAGTTTTTGTCAAAAAAGTTCATTTTTTTGTATAAAAAAAATACTAAATTTACCAAAAATTTTGAAAAATTTGAAAATTTTCAAGTTTCAATTTCTCCACTTCTATAATACATAGTAATACCTCCAAAAATAGTTATTACTTTACTTTCCCCAAATGTCTACTTCATGTTTGGATCATTTGGGGAACGCCATTTTAGTTTTTGGGTACGTTACAAAGCTTTGAAGTTTAGAAGCAAATCTTGAAAATTTTCTGAAAATTTCAAAAACCCAATTTTTAAGGACCAGTTCAGGTCTGAAGTCACTTTGTAAGGCTTACATAAAAGAAACCACATAAAAATGACCCCATTCAAGAAACTACACCCCTCAAGGTATTCAAAACTGATTTTACAAACGTTGTTAACCCTTTAGGTGTTCCACAAGAGTTCATGGCAAATGGAAATAAAATTTCAGAATTTCGATTTTTTGGCAAATTTTCCATTTGAATCCATTTTTTCCAGGAACAAAACAAGGGTTAACAGCCAAACAAAACTCAATATTTATTGTCCTGATTCTGTAGTTTGCAGAAACACCCCATATGTGGTTGCAAACTGCTGTATTGCCAAATGGCAGGGCATAGAATGAAGGGAACGTCATATGGTTTTTGGAAGGCAAATTTTGATGGACTGGTTTATTTACACCATGGCCCATTTGAAGCCCCCCTGATGCACCCCTAGAGTAGAAACTCCAAAAAAGTGACCCCATTTTGAAAACTACTGGATAAGATGGCAGTTTTGGTGATATTTTTAGGGTACATATGATTTTTGGTTGCTCTATAATACATTTTTGTGAGACAAGGTAATAAAAAATAGAAATTCTGAAATTTAATCTACATTTGCAATAAACTCTTGAGGAACACCTAAAGGGTTAATAAAGTTTGTAAAATCAGTTTTGAATACCTTGAGAGGTGTAGTTTCTTATATGGGGTCACTTTTATGGAGTTTCTACTCTAGGGGAGCATCAGAGGAGCTTCAAATGGGACATGGTGTCAAAAAAACAGTCCGTCAAAATCTCCCTTCAAAAAACCATATTGCATTCCTTCATTCTATGCCCTGTCGTTTGGAGATACAGCAGTTTACGACCACATATGGAGTGTTTCTGTAAACTACAGAATCAGGGCAATAAATATAGAGTTTTGTTTTACTGTTAACCCTTGCTTTGTTACTGGAAAAAAATGATTAAAATGGAAAATATGGAAAAAATTGGGACAGATTTTATTTTATTTTTGTGACTGTTTTCATCTGAGGGGTTAGGTCATGTGTTATTTTTATAGAGAAGATTCTTACAGACGTGGCAATACCTAATATGTCCACACTTTTAAATTTATTTAGGTTTTACACTATAATATCCTTTGTTAAACAAACAAAAAACTATTTTAGTATCTCCATAGTCTGAGTCAGTTTTTTTTAGTTTTTGTCCAATTGTCTTAGGTAGGGGCTCATTTTTTGCGGGATGAGATGACGGTTTTAATGCCACTATTTTGGGGTGCATATGACTTTTTGATCGCTTGCTGTCACACTTTTTGTGATGTTAGGTGACAAAAAACTGCTTTTTACAGTATTTTTTTTTTTGCGGTGTCCACCTGAGGGGTTAGTTCATGTGTTATTTTTATAGTTCAGGTTCTTACGGACGCGGCAATACATAATATGTCTACTTTTTATTTGTTTATTTATTTAGGTTTTACACAATCATATAATTTTTGAAACAAAAAAAAAATCATGTTTTAGTGTCTGCAAAGCCTAAGAGCCAAATTTTTTTATTTTTTGGGCGATTTTCTTAGGTAGGGTATCATTTTTTGCGGGATGAGATGACGGTTTTAAAGGCACTATTTTGGATTGTATATGACTTTTTGATCGCTTGCTATTAGACGTTTTGTGATGTAAGGTGACAAAAAATGGCTTTTAACACTGTTTCTTTTTTTGCGGTGTTTACCTGAGGGGGGTTAGGTCATGTGTTATTTTTATAGTTCAGGTTCTTACGGACACGGTGATATCTAATATGTCTACTTTGTATTTATTTATTTATTTAGATTTTACACAATAATATTTTTGAAACAAAAAAAATCATGTTTTAGTGTCTGCATAGCCTAAAAGCCATAATGTTTTTTATTTTTTAGGCGATTTTCTTAGGTATGGTATCATTTTTTGCGGGACGAGGTGACGGTTTGATTAGTATCATTTGGGTGTAGATACAACTCACTTTTTGATCACTTTTATTAACTTTTTTGGGAAGTGAGGTGGGCAAAATTTCAATTTTATCATAGTTTTTTTTTGTTTTGTTTTTATGACGTTCATCGTACGGGGAAAGTAACCAACCCATTTTATAGATCAGGTCATTACGGACGCCGTGATATATAACGTGTAGTGTATTTTTTTTCTTATTAGTGTTAAATGTGTTTTTTGTTTTTACCTTTTTTCACATTTTTTTTTTACCTAGACCCACTTGGTTCTTGAAGATCCAGTGCATCTGGTGTCTGTATAATACAATACAGTACATTATATAATGTACTGTACTGTATTTTTTACTTGACACTTAGTCTGATCAGACTTTTGCCATGGCAAGCAGGACGCCTTTGAAGGTGTCCTGTTGCCATGGTTACCCTCCTCCGCTGCTTTAACAGGGCAGTGGAGGATGGGGAGGGAGGGAAGCTGGGGACTGGAGCTAGGGGGGCTGCACCTGGAGGGGCTGCCCCCCACAGCAGCTCCCTCTCTCTTAACCACTTCCATACAGCGGTCCCTACGGACCACGGCATGGAAGGGGTTAAAAGGCTGACATCCGTGCCTGCACGGATGTCAGCCGTTACAAGCAGAGTGTCAGCAATGTGCTGACACTCTGCTTGCCAGGCTCGGCCATCCTGAAAATGAGCGGAGGGGCGGGCAGAGGATCTCGCGCCTGCCCCCCCGCACCGCCTGCCGAACCGCCCACCGCACTTCCCGCAAGCCTCCCCCCCTCCTCGCACCGCCCATCACAATGAGGGCACGGGGGGGGGGGGGGGAGGTTGTAGGAATAAAAAAAAAACATTCCCAGCATTTTAAAGTATCTATGACCGTGGGAATCAGATACATCGCAGAGCGCTGCAAACCGCAGGTCTGAATTGACCTGCAGTTTGCAGCGATCGCAGACCACCCCCATAACAGTGTCGCATTTATTTATTTTTTTTACAGCAGATTTAATTTAGGGCGTATGGGTACGCCCTGTATCCTTAAGGACTCAGACATTAGGGCGTACCCATACGCCTTATGTCCTTAAGAGGTTAAGGGGGTGCATCCTCTTCCAACCTACATTATGTGTGGCCATGCCAGCAACTCCCATGGTGGAGGTCCACTGGCTTGCTCCACATGGCCTCTGTGCCTAGCATGCTGCCTCATGGCCTCTGCACCTAGCTTGTTGCCTCCTGGCTTCTGCGCCTGGAGTGCTGCCTCATGGTCTTGGTCTGCCTCTGCCTCTGTGCCTGGCGTGCCGCCTCATGGCCTCTGTGCCTGGCGTGCCGCCTCATGGCCTCTGTGCCTGGCGTGCCGCCTCATGGCCTCTGTGCCTGGCGTGCCGCCTCATGGCCTCTGTGCCTGGCGTGCCGCCTCATGGCCTCTGTGCCTGGCGTGCCGCCTCATGGCCTCTGTGCCTGGCGTGCCGCCTCATGGCCTCTGTGCCTGGCGTGCCGCCTCATGGCCTCTGTGCCTGGCGTGCCGCCTCATGGCCTCTGTGCCTGGCGTGCCGCCTCATGGCCTCTGTGCCTGGCGTGCCGCCTCATGGCCTCTGTGCCTGGCGTGCCGCCTCATGGCCTCTGTGCCCGGCTTTCTGCCTCATTGCCTTTGTGTCTGGTGTGCTGCCTCATGGCCGACTGTACGCGTCCAAATGATGATTGCTCCATGTAAATGGAGCTAAATGAGCACAGATTAACATGCTCGGTGGCAGACTTTACCACTATGCAAACCAAGCTGATGCTTGGGACCCCAGAGATCAGGAGTTCCCCTGCTGGTCACAATTGAATCGATTAAAAAAAAAAAGTCGGACATAGGCCCAGGGGAGGAAAATGGGTTCTTCCCAGCTAAACAACAGTAGCAGAGGTGTGCGCGGGCTGCACTGCTAAGCCGAGAGTGGAGCTAAGTGGGCTGGTCGGGCAGAGCATAGTGGGTCAATGAGGCTTAGTGATATGGTGGGATAGGGCAAAGCTTAGCAATGCAACAGCGGCCCCCAGAGATGCCAAATCCACCTATATAATCCAGCAACACTTGTTTTTGACAAAATATTCGCCTATTTTAAAGGGGTTATGCTATGATTGATGTGAAAATAAAAATCTGACATCATATAGTACATGACAATACCTTTCTAACAAAACTAGAACCATCCCTTTACCACACATGGGAACATAGATCTCCACATTCACTGCTCCAATTGTTCTGCCAGATTCTCTGCAGCCTGACACCTCAGGGGCATGTCCTTTCTGCTGCAGCTCTCTACCTGTAACTACCACAACTTCTGTGGCTGGGGACAGTTGAACATTTAAACTGAGCACATTCAACCAACTTAATGAAACAGATATAAAATTAAGGAAACGAACAAACAGCAGGTGGCACTAGACAGATACAATTTATTGAATAGCTCACTGGCTATACAACATTATTGCATGCAATTACAAATGTAATCAGATCCAGGTGCTGGTTTGAAAAGTGTAGAATGTGTTTTGTGACATAGGCCCTTTAAAGGACTTTTAAAGCCATCAGGCACCCTGTTCTTAAGTAGTGTTCAGTGTGAACCTTCACTTTAGAATGCTTGTATTATCTATACTAATAAAAGCCCTGTGTCCCTGCCGTCCGTGCATGTGTGCCGAATACTCAAGTGCGCATGCGCGGCGCACAGAGCATTCGGCACACACTTCATGTGCGGCATCCTATTGTAATGGCAGCAGGGCCCGGTGCACTAACTATACTACACCGGGCCCCGCTCAGAGTAGAAATACTATGAATAACTGTACTAATAAGAACCATGGGAACGCCTCTATGTTAGAATATGCCATCAGATCTGAGTTAGATTGTGAAAACTCAGATCCGACAGTATATTCTAACACTGAGGCGTTCCCATAGTGATGAGGACACTTCAAGTTAGAATATACTGAAAAGGCTACATTCACACGACCGTATGAATGGCTCCGCATCCGTTCCGCAATTTTGGGGAACGGGTGCGGACCCATTAATTTCACTGGGGCCGCAAAAGATGCGGACAGCACACAGTGTGCTGTCCGCATCTGTAGATCTGATCCGCGGCCCTGCAAAAAAGATAGAGCATGTCCTATACTTGTTCGCGATCGCGGACAAGTATAGGCATTTCTATCATAGGGCCTGCTACATTCACACGGCCGGTATCTGTGTTTTGCGGGTCCGCAATTTGCGGACCGCAAAACCCATACAGTCGTGTGAATGTAGCCGAAGTCTGTATATACCGGCACCCGACCTCTTACAGGGGGCTCTGATCCGCACAACTAACCCCTCAGGTGCCACACCTGAGGGGTTAATTGTGGGGATCACAGCCCCTTGTAAGAGACCAGATGCTGCCAGGCAGCAGAGGGCCAGACCCCCCTCCCTCCCCAGTATTAAAATCATTGGTGGCCAGTGTGCGGCCTCCCCCGTCCTTATTAAAATCATTGGTGGCAGTGGCCACAGGTTAACACTCGCCCCTTCCCCCCAATCATTGGTGGTAGCAGAGCGGCAATTCTGATCGGAGTCCCAGTGTAATCGCTGGGGCTCCGATCGGTTACCATGGCAGCCAGGACAATACTAAAATCCTGGCTGCCATGGTCAGTTAGCAGCGTTATACTTACCTGCGCTGTCTGTGTCCGCCTGGCGCTCCTTCTGCTGGTAAGTGACAGGTCTGTGTGGCACATTGCTTATAGCACAGACCCGTCACTTACTAGCAGAAGGAGCGCCGGGCGAACACAGACAGCGCAGGTAAGTATAACACTGCTAAGTGACCATGACAACCAGGACTTCAGTAGCGTCCCGGCTGCCATGATAACCGATTGGAGCCCCAGGGATTACACTGGGACTCCGGTCGGAACTGCCGCTCCGCTGCCACCAATGATGGGGGGGGGGGGGCACCTGAGGGGTTAATTGTGCGGATCACAGCCCCCTGTAAGAGATCAGATGCTGTCAGGCAGCAGGGGGCCGGTCTGTACACACATCTCAGTATATTCTTACTTAAAGCGTCCCCATCACTATGGGAATGCCTCTATGTTAGAATATACCATCAGATCTGAGTTTTCACAATAGTGAAAACCCCCCGATAACAATGTCAGCCACATATCCCCCATAACAGTGTCAGCCACATATCCCCATAACAGTGTCAGCCACATATCCCCCTTAACAGTGTCAGCCACAGATCCCCCATAACAGTGTCAGCCACAGATCCCCCATAACAGTGTCAGCCACAGATCCCCCATAACAGTGTCAGCCACAGATCCCCCATAACAGTGTCAGCTACAGATCCTCTCCATAACAGTTTCAGCCACAGATCCCCCATAAGTGTCAGCCACAGATCCCCCATAAGTGTCAGCCACAGATCCCCCATAAGTGTCAGCCACAGACCCCCCATAAGTTTCAGCCACAGATCCCCATAACAGTGTCAGCCACAGATCCCCCATAACAGTGCCAGCCACAGATCCTCTCCATAACAGTGCCATCCACAGATCCCCCATAACAGTGCCATCCACAGATCCCTCCCATAACAGTGTCATCCACAGATCCCTCCCATAACAGTGTCATCCACAGACCCCCCCATAACAGTGTTAGCCACAGACCCCCCATAACAGTGTCAGCCCCAGACCCCTCCATAAAAGTGTCAGCCACATACCCTCCATAAGTGTCAGCCACAGACCCCCCCATAACAGTGTCATCCACAGACCCCCCCATAACAGTGTCAGCCACAGACCCCCCCATAACAGTGTCAGCCACAGACCCCCCCATAACAGTGTCAGCCACAGACCCCCCATAAAAGTGTCAGCCACAGACCCCCCATAAAGTGTCAGCCACAGACCCCCATAACAGTGTCAGCCACAGACCCCCATAACAGTGTCAGCCACATATCCCCATAACAGTGTCAGCCACATATCCTCCTTAACAGTGTCAGCCACAGATCCCCCATAACAGTGTCAGCCACAGATCCCCCATAACAGTGTCAGCCACAGATCCCCCATAACAGTGTCAGCCACAGATCCCCCATAACAGTGTCAGCTACAGATCCTCTCCATAACAGTTTCAGCCACAGATCCCCATAAGTGTCAGCCACAGATCCCCCATAAGTGTCAGCCACAGATCCCCATAAGTGTCAGCCACAGACCCCCATAAGTTTCAGCCACAGATCCCCATAACAGTGTCAGCCACAGATCCCCATAACAGTGCCAGCCACAGATCCTCTCCATAACAGTGCCATCCACAGATCCCCCATAACAGTGCCATCCACAGATCCCTCCCATAACAGTGTCATCCACAGATCCCTCCCATAACAGTGTCATCCACAGACCCCCCATAACAGTGTTAGCCACAGACCCCCCATAACAGTGTCAGCCCCAGACCCCTCCATAAAAGTGTCAGCCACATACCCTCCATAAGTGTCAGCCACAGACCCCCCATAACAGTGTCATCCACAGACCCCCCATAACAGTGTCAGCCACAGACCCCCCATAACAGTGTCAGCCACAGACCCCCATAAAAGTGTCAGCCACAGACCCCCCCCATAAAAGTGTCAGCCACAGACCCCCCCATAACAGTGTCAGCCACAGACCCCCCCCATGACAGTGTCAGCCATAGACCCCCCATAACAGTGTCAGCCACATATCCCCATAACAGTGTCAGCCACATATCCCCCTTAACAGTGTCAGCCACAGATTCCCCATAACAGTGTCAGCCACAGATCCCCCATAACAGTGTCAGCCACAGATCCCCCATAACAGTGTCAGCCACAGATCCCCCATAACAGTGTCAGCTACAGATCCTCTCCATAACAGTTTCAGCCACAGATCCCCATAAGTGTCAGCCACAGATCCCCCATAAGTGTCAGCCACAGATCCCCATAAGTGTCAGCCACAGACCCCCATAAGTTTCAGCCACAGATCCCCATAACAGTGTCAGCCACAGATCCCCATAACAGTGCCAGCCACAGATCCTCTCCATAACAGTGCCATCCACAGATCCCCCATAACAGTGCCATCCACAGATCCCTCCCATAACAGTGTCATCCACAGATCCCTCCCATAACAGTGTCATCCACAGACCCCCCATAACAGTGTTAGCCACAGACCCCCCATAACAGTGTCAGCCCCAGACCCCTCCATAAAAGTGTCAGCCACATACCCTCCATAAGTGTCAGCCACAGACCCCCCATAACAGGGTCATCCACAGACCCCCATAACAGTGTCAGCCACAGACCCCCCATAACAGTGTCAGCCACAGACCCCCCATAAAAGTGTCAGCCACAGACCCCCCATAAAAGTGTCAGCCACAGACCCCCATAACAGTGTCAGCCACAGACCCCTCATAACAGTGTCAGCCACATATCCCCATAACAGTGTCAGCCACATATCCCCTTAACAGTGTCAGCCACAGATCCCCCATAACAGTGTCAGCCACAGATCCCCCATAACAGTGTCAGCCACAGATCCCCCATAACAGTGTCAGCCACAGATCCCCCATAACAGTGTCAGCTACAGATCCTCTCCATAACAGTTTCAGCCACAGATCCCCCATAAGTGTCAGCCACAGATCCCCCATAAGTGTCAGCCACAGATCCCCCATAAGTGTCAGCCACAGACCCCCCATAAGTTTCAGCCACAGATCCCCATAACAGTGTCAGCCACAGATCCCCATAACAGTGCCAGCCACAGATCCTCTCCATAACAGTGCCATCCACAGATCCCCCATAACAGTGCCATCCACAGATCCCTCCCATAACAGTGTCATCCACAGATCCCTCCCATAACAGTGTCATCCACAGACCCCCCCATAACAGTGTTAGCCACAGACCCCCATAACAGTGTCAGCCCCAGACCCCTCCATAAAAGTGTCAGCCACATACCCTCCATAAGTGTCAGCCACAGACCCCCATAACAGTGTCATCCACAGACCCCCCATAACAGTGTCAGCCACAGACCCCCCCATAACAGTGTCAGCCACAGACCCCCCCCATAAAAGTGTCAGCCACAGACCCCCCCATAACAGTGTCAGCCACAGACCCCCCCCATGACAGTGTCAGCCATAGACCCCCCATAACAGTGTCAGCCATAGACCCCCATAACAGGATCAGCCACAGACCCCCTATGCCAGTGTTAGCCACAGACCCCCATAACAGTGTCAGCCACAGAGCCCCCATAACAGTGTCAGCCACAGACCCCCCATAACAGTGTCAGCCACAGACCGCCCCATAACAGTGTCAGATATAGACCCCCATCACAATGTCAGCCACAGACCCCCCCATAACAGTGTCAGCCACAGACCCCCATAACAGTGTCAGCCACAGCACCCATAACAGTGTCAGCCACAGACCGCACCCATAACAGTGTCAGCGACAGATACCCCCCATAATAGTGTCAGCCACAGATACCCCCCATAATAGTGTCAGCCACAGATACCTCATAACAGTGTCACCCACAGATCCTCCATAACAGTGTCAGAACTAATGTTCTAGTGCCCGTTATTGTAACAGGCCTAATGTCTAGTACATTATAATTTCCAATGAGGGGAACCTCATTATGACAATGCTTACAACATACCAATGATAAGTATCTAATTTACAAGAAACTATGTCTTACTGTTTCTACGGATGAGATCTATGGAAGTTTACTTTAGTACATACAAAAATGCCCCACACGTTATATAATTCTGAAGAAATTCTTTCAACGTATAGATAGAACTTTTACAGCATTAGATAAGCTACAGTAGTTACAGGCCTTTCATATAACCACCATCTTGAAAGTTAAAGAAGAAAAGTAAAGCAGTGATGAATGAGCTGCGCATGTGTAGACTCAGAAACAGTAGGGTCCAGGTAAGTATAACTTTGAGGATGGGGTAGATGTCGTCTTCCTGGGGGAAAGGGGTGTGGGAGAAGCTTTCAAATACAATTTTGCTTCACCTTTTGCTAAGTCCTTGACAATTATTGTATGAAAGGTTCCAGCAAATTTTTACTATAGTAAAATACTCTACTCTAGCCTCTTTCAAGCTTCTTAGATTTTGTGACCTACGTGAGCTGAGCAGTGCCTTGGGTCTTGTGAAATATGAGCTCAGCTTCATATGGGCCAACTGCTGTACATACAGTTTTAATTAGCACAGATTTCTCCTTTAAAGAAATGGAAAACGGATATCCCTAAAACATATACACAACATAAAGACACAAAAACAAAAATAACAGGAAAGTTAATCTCAATAGCCGTCCCCTGAGCTGTAAATGAGAATACTGCTGCTCTTTGAGCTTAGCGTACTCTTTCATCAGAAGGATAAAGTAATTAAACAGTATAATCCTTTTACAGCAAGAATTAATGGGTTTAGGTACATTGATTAGACTTCATTTTTCACTTGAGACTTTTGACTATTTCCCTGATCAGCAGATCTCGTTTTCTGACAAATATCACAAACCGCTTTGGTCTGAAGAAGATACTTGTAAAGTCTTAACAACGCCTTTATAAACTGGCAGATTAGTAATTCTCTGTAGAGTTCATTCAAAGGTATCATATGAAAAGATGTATTTTACGCCCTTATGCAATGCCTTTGTAAGTGTTCATCCACAGCCTGTGAAACTTTTACAATGAATAATGATTGTGTAAAAGCCACCAGTTAATTGCATTCATTTTCTTAATAAACAGCATTGGAAAATGCAGATGGTTCTACAGCTGTGGTACGCTCTACGTAATAACCACATGTGCATTTATTCCTGGCTGTGGACAATATGTACAAGTGGTGGCAGTTTTTTCTTTCAGACGTACCTCTGTCGTTGAACCTATATGGTTCTGTAATGTTACTCTTTTTTGACATGTTGCCTAAAAATAAATAAATATATATATATATATATATATATATATATATACACACATGTGCTCTCACTTGTCTGTTTCAAGTGGATGGTAGTCATATAGATTTTTTGCACCAGTCTATTTCTTCAGAGTCACTGATTTAGCGGTTTATGTACGTATGTCCATTTATTGATTTGACATCTTGTGATCTGGTAGATATATTGCTTTGTATTACCTCTAAATAGTAAGTTATCCTTGTGAAAGTGGCTTGAGTAGTGTCAACAACTGTTTTAATCATCTTTGAGTTTATAGGGAGTAAGGTATACAAGCATGCAATTTTATGTGTGTGGTCTGGGTCAGATCTATGCAATCCTTAAGATCCTGCACTTGGTTATAACAATAGTACTTCAATAATGTGGTTCTTGTCTTGGCTCTGTGATATCTGTGAAATACTTGTTACATTTCCCTTAAGTTCCTTACAAACAGGAAGAACATTGGAATTGGAATAATGTAACAAAACATATTTGAGGCATTCATACAGTCATACAACTGACAGCATGTGTAATACCGCTGACACCTGCTAGCAAAGCAATGACTGGGATGGTAGGATCAAAGACAACTCCCATACCAGTTATTTAACTGCTGAGATTCTGCAGTAAATAGTGACCGTGGCATCTGAGAGGTTAAACAGAGGAATGGATTTACATCTGAACTCCGATCTGCACCCCCCTAGAGGGAGCTGATTGGTTGCTATTGCATCCTGATCTACCATAGTGAACTGCCTATTAAGCCCTGCCTTCTGCAGAGTTTAATAGGAATCCTGCAGTATTTTCTCAGGTGTAATAGTATACTATTGCAGTCTATGTTGTAAGTGATCGGATGATAGCATGTTCAAGTCCTCAAGTGGGACAAAAAAATAGCAAAAAAGTTTTAAAAAATATTAAAAAAAAAATACAAATCAACCCCCTTTCCAATCTTATACATAAAAATAAACAAAAGTATAAATGTAATTGGTATCACCACATCAGAAGATGTCTAAGCTCTTAAAATATTAAAATATTTATAGTGTATGGTGAACACCCTAAAGAAAAAAAATAAAAAAAAAGCAAAATGCCTGTATCGTCATTTTTTAGTCACTTTGGCTCCAGAATTTTTTTTTAACAAAGAATCAGAAGTTGTATGTACCCCAAAATGGTACCAATTAGGGATGAGCGAATCAATACATTCAAATACTGTACGGAGTGCTCGCTCGGTACAGTATTGAAATAAAGCTTTATGGGAATCGACTTTGGATGTTACATCCAAAGTCGATTTGCATAAAACTTTGTTTCAATACTGTACTGAGCGAGCGCTCCGTACAGTATTAGAATGTATTGGCTCAGATGAGCCGAAGTTATTACTTCACAAAGTCTCGCAAGACTTCGTATAATAACTTCAGAAATTGATTTATACTCTAAAAAAACATTTCCCGAACTCGGGTTTGGTTCCAAGGTACCACTTGGAACCGAAACTGAATTCAGCAAAAGGTTTTTAACAGTAGAAATTAATTTCTGAAGTTGTTACCCGAAGTCTCGCGAGACTTCGCAAAGTAATAACTTTGGCTCATCGGAGCCAATACATTCTAATACCGTATGGAGAGCTCGCTCCGTACAGTATTAAAACTAAGTTTAATGCGAATCGACTTTGGATGTTTCATCCGAGGTCGATTCGCTCACCCCTAGTACCAACTAAAACTGCACCTTGTTCTTCAGAAAAAACAAGGCCTCAAATAACTCTCTAGTCAGAAATATTAAAGTAATGGGTGCCAGAATATGGCGACACCAAACAATGTAGATTTTATCAAATGTTTTTATAAACAGTAAAACATAATAAAATAAAACATAATAAAAACTATATAAACTTGATATCACCATAATAATACTTATCTGCAGAATAAGGTTGCCATCTCATGTTTAGTGCACAGTGAATGCTGTAAGAACAAAACCCAAAATACATTTGTGAAATTGAGTTTTTTTTTAAATAGCTGACATGGGAAATTGAATGGTGCTATTAAAAAACAAGCATATGAAGGCTATGTGAACGGAAAATTAAAAAGCTATTGGTCTTGAAAGGTGGGAAGTAAAAAAACAAAACAAAAACATTTCCAGTCCTGAAGGGGTTAATTTTTAAGATCATTGTATAAGGATGCATCTGTATTTTGGACACTGGTTAAATATTGTCAATTGTTAATAAGGCATGCATTTGATTGCCCTTTGCTCCAACATCATATCAATATGGAATGTTTTAGGTGAGGAAGGGCAGCAGATACTGTTCTTTATTGTGTAGCCTTTTGGATGTTCAGATAAAGTGATTAGTTTTAGGTTTAAATGAGATACATCTAGCATTGATTGATCGCTGTGGCAGACAACCTAACAAAGATGCTTGCCTCCAGGAATGTGACCTGGGCTACACTGATGAAATGTTTTGGTTTACAAAATAACCCATTTAGGCCAGTTTCACATGAGTATATTCAGTCAGAGACTATCCTGTGTAGGAGCAATATTTCCCAGTCTGAACACTGCTCCTCTGAAATCAACTTACAAAATCATAATGATTTATGATGCTGTGGATTCCCAACTCACCCCGGGTCTACTGAACTGTAGTCACGTAATGCTGTGATACAGCTGATCGCCAGTGGTGGGAGAGGAAGAAGATGGGGTTGGTGTGGGGTTTGTGTTCAAGGGTCCCAGCAGATAGATACTTCAGATCAAGTTACTGTCAAGGGGCCTTTCTTACAAATAGTGGTTGTCCATGGCGCAAGTGCCCTTTATTTTGCTAATGGCCAATAACTATAACCCTACTTTATCAAAGCCTCCAACTAGATGACCTAGATTTCTCCTATCCTTAAGAATGGTCATATAAATTCAGATATTTTGGGACCAATTCGGACATTTTGGTTGACTATTGTTTTAAAAACAATCCTTCACAATTATGGATGGCAGACTCTTGTCTCTTGACTCTTTCAAATTTCAGCCATTGGCTGGATGTGCATGTCTGTAGCCAGTAGAGATGAACGAATTTAAGAAGACTTTGATTCAGCTGCTTCGTTGACTTTCACAAAGAAATTCTCTTAGTGACAAATTACTTCATCATGAAGCGTATTTCTTTGTAAGTAGTGGGCCCAGTGACGGAAAACAGGGATTGCGCCGCCCCTCATCATTGGATCCCTCAAATGCCGCATTCATCGTTGATCGCGACATCCGATGTAAAAATGGAGGTCTTTCTGAGGTTTAAAAAAATAATACTCCTCTCATCCATTTGAGCGTGACGATGCTGCCACAGCCATCTTGGTTGAAGGTCCCGTGTAAAATCTTGTGCAGTGCGTGATGGTGGCCGGTGTGGTGACGTCATAAGTTACAGTACACGAGATTTTGCCATGGTGGCCTCCTCGCGCTCAAACAGAGTATAGAGTTTTTTTTATGCCATTTCAGGGGAAATTGAATAGTTACCAGTAGAGAGGAGCGAATCGAAGTTGATGAAGTGGAATTCGATCCGAATTTCAGAAAAAAATTTGATTTGCACCGAATCCGAATTTTCCTCATGCTTCGTGGTAACGAATCACAGCATGCAGCCAATCTGCAGCCAGCCAGCCCTGTGATGTCACAGCCCTATAAATAACCTCAGCCATCTTGGATTCTGCCATTTTTCATTGTTTTTAGTGCAGGGAGAGATGTCAGCAGGTGCTAGGGACAGTGCTAGGAAAGACTTCATTGTGCTAAAACACGATTTGCAAGTTCAGGGAAAGATTATTCAAGGTGTAGGGAAAGGATAGGGAGGAATCATTCCACAGCATTTATGTAGAACAGGGTTCAGTAGGGGAGGTTACAGTCTGGGTAATAGGAACAATCCTATTACACCTTGCTGCACTGCCTGGGGATCCAAATTGCCATTATACAGCTCTGTAATTCCAGTAATTCCAGTTATTGGGGTGCAAGGGCTGTTTGATACAGCCATTAACAGGGTTTACTACAAGGAAATATTTATACGTCTTATTTTCCGTTCAGCAGTGCAGTTTTATGTTCTAAAGCATTTTTTGGCTTGTATTAGTGGAAAAAAAGGGCTTATTAGCCATTGTGTGGTGAAGTGTGAAATTTACAGCCCTTTTTGGCGTGTATTAGTGGCAAAAGAAAAATATATTTGCCGTTCAGTGGTGCAGTTATATGTTCTAAAGCCCTTTTGACATGTATTAGTGGCAAAAATAGAATATATTTGCCATTGAGTGGTGAAGTTCCACTGTACTACTAGTATTAATAGGATAGATACGTACGTCCTATTAGCCGTTCTGCTGTGAATTGTGATTGTTATATTTATTTTTTTGGGGTGTATTAATAGGAAAAAGAATACGGGAAAATTGATGGATGATTGTTGACTTTCTTCTGTATGAACCGATTTACGTCGATTAGCCATTCAGTGGTAAAATTTGTTTGTGATACAGCATTTTTTGGGAAAAATTGGTCGGTAGCTGTAACTATGGTCAAGGACAATATATGTCCTTTATGGCCCACTGGGTAAATGTGGTTCCTGCCCAGCCACACCAGCAACTTCGCCAGGTGACACCGCTTCCGCCTCCACGTTCTCACGCCATTGGTCCTGCGACAACGTCCGCCTCTACCTCCTCATCCACAACAATTCACAGTGCTCCTCCAGCATACCACATGTGCAGGGCATGGCATTGTCACACTGATCTACAGCTCGTTAGCCTGGGTGAACGGAGTCACACAGGGGAGAAATGGCCAGGAAAGTTTGCATGCACTTCAGCCACTCGTACACCGCAAAGCACACCATCCTTGAGCTGCAGCGGCAGAATGGTATCCCACAACGTAGGCTGATATGCGACGTTACCACCTGTTGGAATTCCACCCTCCATATGTTGGACCAAATATACGAACAGAGAAAGGCCATAAACAATTTCTTGATGATCCAAGCAGACAGGAGTACTCCCCTGTGTAACTTCGATATCAGCCAGTGGCAGTTCATACGTGACACCTGCCGTTTGCTCAGGCCCCTTGAGTAGGCCACGTTATTTGTCAGTCACCAGGGCAACGGGATGCTGGTAAATCTGGCTGGTAAGGGGACTGAAGACATAGCGCCTACATCTTATGGCCACATGAGCCCTGTGGGGGCTGAACTGGAGGAGGAGGATATTGGAGCACAAGCAAAGTGTAGCGAAATGGGTGGTTTTTCTACACAGGTGACAAGGGAGGAGGAGCAGGATTAGCCAGAGGAGGTACAGGGCAATGAGGAAGCAGAGGCAGAGGACCCAGACACACCGTGGCAGTATGCAGTGGAGATGGAGGGAGGGAGTCCCTCCGAGTCACTTGCACAAATGGCCCGATGCATGCTCGCTTGCGTAGTGGCAGCCGAATTGTCACCATTCGGCAGAGGGATGACTTCTGGCTCTCCACCTTGTTGGACCCTCGCTACCGCTCCAAAATGAGGGTCTTTTTTACACCCGCTGAGAGGGAGGACAAACTGAACTACTATAGAGACATCCTATGTAGTCAGTTGGCTGCTGCCTATCTGTCCATCCTCTCGCAGGTCTAACTGGGGGGGGGGGGCTCTGCGCTCACGTTCCACTGCCATGGCTGCTGGGGAGAGGTGAGGTGGCAGGAGCAGTACCTGCTCCATCAGCAGCATCCTGAGTCTAGAGTCGCTGATGAGCAGCTTTCTTAACCCACATAGTGAAGAAACGACTCACCAGCAGCTAGACTTAGAGCAGAACCTGAACCAGCAGGTGGTGGCATACTTGGTGTGCACCCTGCCAGCCGTCATTGAAGAACTGCTGGACTACTGGGCAGCCAAACTGGATTTGTGGCCACAACTGGTGGAGTTTGCCCTGGAAAACCTTTTCTGCCCCGACAGTAGTGTGGCATCAGAGCTGGTGTTTAGTGTGGAGGGGGCCATAGTTACCCCAAGAAGAACTCTCCTGTCCATCCAAAATGTGAAGTGACTAACCTTTGTCAAGATGAAGCAGGCATGGATCAGCCAGGATCTCCACCCACCAATGCCTGATACATTAAACTAGATCATCCATGGTGCCACACTAACACTCTGACAAAAGAGACCGGTTTCTTCTGGCTATCTGCCTCAGATACTATTCTGATGCTGCCACCCACCTGATGCCATACATCTGATGCCAAGTGCTCCTTCTTACACCCACAATCGTCAGCGGATACTGTTATTGCCACCCACCTCCACACTCTGTCACCGGGTCACTCTGTGGTCTCCTGATGCTGCTGCCACCTCCACACTGTCACCTTGCCACTCTGTGGTCTCCTGATACTGCTGCCACCTCCACACTATGTCACTGTCCCACTTTGTGGTCTTCTGATGCTGCTGTCACCTCCACACTATGTCACCTTGACACTTTGTGGCCTCCTAAGCTGCTGCCGCCACCTCTAGACTCTGTTATTGTGCCACTCTGTGGCCTCTTGATGTTGCTGCCACCTCCACACTGTCATTGTGCCACTCTGTGGCCTCCTCCTGATGCTGCCGCCACCTCTAGACTTTAGACCGGTTTCTTCTGGCTACCTGCCTCAGCTACTATTCTGATGCTGTCACCCACCTGATGCCACACATCTGATTCCAAGTGCTCCTTCTTACACCCACAATCATCAGCGGGTACTGTTATTGCCACCCACCTCCCCACTCTGTCACCTGGTCACTCTGTGGTTTCCTGATGCTGCTGCCACCGCTAGACTCTGTCATTGGGCCACTCTATGGCCTCACCATGCTGTTCCTACCCTCCCCACTTCATGACTGGGCCCCTATTTTGGCCTGGCTGACATCATAATTTATTTGACCCTTCTTCTGATCTGTCAGAAGGAAGGAAAAATAAGATGCACAACAGAGCCTGTCTGTGTAGCAGCTGTAAGGCCTGTATGGTCCCATCAGAATTGGCTTATGATTTGGTAGGTTGTACAAAACACAGAAGACTTGCAAATATTCCATTCACGTGTCATCTCTGTTTTGGATCCACTCCTGTTTTTTTTTACATTAGCAATACTGATGGATTACTGACCAAATGCTGACCGAGTGAAGGCTGATGTTGCACAGACAGGATCATTTTTTTGTGGGTTATTGTTCTGACGGATCAGAGGAAGGGTAAAATAATCAGTTATGTCAACACAAACTTACTTCTGACACCCTCTCGACTCTGTTGGGGGGCTCTACGTGTATAAGCGTTTAATAGAACAGGTTCTGTAGACATCTATTTGGAATCAGCTGACAACGGTGTAAAAGGAGTACGCTTCTTCTTGACACAAACGTTGACCTGTAAGGCTGAGTTGATACTTGAGTTATTTGGTCAGTTTTGGCCCCATGACTGCCCAAATAAGTGAAGTGTGCAGTGATTCTAAGAGCGACGCCTGTCATCTGCATGTCATATGGACTCACAGTATTATTTCACTACCACAGCAGACTCCCTATGCATGTTACTGCAATGCACAGTGTTCTACACTAGTGATGAGCGGCAGTGGCAATATTTGAATTTGCGATATTTTGTGAATATTTGGTAGAATATTCGTCATATATTTACGAATTTGAGAATTTACGACTATGGTCTTGTTTGCGAAAACCGGCAATGTAATATGCGCGTAATGCGTGCGCAATACAGGCGTGGGTCACTATAGCTACATTTTTCAAGCTGCTAGAAGTTTCCTGAGACTGGAGAAAATGATTGGCACGGCAGAACATTACAATAGCCTTTTATGCAGATAGAGTGCTCCAATATATTCGCGTTTGCGAAATCGGAACAAATGAATATTATTTTAGCGTAATACGTGCAACTTCACATTTTAACAGGTCTGACTACATATTAGTGATTGGTGCACTAAGTATTGTTGTGAAATTGTGACATCACAGCACTATGTATGTATGTATGTATGTATGTAGCTTACATACATACAGCACTATGTATGTAGCATGTCTGTATTGACAGCAGAACCACCTACACTATATCACTATCTAACCTACACTGACTATCTCCCACTAACTATCTGTAATATATATATATATATATATATATATATATATATATATATAACTAACTAACTAACTAACCCTGAGATCAGCTATTGTTGTGTTTGAGTGGTCTCCGAGGCATTGCTCCCGGTTAGCCAGAATCCTACTCCACACTGATGAGGGGCAACACCCCGAAACAGCTGTCTGTGGATGGATACCTAGCTTAGGTTTTCCCTGTCACATCCTTAAAGCTTGTAAAAAAGCGGGATCTTGACATAGGGGCCACTTAATATGGTGGATTTGGTGATCTCTGTAATGGAGACACCCCTTCGCTTGGTTTTCCTTCCTTTGAGGGATATCTGGCTTTCATTGTGTTGTAGACCCATAACTGGGGCTCCTGTAAGGATACGGTGGTTTGCGCTCCAGCCTGGTTCATGCCCTGTGTAACCATGACAACGATCGCTGTTTGCCTCCCAGGCTGGAAGCAGTGGCCGCTGGGCCGTCTAAGGTGGCTCCGCCCACCCACACTTGGTCAATAAATAGGAGCCAGGTGCTGCACAGGGGGTTCCACTAATGGAGTGCGCACCCTGCCTGCTCTATTCACCACGAGGACTCAAGATCCTAATTACCTGCAACTCTGAACCTCCAGGAGAAACCCTCACCTACCTTACCCGGCTCCACCACTGCAGGATCCCTGCAGGACTTCCAACAGCAAGTATCAAGCCTGTCATTTTGTTTCACTGACATTGCTCACTGAAAGGAAGGGACTCGCGCTGGTGGTTATTAGTACTGCAGGCCTGGGATTCCTGAACGTTGCCAAGAGCTGTTATTCACTTGAACTTTAATCTGAACTCTCATTCCTAAAACGAACTTTCCTCACTATTAGTTTTACACTCCATCTTTAGTACGCAGTACATGATTTTGTTAACCCCATACTCTCCGCTTAAGACTGAGAGAGCTGCCTGGGGTACGCACTGAGCAGCCGCAAAGACACCACCAACACTCAATCAGTGTGCCAAAAGTGGATGTCAAAGGACACCGCAGTTGAGATCCTAACTGATCAATTTGGTGCGTTACATATTAGTGGAACCCCCATGGATCCAGCGGAGCTCGCGCGGCATATGGTCGCCCTCACTGAGAGGGTGGAAACCCTTAACGTGACCGTACAGAATCTCCAATTGGAAAATCAGACGTTGCGAGATCTCGTCACGTCGCGCACAGGACACCCCCACGATGGACCGGAACCCAAGGTCAGTCCACCTGAACTTTTCTCAGGAGACCGGAAGCAGTTCCGCGAATTCCTGAATGCGTGCAAACTGATGTTTCAGTTTCGCCCCCGGACCTATCCTACCGATAGAACCAAAGTACTCACCATGATCTCGTACCTCAGGGGGGAGCCCAGAGCAGGGGCTAACACCTATTTAGAAAAGGAAGACCCGGTCTTGAATTCCTTTCCGCAATTTCTTGAAACAATGGCCCTCCTTTACGAGGACCACAACAAGCAGCTGACTGCGGAGACCGCCATTCGCACCCTAAAGCAAGGGAGACGACCCGTAGAGGACTTTATTGCGGAATACACTCGTTGGGCCCGTGAGACGGAATGGAATGATCTCACTCATAGAAATCAGTTCCGTCTCGGTCTATCTGAGGCCCTGAAAGATGAGTTAGCCCGCGGAGAGCTGCCACATACACTCGACGCCATGATGCAGAAGGTCACCACCATTGACAGACGCTATGGGAACGCAGGGCTGAGAGAGTCTCAGGGTTTACACCCACCCCGAGACAGACCAGCCCAGATCCTGTAGCAGAGATGATGGAGATTGGGGCAATTCGTGGTCCTCTGACTGAGAGAGAGAAGACCCGAGACGGAACCTCAACCTCTGCTTATACTGTGCGTCGGCTGACCATTCGGTTGATGGATGTCCTGCCATAAGAAAGAAACATGAAGGTAAAATGATGACGTTCTGTAACTTAGGCAGAAAAATAACAACACAAGTGGTTACATTTATACGTCTCTTACCTTACAGTGGGACCAAAACCGAACTATCGTTGATGCAATGGTGGACACGGGAGCTTCGGGAATTTTATCGATAAGCATCTAGTAGAGAGAAATAAAATTCCCCATACAAGGAAAAATGTATCGATATCCGTGAGTTTTATTGATGGTACAACCTCTAGACCTATCCATAGCCAGACTCAACCCCTTTTGGTGACAAGCGAAAATAGCCACACAGAATTTTTATCCTTTGATGTCATACACTCCCTTCGTTCCCCATCATTTTAGGCTTGCCATGGCTCCGGTTACATCAACCAGTTCTCCTATGGGAACAGGGGAGAATTGGGTTTACCTCACGTTATTGCAGGGAGACCTGCTTCCCTATTAAAACGCTCATGCATGTAGGGGTGAACCAGGTCCCTACCCAATACTCAGAGTTCTCGGAGGTATTTAGTGCAAAGATGGCGGAATCCCTACCGCCCCATAGACCCTACGATTGCCCCATAGACCTGCTGCCGGGCAGTGAAATACCCACAGGAAGAATCTACCCATTGGCACAACCAGAACTTGACCACCTCAAACAGTATCTCGAAGAGAACTTAAGGAAGGGATTCATTCGGCCTTCAACCTCCCCTGCAGCCGCGGGTATGTTCTTCGTAAGGAACAAAGACTTGAGCCTCAGACCCATCATTGATTACAGAGCATTAAATAAAATAACAATCAAAAACCGGTACCCCTGCCGCTAATATCCGAGCTTATTGAAAGACTTCAAACATCAACTATCTACACTAAACTGGACTTGAGAGGCGCATACAACTTGATTAGGATTAGAACCGGGATGAATGGAAAACTGCTTTCCGCACCCGGTACGGACTCTTTGAGTACATGGTAATGCCTTTCGGCTTGTGCAATGCCCCTGCCACTTTCCAAAACTTTATCAACGACATATTTAGGGATCTACTAGATGTATGTGTTGTCATCTATCTAGATGACATATTGGTCTACTCCGATAACCTACAAGATCACAGGAAACACGTCCGTTGGGTACTTGCGCGATTAAGCGTCCATCACTTATATGTCAAACCAGAAAAGTGTATATTCGAGACTACTACCCTTCCGTTCCTTGGTTATATAATCTCACCCAAGGGAATTCAGATGGATCAGTCAAAGATCACTTGCATCCAAAACTGGCCGATTCCGACTCCAGGAAAGCCCTCCAGCGTTTCATAGGGTTCTCGAACTTCTACAGGAAATTCATCAAAGACTTCTCCGCTACCATCAAACCCCTAACCAGATTAACTAGTGTCAACACGAAATTTGTTTGGTCCATGGAGGCCCAATCAGCTTTTGAGTTACTTAAAGACAAATTCACTTCAGCACCAATTCTGACCATTCCGAATCCAAACTATCACTTTGTGCTGGAAGTAGATGCATCACAGGCAGCCATAGGAGCTGTTCTGTCCCAGCGGAGCTCCTTCTCATCCCCATTACATCCTGTCGGGTTCTACTCCCAGACTCTAAACACCGCTGAAATCAACTACCCCATAGGGGAAAAGGAACTTCTTGCCATAAAATGTTCCCTAGAGAACTGGAGGCACCTACTTGAAGGTTCAACACACCCCATCACAATATACACGGATCACCGTAATTTACAATACCTGAAAACCAGTAAAACACTGTCAGCACGTCAGGTACGGTGGAGTTTTTTTTGACAGATTTGACTTTCAAATTACTTACCGACCAGGCTCAAAAATGGGAAGGCTGATGCCTTATCACGTCTGGCTGAATGCCGCGCCGCAGTCACAGCCCCCACATGCATTATACCACCTAACAAAATTATCTTCGCCACCATCGAATTGGAAACCCAGCTTAAGGATGCTCTGAAAATTGACTGTGCTAACATCCCCCGGGACTTCTGAAAGACCAACGGGGTTTCCTCTACAAAAACAACCTACTGTACATACCAACTCCTCTCACCACCCAGGTAATCAAACTCTGCCATGACTCACCCTCGCGGGACACCCTGGCATTGCCAAAACCATAAACCTGATACGCAGGAACTTCTGGTGGCCAAAAATGACCAAAGAAATTAAGCAATATGTTTCCACGTGCGAGACATGTGCCTCATGCAAAAGTGATAGAAATCGACCATATGGCCTTCTTATGAGTCTTCCTATCCCTAACAGACCCTGGGAATGGGTTTCAATGGACTTCATTGTAGAACTCCCCGCTCCAGAGGAAACAACACCATCATGGTTGTAGTAGACCTACTAACTAAGATGGCACACTTCATCGCCCTCAAAAATTACCTTCCTCCAGTGAAACTGCCGAGGCCTTTCTGTCCAATGTCATAAAACTACATGGAATCCCTAGCCAAGTTATATCAGACAGGGGTTCACAATTTGTATCCAAATTTTGGAGAGCACTCTGTCTTAGACTCCAAATCGACCATAGAATGTCTACCGCCTACCACCCCCAAACTAACGGGCAGACGGAAAGGGTGAACCAATGTCTGGAACAATTTCTCAGATGTCACTGCTCATTCCTTCAAGATGACTGGGAAAGCCTACTCCCTCTTGCCGAATTCGCTTACAACAATTCTGTGAATTCCTCCACTTTACATAGTCCATTCTTTGCTAATTATGGATTCCACCCTAGGTCTCTCCCTGAAATCAACCTTCCTACAAACGTTCCTGCCACAGATGATTTTGTAACTACCTTGCAAACAACCCTCAGGATGCTGAAAGACAACCTCCAACGGGCAAAGGAAAGGCAGAAGATCTACTACGATCGTCACAGAAGAGAAAATCCTCCTTATCAGGTTGGAGACTCGGTATGGCTGTCAACGAGAAACCTTCGGTTGGGGGTACCTGCTAAGAAACTGGGTAGGCAATTTTTGGGTCCTTTTCTGATAGAAAGAATTATCAACCCCAACACGGTGAGACTTACCCTTCCTCCTCGACTACAGGTACATCCCACATTCCATGTATCGTTGCTAAAACCGTTTAGACCTAGCCCGTTCCCTCACGGGTTCCTCAACCCTCCCCCGATAAATGTCCGAGGTGAGGAGGAATTTGAGGTTGAGCAGCTTCTCGACTCCAGAAGAAGACGGGGAGGATCCAGTACCTCGTTAGATGGAAGGGTTACGGGTCTCAGGATGACTCTTGGGAAGATGTGCGAGACGTCCATGCACCCAGACTCCAAAGGTTGTTTCACAGGAGATTTCCCGACCGACCCTTCCCTACTGGGGTACCCCGGAGAGGGTCCCCTTAAGGGGGTACTGTAAGGATACGGTGGTTTGCGCTCCAGCCTGGATCATGCCCTGTGTAACCATGACAACGATCGCTGTTTGCCTCCCAGGCTGGAAGCAGTGGCCGCTGGGCCGTCTAAGGTGGCTCCGCCCACCCACACTTGGTCAATAAATAGGAGCCAGGTGCTGCACAGGGGGTTCCACTAATGGAGTGCGCACCCTGCCTGCTCCATTCACCACGAGGACTCAAGATCCTAACTACCTGCAACTCTGAACCTCCAGGAGAAACCCTCACCTACCTTACCCGGCTCCACCACTGCAGGATCCCTGCAGGACTTCCAACAGCAAGTATCAAGCCTGTCATTTTGTTTCACTGACATTGCTCACTGAAAGGAAGGGACTCGCGCTGGTGGTTATTAGTACTGCAGGCCTGGGATTCCTGAACGTTGCCAAGAGCTGTTATTCACTTGAACTTTAATCTGAACTCTCATTCCTAAAACGAACTTTCCTCACTATTAGTTTTACACTCCATCTTTAGTACGCGGTACATGATTTTGTTAACCCCATACTCTCCGCTTAAGACTGAGAGAGCTGCCTGGGGTACGCACTGAGCAGCCGCAAAGACACCACCAACACTCAATCAGTGTGCCAAAAGTGGATGTCAAAGGACACCGCAGTTGAGATCCTAACTGATCAATTTGGTACGTTACAGCTCCACATTTATTTTGCATATTGGCCAGTTTAGTCTGGCATGTTGCTGGACTGACAGTATAACTGATCATTTTCTTGATTGCATAGATTTGTTGTCCTAGGGTCTCTTACATTATGTTTGTATAATTCACTACTGATATTCTGCTGTTTTCTGTGTTCATTTTGTAAGTGCACTTTATACCTATGCATACTTATTAAGTAATATATGGAAATGAAGGCCCATTGTAGAAATAAAATCATGAGAGCAGGAGAGAATGGTGATATTAGAATCCTAAAACATAAATGAGCTGGTTATAAAAAAATATGACTGTATATGAGCCTCAGAATGTGAATACACAGTAAACTGTCCTGGTAGTCTGATCTATTTCGAGTGTTTGTTTCTCTTAATGTTGATAATCATGGCTAGAGATGAGCGAAGTTTTGAAAAATTCGATTTGGCAACTTTTCCCAAAATTTGATTCGTACTGAATTAATTTGTCATGAATAGCTGGAAATCAGGTATACCCAGGCCACTCTCCTTACTGTGCAGCCACATGGAGAGGATGTGGTGCAGGTGGGTTGCAGCCATCCTGCAGTGAAGAACCGAGTGGCCAGTTAGCAGCTGCATCTCATTTTATAATGAAGACCGCACTGTATATTCCTTCTTCATTGTTGATGGCTGTGCGGCGCCTTTTAACATGGGCAGTTATGGGGTTTGGCTGGTTAGGTGTAGAGATGAGTGAATCTATTTGTAGATGGTGGTGGTGAGGAGGAGTAAAGTTAAGAGGACGAGGATGATGGTAATGGCAGCAACAATCAGAGGCGAAGTAGGTCAAGACCTGCTGTGGGAAGTTGTTTTCCACTCTTCCAGAAGATAGAAGCACAACCTGCAGGCTCTGTAAGCAGAAATTGAGCTGTGGGTCAAAAGACTCAAACTTGGCACCACTGTTCTGTGGAACATGAAGCGGCGTCACCCCATTCAGTTGTCAAAAGAAGGTGGCTGCCAGCTACCACAAGAAGAGTTTTCTCTGTCTTCCTCGCTCCCTTACGGCAGCCAGCCTGCATCCATGGGCAGTTCTAGGTCTATCACATCCTACTCGTCATCCATGTGTGCATCTCCTCTTCCTCCACTCTGTCACACTCATCAGGCATCAATAATGGTATGCATGGCCAAGAAGTAAGTTTATGTACCCAGTAATCCCATGGTGTGCAAGCTTAATTCCTACCTGGCCAAGTTGCTGGAGGTGCAGTCACTGCCTTACAATTTAAATAAGTCTGCTACTTTTAGGGAGCTGATGGCCTGTGTTTAGCGGTGGTGGAAGATCCCTCGCTGGCATTACTTCTCCCGAAAAGCCATCCCTGTCATTTATTCGCACGTGGCGGACATCGGTCATTCCTTGCAGCTGTCCCTCTGTAGCACAGTGCCCGTCACAGTAGACACCTGGAGCAGTGCGTATGGCCAGGGGCAATACATGTCCATTACGGCCCACTGGCTCAATGGTTTTAGTGGCGATGCCATGGACCTCCACGCCTTTTTCAGCCTGTATTCCAGACCAGGCACGTATCTGCCTCCTCCAACTCCTCTTCCACCCACCCTCTGGTCTCGAACAGCAGCAGGGCACAGCATTGCTCTGCTTGCTATAACACATGTCAGGTTAAGCGCTGCCATGCAGTGTTGGACTTGATCTGCCTTGGCAAGAGCAACCACACAGGCGAGCAGTTGCTGAAGCACAACAGGCAGCAAACAGCATGCTGGCTGTCTCCCCACCAGCTCCAAGTTGGCAAGGTCTTGAGCGACAATGGTACCAACACAGTGGCCGCGCTGAACCTGGGCGGCATGACACATGCTCCCTGTATGGCACACATAATTAAACTAGTGGTCCAACACTTCTTGAAAAAGTTATTTGGCCTGCTCACAGTGCTGGCAAAGTCAAGAAAGATGTGCAATAATTTCTGCCATTTCTACACGGCACAAAACGCTCTCCTGGACTTGCAGTGTCAAAAAGGTCTGACGATACACTGCATGATCAGAAACTTGCCAAATCACTGGAATTCAACACTGCACATGCTAGAAATGCTCTATGAGCAGCGGAAAGCAGTGACCGATTTTGTCATGCAACAGCCAGAATCGTCATGGATAGGGAGCATGTGTCATTTCAAGATCCAGCAATGGAAGCTGGGTCGAGATGCCTTTAGTGTGCTCAAGCCCTTAGAAGAGGCCACAACATTTGTAAGCAGGGACAGCTGTGACCTGAACGAGATCATTTCCATTATATTTCTGTTCAAAAAAACACTGACGCTCATGCAGCTATCACTGTCTGGGAGCCCCTAGAAGAAAGTTTGATGGAGGAGCAGGAGGAGGATGAGCAGCTTTATCTAGAGGAAGGGAAGGAGGAGAAGGAGGAGGAGACAGTGTTGGAGGAACATGAGGATGATGATGATGATCACACCAGCAATGACACACAATCATTACAGAGGGAGGTAGAAATGGAAAGAACTGGCTTCCCGGACACGCTGGCAGGATAACGAGCTGTAGACTCAATTGCTTATGCACTGACAGATGTATTGTACACATGAAGCAGGCTGACGATTACTGGATAGCCATGCTTTTATAGTGGTGCACCCAAACTGACCAGATTGTCCTGTACCAGTGTCTAAAACATCACCTTTGTTAAAATGAACCAAGCTGGATTAAGCAGGATTTTCACACTCCTCCGGCTGAGCCAGATAAGTTGATCTGGCCTTGCTGACGGTGTCCCATCTTGCCATTCTTGCTGTCTGCCTACCTGGCTACCATGATGTTGCCTGCAGACAATCATGTTCCTTACGATGACTGCAGCTTCTGTTGCTGTCATCTTACCACGGCCACTATCATGGCACTGCCGCCATCTGCCTGCCTCCCAACAACAGTGGTGGTAGGTAGTGCCACCCACCACCTCCACCATTGCAGCTACCACTCAATGCTGCTGATCCCCTATTGCCGCCACCATTAACACTTTGCATCTGTCTCTACTACAACTACTACTATTACCACCCATAAAAAGCTGATCCACTGCCATGCCAGGTTGCTACCACTGCTACTCATGTTGCAGCCAAATTCCGCTAATACCTTACCAAGCCTTAATCCACTCAAATTATGCTACTCTCTAGTAAAAGGGACAATTCTTCTAGGCTTGGTCCAAACAACAACCCTTTAATTGTTCTGACAGCACTGTGACTACGAGCATCTGTCCATGTAAAGGTTACATTTTTTTGAGGCTGCATCCGTCCAGCCAACCATTCTTCGTTCTGTCAGTTAGCACTGCGACTTAGAGCATCTGGCCACGTAGAGGTCTAATTTTTTGAGACTGCATCCACATACCCTTTTCTTTCATTATGACTATTTACACTGTGACTGCGAGCACTTGTCCGCGTAAAGGTTACATTTTTTGAGGCTGCATCCGGCTAACCATTCTTCGTTCTGACAGTTAGCGCTGAGACTACGAACATTTGTCCATGTAAAGTTCTCCTTTTTTGTCTGCATCTACCCACCCTTATCTTCGTTATGACAGCTTACACTGCGACTGCGAGCATCTGGCCGCGTAGAGGTCTAATTTTTTAAGGCTGCATCCACGCACTCTTTCCTTCGTTATGACAATTTACACTGCGATTGTGAGCATCTGGCCACGTAAAGGTCTAATTTTTTGAGGTTGCATCCACCTACCCCTTTCTTCGTTATGACAGCACTGCGGCTGTGAGCATCTGGCCACTTATAGGTAAAATTTTTGGAGGTCCTTTATCCATTGTCATTATTTTTTAAAATAACAATGTGTGTTTTTAAATTCCATCTGCATACATTAAGAGACAATTGTTGGCAGCTTTAAAATAGGAAAAAGCATAAAACGTGCCATGGCATTGTGTGTTTTTAGGAAGGGGGGGAACAGGCAACGGAAAAAGAAAAAAATTGTAAAAGACTAAGGAAACGACAACTTCCAGGGGAATAGGAGCAACTGTGGTAATATTAATGAAGGTAGTTTTTTTTTTTTTTTTTTGGGGGGGGGGGAAATATACATATTATTACATATTATTGCTGTTCTTGCCTGCAATCTCCTGAAGGTTATTTGACAGTAAGAAATGAATATTAATCAGTTCTGGCATATCCACTTCTTCAACCCCAACCTCAAGAACAGGATTTTGGACTACTGATTAACAGTCCAGTCCTTTTTATCCTTAGCCCAGGTAAGATGCTTTTCATGTCTTTGGGTCATGATTTGACACGAGGAATACGACAGTTTTAGCCCATGTAATGGATATGTCTGTGTGTGGTGGCTCTAGAACAGGCATCCTCAAACTGCGACCCTCCAGCTGTTGTAAAACTACAACTCCCACAATGGCCTGCTGTCGGCTGATACCTGTAGGCTGTTCGGGCATGCTGGGAGTTGTAGTTTTGCAACAGCTGGAGGGCCGAAGTTTGAGGATGCCTGCTCTAGAAGCACTGACTCCAGCCGCAGTCCACACCTTGTAACTCACCCAAATTCTTGAATGGCCTTTTCTTGACAATTGTAGACAGTACACTGGAGCAGGGGCACTCTTAAATCGGGACATTTGTGGACATTTTCCTTATGCAAAGTTATAAACTTCTTACTTTATTTGACTAGAAAAGGTAAACTTGTACTGTTTAATACTATGTAACTGCCTTTTATATGTTGTGATATCCTGTTAATTTGCAAGGTATTTGCGAGGCTATGTGGAAAGGTTTAATTAATACTGACAGACTTTTGGGACTTTGATTGAGAACCTGGTAATTTTCCACATCTGCCATAAAGTTTAAAGAAAAGCATGTTTTGGAGGGAAAAAGCCAGACTTGTTTACCACAAAAAACAGACAGACTGACCTTTTGAATGTCTGGTTTTAGCTATGTTGCTATGTCTGTAAACTTGTTTTGTTTGGAAAAACTGCTTGTAACGAAACGCCTGGCAACCCGACTGGGCACCTTCCGCTGACGCTTGCTCCTAGTGCTTCCCGAGGGCTCCGAGCACTCCACCGGACACCTTAACCACCACAGACCCCACAAACCGCCTGCTGCTTGGTTGGGGTCTCGTCGTCGCCCTCCACCCACTTTGTACCCAAGATCGGGCTTCAGCTTCCAGTGGGTGGACCTCTCCTGACTCCATAAAGCAGGAACCAGAAACAAGCTCTTACAAGAGCTTATACTCAGGGGTAGGGCTGAAACGATTACTCGATTTAATCGAGTAATTCGACACAAAAAAATCCTCGATGCAATTTTTTTGCATCGAGGATTCGTTTGTGTCATGTGACCACGGAGCGGGAGGGCAGCACTTGCTATTACTCCCCGCTCCGTGGTCCCCCGTCAGGTCATAGTGCACGTAAGCGCGCCCTATGACCCGACACTGTGCAGAGCGGCTGGCAGCGGAGGAGGCGGGTCGCACAGTGGGAGAAGGAGTCGCTCTCTCCCTCCCCCTGTGCTGTGCTGCCAGTGAGGAGAGACGGGGGGGGGGGGGTAAAGGAGGGGCGGGCGCACTGCGCCACCAATGACAGGACCTTACATGGTACGGCCTTACTAGCTAGCGGCGCCCAGGATGTCCCCGCACTTACAATTATCCCCGGGCGCCGCTCCGTTCTCCCCACTGTGGGCCAGTTAGTTTCGTGCTCCATGTGCCAATTACTAATATCGGACCAATGGGGAGGAGACATCACCTTCTCTGTGGGCGTTTCTTCTCCCTGCGCTGTCCAATCGCAGCAGAGAACGTCACAGTGCAGGGAGAAGGAACGCCCACAGAGCTGATGTCTCCTCCCTATTGCTCCGATATTAGTAATTAGCATATGGAGCAGGACACTGTAACTGGCACACAGTGGGAGAGACCGCAGCGCCCAGGGATAACTGTAAGTGCGGGGACATCCTGGGCGCCGCTCCTTGTAGCTGCTAGTTAGTAAGGCCGGACCATGAAAGGTCCTTTGCAATCTTTAATACAGGAGGCAGGGAGCTGCGATCAGCGGCAGTTAACCCCTCAGGTGCTGCACCTGAGGGGTTAACTGCCGCTGATCTGCCTGCCGCCTGTATTAAAGGTTAATTTTCATTGGTGGTGCAGTGCGCCCTCCCCACCCCCAGTATTAAAATCGTTGGTGGAAGTGGCCACAGAGCAGAGTCCCCTTCCCCCCTCATTGGTGGCAGTGGCCACAGAGCAGAGTCCCCTCCCCCCTCATTGGAGGAAGTTCTGATTGGAGCCCCAGCAGTGTTATAACTGGGCTCCTATCGGTTACCATGGCAACCAGGACGCTACTGAAGCCCTGGTTGCCATGGTAACATTCTTATTAGATTACTTGATTAATCGTAAAAAATAATCAATAGAATACTCGATTTCTAAAATAATCGTTTACTGCAGCCCTACTCAGGGGCGTATTGTGATATAGCAATCCTCAAGAGTGTAGTTATCCCATGCCCCAACCATGAGCCAAGACTTCATAAAGAGGTAAAGCAGAACTTTTTTTTTTTTATTGATGGCCACAGCTTGGCCTTTTATGCAAGTCCTCCAGCAAGGGCTACTCCCCCGGCAGCCTGATAGAGAACAGGCACACAAAATACAGTGACCAATCATCCTACAGCCAGATATATCACAACCCCACATGCATTGTCCATTGTGCACCGGGGCCATAATCACAGAACAAAAGGCTGGCAAGCAGGCCTCTCCAACTCCCAGTGACAAAGGTGCTTTCGTCACACTGCTGTGTCATTGCCATTGAGTATCATTGAAGCTCTAATGTAAGTCTATGACAGACAGAGGAGGTAACTTTGTAACTTTGTGCTGAGATTGTCCACTCCACCCCTGCCCCTAGAAGGTTCTAGTCTAGCTAGAAATGGTATATAAGGAGAGCAATCAGAGCCCCTAGTGTTCTACAGTTATGGACTAGTGCTTGGAGCGGGAGACTCATGCCAGTCTGCATGAGTGACCAGAAGAAGATGCTGAGATGGGGATGCTGAGTTCCAGACCATGGGTCACCAGCCTTGTGACGAGTGTTTAGCAAAACGATCTTCGGATGCTTTATCCGAAGTTGCTTAGTTCAAAACTTCGGAATAATACTGTACGGAGATTCGTCTTTGTACAGTATTAGAATGTATGGTCTCCGATAAGCCGAAGTTAGTTATTTACGAAGTCGCGCGTGACTTCATTGAATAACTTTGGTAGTTGATTTCTAAAGTGGAAAACCACTTTAAAACTTGAAACCAAATGAATGATATATATAATATATGGGTTTCACTTTTTGAATTAAATTACTGAAATAAATTAACTTTTTGATGATATTCTAATTTATTGAGATGCACCTGTAGTTGCTGATGATGTACGTGGTTCACAATGGTGACCTCTATTACATGGTGCACCTTGTTTTTTTCAGACTCAGTCTTCTTCATGTTGTTTTGTGATTTGGTTATACATTCATGGTTTTGGAGGAACCTCTTATAATTTGTAACAAGGATTTTTGACTTGGAAAGAAGATAAATTAAAAACACATACTTTTGTAAATGTAAAACATATTAAAACTTATTTCTCCATGTACCTCTAGACTATAACTGGGCAAATGTTCAAAATTGCATATTTTGTTCTGCAAATAAAAGTATAGAAACATATACACTTTTTTATACATTGCAATCCGCAGGATTTCATCATTTACAATTTCGGTAACTTGTGAACTGAGCCTAAAACATACCATTAAAATTGGTGCTTAATACATAGTAAATTACATCCCACAGATAGAAGGGTTCCTCGTGCCATTAAGGAGATTTGTTTGTGACTTTTCTATTTGGGATGGTCTATACATGTAAAGTAGAAGTGAGCATGCCATTCTAATCTTCACCAACATGTACTTTCCAGAGGGAACCTTGAATTTTCTGAAATGCTGTCTTTTGATTAGAATCTAGTGTTAGGATCCTGCACAGAAAATAAGAATAGAAATTGCCAAGGCTGATCAATTTTTTTGCAGTCCAATTCCTTCAGAAAGCAGCTTTATTGCAGATGCTGTCCTTATCTGTCAAGATGCACAGGTCTTTACATGTTAGCACCCACCTTTCTTTTTGATTTATAAATACATTGGTCTTGGTGTATCTTGTCATGCCCGGGCACATGTATCTACATTACTGATTTCATCTGAATGCTAATCTTACCAGAGTAGAACTTCTAGTTTTCCATTCCACTGTTTTCCTCTGCTGACAACTCTCAGCCCTGTTGACTATAGCAGTTTTTATCCCTACTGTTCTTTGGCACAGCTTTATACTGTATTTGACAGGTAACAATAGCATTGAGAGAGGACAACCCAGGACTGAACCTCTGAGCATCTTCCAGGGAAACCAATGACCTTATTGCAAGTCCATGATACAAATATGGGAGCTTATTAGGTCCTCTGCCTCAGGCAATCCCCTCTGAAGCACCTAATACAGAATTGCCCCATTTTTCCATAGCTTTTTAAAGCATATGCCTATAGGTGTAGTTTTATATTACATAGTAATATATTTAGCTAATGCAGGAATATAGCCAGTGTTTTTTTTTTGTTTTTTTTCTTGTGAATTTCACAACTGGTTAATGTTTTAGCAGCCAAATAAAATAAATCATTTTAATAGGTAAAATATTAAGACAGCATTAAACTCAAACCTACAGTAAGTGGAGACAGTTAAATGTCATATTAGTAGAAAGATGATTATTTCTGATTATGCGTACTAGAGCAGTGATCAGCAACCTTTGGCACGCCAACTGTTGTGAAACTACAATTCCCAGCATGCTCCATTCATTTTTATGTAAATTCTTAGAAGCGCAGAGCAAGTATGCATGCTGAGAGTTGTAGTTTCACAACAGCTGGAGTGCCAGAGGTTGCCTACCCCTGTACTAGAGTGTGCAGCATGTTCTCAGAAAGTCCCTGCAGTATCTTTATGTGGGCAATAGATGTCGCTGTGGCTTTATGTTTACAATTAGAACACATTGCAGACAGATTATTGATTGTAACCGAGAGCCTATCGTGGTGCTCAGAAATATGATTTTATAATAGCAGGGAATTATAACATATCTAATTATCGCTATCAAATGGGCTTGGTCCATTGAAAACTTAATCAGTAGAATTCCCAATACAGGTAATATGGATACAGAATTTTATAGAAGATTTCGCTATCAACATTACATTTTAATGGAATATTGTGCTCTATATTCTTTTTTGTAAATGGCATAACTTATATTTATACATTCATGCTGTGCAATTAACTAGCAGAGAAGTGCGATAATAGATGCATTTGGCCACAATTACATGCAAAGAACAAAAAAGTGTGAATTTGTTGACTAGAACTATTGTTTTTAACATTCTTGGATGCATAAATATACTGAGAAAAATAAGATGTGAGAAAAACATCTTAAAAAACACTAAAACTAAGAGAAATATTATAGAGCACAGCAAGGAACAACACATTTGAAAAATCACATACTGTATGTTTCAGGATCTCAGCTTTCAGCACCAGCTTTACCTTCCATTAATGACTGATGTTTTTCATAAAAGAAGATTATTTGTGATTAGTCTGTTCTCTAGAAATTCAGCAATGTTTGTGTATTATTGCATATTGCTTTTCCTAAGCTTTGCTGAATGTACATAGAGCCAACCACAGTGCTATAGATGGGAGGACTGGCCATAGACCCTTCAGTGTGCCCTTAGACCCTTCACACCCCTGTGTGCCAATGCCTAGGGGGCTGCCTGAGCCCTTCTAATGGCTGCTAGCCTGGTACATAAAGATGGGCAGCATGGTGGCTTAGTAGTTAGCACTGGTGCCTTGCAGCGCTGGGGTCCTAGGATTGATTCTGTGCAAAGACAACATCTGCATGGAGTTTATATGTTCTCCCCGTGTTTGCGTGGGTTTCCTCCCACACTCCAAAGACATACTGATAGGGAACTTAGATTGTGAGCCCCGTTGGGGACAGTGTGATGTTAGAGTCCTTAAAGTGCTGTGGAATATGTCAGCATTATACCTGTGATTAAGATAATAATCAGAAATAAATAATCTTTATTTATATAGCGCCAACATATTCCACAGCGCTTTACAATTTAGGGGTTAATGTACAAACAGTCATAAATAACATAGCAACAGACAAGTCAATAATTACAACAAGAGGAATGAGGACACTGCTCGCAGGAGCTTACAATCTATGAGGAGATAGGGGTGACACAAAAGGTTTAAGTGCTTGTTTTGTACAATGGTCCAGCCATCTTGGGAAAATAGGGAAGGAGAAATACAGTTGCATGAGCTAGCCACCAGCCGATATATGAAGTGATTCTGGGTGCATGGGTGCGGTGGAAAGTTTGGTGCAGGATCAGGTTTAGAAAATGATAAATGGGCTACATATGGAGAAGAGTTAGATCAGGGGATGTGATAGGCCACCCTAAAAAGATGTGTTTTTAGGGAGCTCCTAAAATTGTGTATATTGTGATTTAGCCTAATTTATTGGGGTAGGACATTCCAGAGAACTGGTGCAGTTCTCCTGAATTCAACTGCATTGCCATCCTCAGGACAGTAATACACTTAAATACTGTAAGGAAGGTGGTGGTATTTTGTGCTGCATTGTGATATTTGGTTCTAAAGGGATGGTATTTTGTGCTGCACTACAGTATTGTTGACCCTGTCTGCATGTGTTGCCCTACCTTTTGTAGGTTTCAAAGCCACTTGAAGTTCCCAGTCTACCCCTTGCCATAGAGTGTCCCTTGTAAAGTCTAAACTAAAGAGCCATAGGGAGCATGGCATGAATCTGATAAAAATAACCTCTGTATGCCTGTATGTAGGGGTATAACAAGGTTATTTGCGTTATTATGGTGTCATTCATGAGGCAAAACAGTGAGAGGGTAGGGTCCTACATCAAAAGCGTCAACTTCAACATCCCATATACAAGAGCAGCGATATTGAACCAAACTTAGAACCACTGTTGGTAAACCAGGTAATAACTAACAAATGTTCCTCCTTCAGGCAATTCCCCTGAGTGCCCTTATTGTACTTTTTCACCAGATGCATACTGTGCTAGATTTTGGTTTAGGAAGAATTCTACCTAGAAGAAGACACCTGTGACCAACTGTTCAGTGCTTTAGGTGCACTGTAGATTTAGTTGGGCCACATGCATCGTTAAAATTTATTTGTGCTTCACTTCCGGTCCTGATGTATTTCTACCCCCACTTGCCCTCCCTATAAGGATAGAAGATTGTTTTGACTCTTAGGCCAGTTCCCACTCTCTCTCCAAAAATCCTAATCCCACAACTTCTATGATATACAAGACATACTGTAAGATAAGGATAGCAGTGGTTGTTTTAGAAAGATTGAAAGATCATGCGGGCACTGTAATAATTGCTAATTGCAGCCTTTTTCTGTGCATATACTTGATGTACTCCAAAAATATTTGATTACATTGGTGAAAATATTCATGTTCAGGGGTAGACTGGCCATAGACCCTACCAAGAAATTTCCGGTGGGACGATGTCCCGGTGGCTACACAAGCTGCTAGCAAGGTACAAAGCAGTCTGATGCTCTCAGCATAAGGCCTCATTCACACAACAGTATTTTGCGGACTGTATACTGGCCGTTTTTTCAGTTCATACTGACAGTATACTGAACCATTCACTTCAATGGGACTGTAAAAAATACTGAAGTGTCTCCGTATGCCTTCCGTTTCCGTTTTTCCATTCCGTTTAAATATAGAACATGTCCTATTCTTGTCCGCAAATCACGTTCAGTGGCTCCATTTAAGTCAATGGGTCCGCAAAAAAAACGGAAAGCATACGTAAGTGCATCCGTATGTCTTCCGTATCCTTTCCGTTTTTTGCGGAACCATCTATTAAAAATGTTAAGGCCAGCCCATTTTTTTTCTATGTTATTACTGTATACTGTATATGCCATACGGAAAAACGGAACGGAAAAACGGAACCAATACGGAAACACAACGGAAGCAAAAAAACGGAACCACGGATCTGCAAAATACGGACTGCAAAATACTGAAAAAGCCATACGGTTGTGTGAATGAGGCCTAACTTAATGCTAGCAGCATCAGGTACATATGCACCTGGCCAGTAGCTTCAGGTGCCCATCTGAATTCAACTATATCCCTGACCTCAGCATGGTGATATGGCAGTATGTTATGCGGCACTGTGGTATTTGGTTCTTCTAGGGGGTGTATTTTGTGCTGTACTACTATATTGCTGGCCCTGCCTACTTCTGTTGTCCCTGCCTACTTGTGGCTTCTTTTGTCTCGCCTTCTATCAATTTTGGCTCGCCTACAACATGGGGACACTTTTAGGCTTTTTTACCAGGGCCACTTTAACCACCTGCCGACCGCCTAACGCAGAGCTGCGTCCAGGCGGCGGCAGGTCTGTTCCTCTGACGCGGCGGCGCGTCATCTCGCGAGAGGCGAAATCTGCTGTGAACGCGCGTGCGCTCGTTCACAGAAGATCGCATCTCAGGAGCTGTACTACAGCCTGCCAGCGATAATCAATCGCTGGCAGGCTGTAGATGCGAAATAAGTTGCATCAAACAAGTATATCAGACGCCGTTTTTTTTAACAGCGTCTGATATACCTGCTACTTGGTCCTCTGGTGGTCATATTTGCTGGGATCGACCACCAGAGGACCAGGTAGCTATGTAAAGTAGCACCAAGCACCACACTACACCCCCCCTCCTGTCACTTATTAACCCCTTGTTAACCCCTGATCACCCCATCTAGACTCCCTGTCACTGATCACCCCCCTGTAAGACTCCATTCACATGTCTATATGTGTTTTGCGGATCCGCAAAACACGGACACCGGCAATGTGCTTTCCGCATTTTGCAGATCCGCACATTGCCAGAACTATATAGAAAATGCCTTTTCTTGTCCGCAATTGGACAAGAATAGGACATGTTCTATATTTTTGCGGAACGGAAGTGCAGACCTGGAAGTGCGGATCCGCAATTCCGGATCCGAGCGGGACAAAGTCTGTCCCCATAGAAATGAATGGGTCCGCAATTTCGTTCCGCAAACAGAATTGCGGATGTGTGAATGGGGCATAAGGGTCCCTTATCACCGCCAGTTAGTTAGCTACTTGTTAGGTAGTTAACGCCCAGCCCACCGCACCGCAGTCACTGATTTTGGCACAGATTTTTTCATCCACATTGATCGATGCGAATGAAAAAATCCGTGCCGTTCATTTTTTTTTTTTTTTTTTCAGCCCAGAGGCTGAATGGAAAAAAAAAAATCTCATTACCCGTATGCTCAATATAAGGAGAATAGCAGAAACTCCTAATGCTGGCCATACATGTAATGATTGCGGAGACCCTCAAATGCCAGGGCAGTACAAACACCTCACATGTGACCCCATTTTAGAAAGAAGACACCCCAAGGTATTCCGTGAGGGGTATGGTGAGTTCATGTAAAATTTTATTTTTTGTCACAAGTTAGTGGAATATGAGACTTTGTAAAAAAAAAAAAAAAATTCTGCTGACTTGTGCCCGAAATTTTTTTTTTCTGTGAACTCGCCATGCCCCTCACAGAATACCTTGGGGTGTCTTCTTTCCACAATGGGGTCACATGTGGGGTATTTATACTGCCCTGGCATTTTAGGGGTCCTAAAGCGTGAGAATCCAAATGCGTAAAAATGCCCTGTAAAATCCTAAAGGTACTCATTGGAATTAGGGCCCCTTTGCGCATCTTGGCTGCAAAAAAGTAGCACACATGTGGCATCACCGTACTCAGAAGAAGTAGGGCAATGAGTTCTGGGGTGTATTTTTATATATACCCATACTTTGTGTGAGAAATATCGCTGTAAATGACAACTTTTTAAATTTTTTTATACAAAGTTGTCAATTTAGGCCCCTTTCACACGGGCGAGTTTTCCGCGCGGGTGCAATGCGTGAGGAGGACGCATTGCACCCGCACTGAATCCTGACCCATTCAGTTCTATGGTGCTGTGCACATGAGCGGTGATTTTCACGCATCACTTTTGCGTTGCGTGAAAATCGCAGCATGTTCTATATTCTGCGATTTTCACGCAACGCAGGCCCCATAGAAGTGAATGGGGATGCGGGAAAATCGCAATCATCCGCAATCATGTGCGGATGCGTTGCGATTTTCCGCATGGTTGCTAGGATACGATCGGGATGGGGACCCGATCGTTATTATTTTCCTTTATAACATAGTTATAAGGGAAAATAATCGCATTCTAATTACAGAATGCAATGTTCCCGGAGCTTTAAAGGGTTAAAAATAATAAAGAGTTAACTTACCTTCTCCCATTGTACGCGCAGAGCCCCAGAACGTCGTCTCTCTTGATAGTTTGGCTGCTTGAGGACCTGTGGTGGCGTCACAGGGTCACATGGTCCAATCATAGAAGCATTTGAGTGGACCATGTGACCCATGTGATCCTGTGACATCACGGCAGGTCCTTCATCGAACAAAGATGTTCGATGAAGGACCTGCCGTGATGTCACAGGATCACATGGGTCACATGGTCCACTCAAATGCTTCTATGATTGGACCATGTGACCCTGTGACGTCACCACAGGTCCTCAAGCAGCCAAACTATCAGAGAGACGACGTTCTGGGGCTCTGCGCGTACAATGGGAGAAGGTAAGTTAACTCTTTATTATTTTTAACCCTTTAAAGCCCGGGGAACATTGCATTCTGTTAAAAGAATGCGATTATTTTCCCTTATAACTATGTTATAAAGGAAAATAATTACACATACAGAATACTCATCCCGAAACCAGACTTCAGTGATGAAGTCTGACTTCGGGTCTGGGTACCAAGCATGCGGATTTTTTCACGCGCGTGCTCAACGCACTACAAACGTTAGCACACGCGCGGAAAAATCGCGGCGATTCCCGCAACGCACCCGCATCTTATCCGGGCGTCAAACATGACGCCCGTGTGCAAGAGGCCTTACAGAGATATTTCTCTCACCCAACATGGGTAAATGTAAAAATACACCCCAAAACACATTGCCCTACTTCTCCTGAGTACGGCGATACCACATGAGTGCCACTTTTTTACAGCCTGGGTCCGCAAAGGGGCCCAAATTCCAATGAGTACGTTTAGATTTTACAGGGCTGTTCACAATTTAGCCCCACCCAAAATGCCAGAACAGTACAAACACCCCACAAATGACCCAATTTTGGAAAGAAGACACCCCAAGGTATTCGCTTAGGGGCATAGTGAGTCCATGAAAAATGTAACTTTTTGTTACAAACTAGCGGAAAGGGAGACTTTGTGAGAAAAAACAATGAAAAATCAATTTCCGCTAACTTGTGCCAAAAATCTTTTATGAACTCGCCATGCCCCTCACGGAATACCTTGGGGTGTCTTTCCACAATGGGGTCACATGTGGGGTATTTATACTGCCCTGGCATTTTAGGCGCCCTAAAGCGTGAGAAGAAAAATGCGTAAAAATGCCCTCCTAAAAGGCACTCATTGGAATTTGGGCCCCTTTGCGCATCTTGGCTGCAAAAAAGTGGCACACATGTGGTATCGCCGTACTCAGGAGAAGTAGGGCAATGTGTTTTGGGGTGTATTTTTACATATACCCATGCTGGGTGAGAGAAATATCTCTGTAAATTGACAACTTTGTATACAATTTTTTAAAAAGTTGTCATTTACAGAGATATTTCTCACACACAGTAAGGGTATATATAAAAATACACCCCAAAACACATTGCCCTACTTCTCCTGAGTAAGACGATACCACATGTGTGCCACTTTTTTGCAGCCAAGATGCGCAAAGGGGTCCTAATTCCAATGAGTACCTTTTGGATTTCACAGGGCATTTTTACGCATTTTTCTTCTCACGCTTTAGGGCCCCTAAAATGCCAGGGCAGTATAAATACCCCACAAGTGATCCCATTTTGGAAAGAAGTCACCCCAAGGCATTCAAGGGGCATGTCGAGTTCACAGAGTTTTTATTTTTTTTGGCACAAGTTAGGGGAAATTGATATTTAATTTTTTTTTATTTTGGGTTTTCACAAAATCTCATATTCCACTAACTTGTGACAAAAAATAAAATTTTACATGAACTCACCATACCCCTCACGGAATACCTTGGGGTGTCTTCTTTCTAAAATGGGGTCACATGTGGGGTATTTATACTGTCCTGGCATTTTAGGGGCCCCTAAATCGTGAGAAGAAGTCTGAAATCTAAATGCGTAAAAATGCCCTCTGAAATCCTAAAGGTGCTCATTGGAATTAGGGCCCCTTTGTGCACCCAGGCTGCAAAAAAGTGTCACACATGTGGTATCGCCGTACTCAGGAGAAGTAGGGCAATGTGTTTTGGGGTGTATTTTTACATATAGCCATGCTGGGTGTGAGAAATATCTCTGTAAATGACAACTTTTTATATTTTTTTAAACGAAGTTGTCAGTTTACAGAGATATTTCTCTCACCCAACATGGGTATATGTAAAAATACACCCCAAAACACATTGCCCTACTTCTTCTGAGTACGGCGATATCATATGAGTGACGCTTTTTTGCAGCCTGGGTGCGCAAAGGGGCCCAAATTCCAATGAGTACCTTTAGGTTTTACATGGTTGCTCACAATTTAGCCCCGCCCAAAATGCCAGAACAGTAAACACACCCCACAAATGACCCCATTTCGGAAAGTAGACACCCCAAGGTATTCACTGAGGGGCATAGTGAGTCCGTTTTTTTGGAAAACTTTATTATTATTTTTTCCTCAGAAAGTGTAATTTTCCGCTAACTTGTGAAAAAAAAAATGAAATGATCCATGAACTCATCATGCCCCTCCATGAATACTTTGGGGTGTCTCCTTTCTAAAATGGTGTCATTTGGGGGGTATTTAAACTATCCTGGCATTCTAGCACCTGAAGAAACATCACAGGTGCCCAGAAAGTCAGAACTGCTTCAAAATGCGGAAATTTACTTTTTTGCACCATAGTTTGTAAACGCTATAACTTTTACCCAAACCAATAAATATACACTTATTGGATTTTTTTTTTATCAAAGACATGTAGAACAATAAATTTAAGGAAAAATTTATATAGAAATGTAGTTTAAAAAAAAAAAATTACAACAGAAAGTGAAAAAATGTCATTTTTTTGCAAAAATGTCGTAAAAAAAAATTAAATATCAAAAAAAGTAAAAATGTCAGCAGCAATGAAATACCACCAAATGAAAGCTCTATTAGCGAGAAGAAAAGAAGGTAAAATTCATTTGGGTGGTCAATTGTATGACAGAGCAATAAACGGTGAAAGTAGCGTAGTGCAGAATTGTAAAAAGTGGCCTGGTCATTAAGGATGTTTAAGCTAGGCGGGCTAAAGTGGTTAAAGGGGTTCTCCGGAAATAAAGAAAATGACAATACTTAAATATTACTTTATTAAATATATTCTCAAATACCTTTCATTATTTATTATGGCTCATTTTGTCTAGGGAGCAATCAGGGGAAACAAAATGGCCACTGTCCCATTAGTTCACACAAAACCTGTCCTGATCAAACATGAGCACAAGTTACTTTACAATACTTAGGTAAAGAGCTGCCTCCTCCTCCTCTCTACTTGTCAGGGATTATGATCCTGAATACAGATGATAAGAACGTTAACTGAATCTCTGGGGAATTTAATTTTTGAGGAGACATGAAGTATGGTGAGGATGGACAGGACAGGCTGTGGTAATGTGTTGCTGTGGTAATGGAGACTGTAAACAAGTGCTGCTGCTCATTATCCACACCTCACCCTCCTCTCATGTTTCCTCATCATCTCCATTCAAACAGAGATTCACCTGTATTCAGGATCATGATTCCTGACAAGCAGAGCGGAGGATGAGGCAGCACTATGGCTCATTGTGGTGAAGTAACTTGCCCTCTTATGTGATTAGGACAGGTTTTGTGTGTACTGATAGGATGGCGGTCATTTTATTTCTCCTAATGATTGCTCCCTAGACAAAACAAGCCATTATAAGCAATGAAAAGTATTTGGGAATATATTTATTATAAAATGATATTTAAGTATTTTCATTTTTTTAAAATTCCTGGAGAACCCCTTTAAGTTCCCTGTCTGTCCCATGTTACTTGATAGTAATAGTTTAATACATAAAGAAAATCACATGTTTTATAAAGGAACTTAACATACTCACTAATCAGTACATTTTCCTCCGAAGGACAAAAAAAAAAAATTGTAACACTTGGGGATTCACTTGTAGAGAAAGATTTGGGTGTACTTGTAGATCATAGATTAAATAACAGCATACAATGTCAATCAGCTATTTCTAAGGCTACCAGGATATTGTCATGTGTTAAGCGAGGCATGGACTCAGGAGGATGTAATATAACCCTTTTTTAAAAGGGTTGGTGCAGCCTCATTTGGAATATACAGTTCAGTTCTGAGCATCACTCCATAGAAAGGATCCTTTGGAACTCGAAAAAGTACTAAGAAGGGCAACTAAACTGATAAGGGGCATGGAGGGTTTTAGTTATGAAGAAAGATTAAAAGAATGATATTTATTTAGTCTTGAGAAGAGACATCTAAGGGGGGACATGATACAAATAGATAAATGGGCCATACAAAAAAAATATGGTGAAAAGCTGTTATATATGAAATGCCATCAAAAGACAAGGGGACACTACCACCAACTGGAGAAAAAAAAGTTCAGTCTCCAGAAGCGTCAAAACTTCTTTACTGTAAGAACTGTGAATCTATGGAATTGACTTCCTCAGGATGTGGTCACAGCATGAACAATGGACAGTTTTAAAAAAACGGTTTAGATGAATTCTTAAAAGTAAAGGACATTAATGGAAATGTGTAGAAATCTGAGTCTCACTGCCTTTCTGGGATTTGCGTCCCCACCCATCTCTTGGTTGAACTTGATGGACTTATGTCTTTTCTCGACCATATTAACTATGTAACTATGACAAGGTGTTCATACACAGCTCAGTCTGGAGGACAAACCCTGCCTAGCACAGTCAGACAAGCACATGGTCATAAGTCAGTTTCTGAATAGATGTTGGCTGGGATATGCTACAAATGTCCATATAATAGTTTGAGCACTCTTCTTGTTGTCATTGGAAAGGAAGACCTGGAAGATTTGTTTAACTCTTTCATGACCAAGGGTCATTGATGCCCCCATATCTACATCTAATTTTGCAAATCTGACATGTGTCACTTCATGCGGTAATAACTTTGCAACACTTTTACTTATCCAAACTGTTCTAAGATTGTTTTCTCGTGACACATTGTACTTCATGACACTCATAAATTTGAGTCAATATATATCACCGTTATTTATGAAAAAATCCCAAGCTTACCGAAAATTTCTCTGCTTTTAAAACAGAAAGTGATACCTCATAAAATGTTTATTACATAACATTCCCCATATGTCTACTTTATGTTGCCATCATTTTTTAAGGGTCATTTTATTTTTTTAGGACGTTAGAAGGCTTAGAATTTTAGAAGCAATTCTTAACATTTTTAAGAAAATTTCTAAAACCCACTTTTTAAGGACCATTTCAGGTCTGAAGTCACTTTGTGAGGCTTAGGGTACTTTAACACTTTCAGGGCTCTCAAACGGTCCAAAACGGATCATTTAAGCCCCAATGCATTCTGAATGGGTAAGGATCCGTTCAGAATGCATCAGTTAGGCTCCGTTCCACCTCTATTCCGTTTTGGAGGCGGACACCAAAACGCAGCATGCAGCATTTTGGTGTCCATCTGAAGAGGCGGAGCCTAACGGATCCGTTTTTTTTACAATGTAAGTCAATGGGGACGGATCCGTTTTCAATGACACAATATGGTGCATTTGAAAACGGATTCGTTCCCCATTGACTTTCAATGTAATTCAAAACTGATCCGTTTTGGACTTTGTAATTTTTCTTTAAACCTAATGCAAACGGATCCGTTCTGAACGGATACAAACGTTTGCATTATAGTTGCGGATCCGTCTGTGCAAATAAACAGACGGATCCGCACCAACGCAAGTGTGAAAGTACCCTTAGATAGTAGAAACCCCCATAAAAGATCCCATTGCAGAAACTACACCCCTCAAGATACTCAAAACTGATTGTACAAACTTTTTTAATCCTTTAGGTGTTCCACAAGAATTCAAGAAAATGGAGATACATTTTCTAAATATCACTTTTTTGACAGATTTTCCATGTTAATACATTTTATTCTTTAACACATCGAGGGTTAACAGCCAAACAAAACTCAATATTTATTACCCTGATTCTGTGGTTTACAGAAACACCCCACATATGGTTGTAAACTGATGTAAGGGCGCACGGCAGGGCGCAGAAGGAAAGGAACGCCATTTGTTTTTGGAAGGCAGATTTTGCTGGACTGGTTTTTAGATGCTATGTCCCATTTGAAGCCCCTCGATGCACCTGTCACGATGGGGAGTGGGGGAAACCCCCCACCGTGCATTGTCCGGAACTACTGAGCAGGAATGCAGGGAACAAGGAGCAGATCACCTCCTGACGAGTCCCTAAAATTGCCCCTAGACTCCTAATGCATGAGCCACCTCAGATGGTAAGGAGCCTCATGCCCACGAACCTGGAGCCCTGATATCCCTGCATTGCCCTAGCATGGAAAGAGGGCAGAGACCAGAGCCACGGATGAGCAGGCGTCTCCAGAGGCCCAGCAGCTGGCCAACAACTAGACAGGATACACAGCCAAACGGGTAAGATAAGGCAACAGACAACATAAGTTACCAACACTTACCTGCCGCCGACGAGATGGACCGGAAACATACTGTCTAGTTGTTTGCTTAAACCCCTCCGGGAAAGCAAGCTCCTTCCGGAGCAGACACACCACAACACAAACCTCCAAACAAAGCCCACACCATCACAACATACACCAGGTGGAGAAGGGCCAACAGAAGCTCGCAGGAGGGGACACACAGACAGAGCAAGGGAAACAATATAACAATTAAGGGTGGCTCACACAGACTAACATTCTGCCAGGGAACAGCGCTCCTACACAGACAGACAAACAAAACCAAACTGACCTCAGGCTCCACCACACCAACATATAAAGAGGCCTGAGGTCACACCCACCACACCTAACAAACACACCTTAACCCCATGCACACCAAACAGGGGAAGTGCAAACACTCAAAGACACCTTGCTGAAGGAAACCGCATGCATTGACAGCGAGCTGCCTAGCACAAAGCTCAGGCTGCTACGCTGCCAACAACATCAATGGGAAACCAGACACCCATGTATAACCAAACATGTTGCCAGCGGCAACCGCACGTGAGACTACCAAGTAACAGTACTTCACATGCGGCAAACCTCACCACTGGCAACCGCATGCGACACAACAGAGTCACGAACGAAACCACGGTAGAAACTACCATAAAGTGACACCATTTTGGAAACTAGGGGATAAGGTGCCAGTTTTATTGGTACTATTTTGGTGTACATATGATTTTTTATTTTTCTATATTACGGCAAGGTAACAAAAATATGGCTGTTTTGCAACCTTTTGTGTTTATTTATTTTACAGCATTCACCTGAGGGGTTAGTGTCATTTTTATAAAGCAGATCATTACGGACGTGGCAATAACTAATATGTATACTTTTTCTTATTTATTTTAGTTTTACACAATAATAGCATTTTTGAAACAATAAAAATATTTTAGTGTCTTCATAGTCTTAGAGCCATAGCTTTTTTTTTATTTTTTAAGCGATTGTCTTAGTTAGGGTCTCATTTTTTGCGGGATGAGGTGAGGGTTTGATTAATTCTATTTTCAGGGGCATATACTTTTTTTGATCGCTTGGTGTTGCACTTTATGTGGTGTTAGGTGACAAAAAATGGCTTTTTAGGCAGTTTTTTTATTTTTTTATGGTGTTCGTCTGAGGGGTTAGGTCATGTGATTTTTTTATAGAGCCGGTTGTTACGGACACGGCGATACAAATATGTCTACTTTTTTATTTATTTCACTTTAATGCAATAATAGCATATGTGAAACAAAAAAATTATGTTTTATTGTCTCCACGTTCTAAGAACTATAGTTTTTTTTTAAATTTTAAGCAATTTTCTTATGTAGAGGCTCATTTTTTGCGGGATGAGGTGAAAGTTTTATTGGTACCATTCTGTGGGACATACGGCTTTTTGATCGCTTGATGTTAACACTTTTTGTGATGTAAGGTAACAAAAATGGCTTTTTTTTACTAAGTTTTTACTTTATTTTTTATGGTGTTTATTGGACAGGGTGGATCATGTACTATATTTATAGAGCTAGTCGTTACGGACGTGGGAATACATAATATGTGTAGTTGTTTTTATTTATTTCATTTTTTTAATGGCATAAATGAACAGATATGAGAAAAGACAATTTTTATTTTATTTTTATTTCAATTTTTATTTATTGTTTGATTTTTTTTCAGAGTGGAGATCGCAGCCTGAAACCGGGATTCTTACATTGCGCACTCCGATTGGTTAGTCTGCATAGACTAACCGATCGGGACGATCCTTAGCAGGGGACCACTATGATTGGTCCCTTGCAGGCATTATTGGACTCTGAGCTGTCCGTGACAGCTGCAGAGCAGGGAGAGAAACTTTAATCCAAGCGCTTGGCAGCGCTTGGATCAAAGAACTGCCATGACGTCTATATACGTGCTATCTGCACGGGCTATGTGCAGATAGGACGTATATAGCCTTATGGCAGTCATGAAGGGGTTAAAATAGGAATCCAAAGTGGGCCCTGGTACTGAGGTACCAGCCAGTACCGAAGCCCACTTCGGATTCCCATTTAAATTTTTTTTTAAATACGCACATAGGAATCCCGAAGTAATTCACCAAAGTCTTGCGCCATTTCTGCTGAGACAAAGTTTAGCTCCATGGAGCCAATTCATTTTCATGCTGTACGGAAACAGTATTAAAACTGAAGTTTTTGAATGAATCGACTTCGGAACTGTGATCCGTAACACGATTCTCTCAAGCCTACTCGTTACCATAAATTACAGCACTATAAATAAGACATAAGTTAAATTATAAGACTGCACTATAAACCCATTATATATCCACAGGTGCCACCTCACCCCACCTCATGGCAATGTTCTGCACATTATTTTGTTTTTCATAAAGGATCTTCACATTGTCTCTGGCATTGAAGTAGTGAAAGTGGATGAATATGATAGTGTTTGCAGATTTACGGTATAAACAAATGTGAATAAACAACCAGCTATGTTTCTCTGCCATGCTTGAATTTCTCAGTCAGACTTGCGTGTATTTGCCAGAAGGTCACACGCTCTATGAAGATGTTTTGCTTTCTCTACCTCAGCAGCTTGTATTTTTTTCAAGAAGACCTTTTGAGAGAGCGAAAGAGAATGTTAGTCAGGAGGTGAACAGAATTTTAAAATATCTTCCTGATGGATTCCTGTTGTCACAGTTCTGTGTGTCTGAAGGTAGCGACTCTGCTTGTCATAGCATCGGCTAACACCTCTTTTTCACCTTTAAAGTCGCCTTGCTATGTATTCCCAATTTGATAGTGTGTTTGCTTTGCAGCTAGTAGGCTTGTCGACTTGGATTTATTCTAAAAGGCTGGTTAAAAAAATGAGAAAACATTTATTAGGTAGTTAAGAACCTTTTAGAAAATTAGTATTCACAAAGTGGTTTCATTTTGAGACAGAATCCAATAAATGTCTGACTTACTGTAAAGCTTTGATATCTCGGGCACGCTGCCACTTATGTTATATGTAATCTTAAGATGTATTTCAGGCCTGCTACAAGATGAATGTAAATTAGATATGTAATGTTATAGGTTTGATTTGCTGAGGCAGCGTTGTACTAAATAAAGTTAGTGATAAATGAAGTGTGATAAATATGTTTTTATGCAGATATTATATTTGTTAGGATATAGATACATAATAGGCAGGGTATGATTTGCATGGAGCGTGTCACCAAAGCACAGTGTTATATATGCTCAGCTCTGACAGCGTTCAATTTGTAAGAAAAGTTATGTTATTGCTTCTAATTAAACCTTTAGATACATGATCAAATATCATAATATCAAGCAGATCAATGACACAACAGAACAGAAAGTCAACAATAAAAAAAATTAACAACTATAGCTTTACTGAAATTAAAGGAACATTTTCATGTATTTTCTATGTTTGAATTTCCCAGTTCCCTTGATCTCCTCCTTTTGTTTGATCAGATTTTGTTACAACAAAAACTGAGAAATATAATAAAGAAATCTTTTCAGTGTTTCCCAAGATATCAGTCATTTGCCCCTACTGCTCCTTACTGTCCTATATCTGACTGTAAAACAACTGACTGGAGCAGTAGCCTCCCTTCTGTACTCTGTCTGCAATAGATATAGTTTTGAACCACACCCTTGGCTAAGTCCCACCCCTCAAACCAAAATGGAACGGATGAGCAGTAGAATAACCCATTTGCTTTTTGTAGGATAATTGCAAGACTGTCTGTTTCAGGAACATACAGAAATGACAACCAGTGTGAACAAGTTTATCTCTGGTTTACCTTTATTGCTAACTTCTAGGTTTAAGGAGCCTTTACACAGACCAAGAATCCAACATAGGAAATTCTTAGGAACACTCGCGATTATCTAGCAGTGTAAAGGAGCCAGCAATTACCCATAGAACGAGCAAAATGCTTGTTCCTCAGGTAATTGGTAATCATTCAAATATTCTCGTTTGCATTTATCAGATCATGCTGTGTAAACAGCCTATGCTGCTGGCAAACAACGAGCCTGTATGGCAACGAGCGAGGGCTTTATCGATTGCTCATCTTTAAGTGCAGCTTTCTGCTCCACTGACAAGCAAGTGATTGCCCGGAAGAAACTGCAAAATTAGCAGTGTAAAAGGGCCTTTCGTTTTTGTTAAAGGTATTGTTCACTTTCCACAATCTTCTTTTGCTAGAAGGGACCCCTGATGATAAGCTGATCAGCTGAACAGGATTTCCTTCTGCTAGAACCCCCAGTAGTCAACTCTAATCTATGCGGAAACCCAGAAGCAAGGGTCAATTCCCCTCTGTTCTCTCCAATAAAAGGATAAGTTAAGCACTATACAGTGTCATTGGACTGTCAGTGCCGTGTTCTTTGCAGTTGCAAATTAACTATATTAGGGGTTTACTAGGAGTTCGATATTAATGGCCTATCCTCAGGATAAGTCATCAATTGCGATCAGTGCCTATCTGACACCCAAAAATCAGCTGTTTGAAGAGGGCATGATACTCCTGTGAGCCCTGTGGCCCCCTCCCAGCTTACCAAGCACAGTACCATACATTGTATGTAGTGGCTGTACATGGTTTTGCAGCCCAGACCCACTAACTTGAATGGGACGTCAATGGCGTAGGAAAAGACCAAAGCCTCAAACAACTGATCGCTGGAGGTACAGGTAGTTGAACCCCCACGGATCAGATACTGATGACATATCCTGAGGATAGGCTATCAATATTGCACTCCCAGAAATCACTTTTAAGTCAGAATGCCATAATAGCGTATTTGAAAATGAATTTCCTAAACCAGATAACCCCTTTAACTGATTCTGGACCACACATTGACTATTCATGTATAGGCGGTCCGTGCTTTTTCTCTGCAAGGACATTCTTCAACATCCTTGCACAGATGACAGTTGCCAGAGAAGGGAGCCCACTATTAGGGACAACAGGTCCCCCAAAGAAAAAGAAAGGACTGTTTTCAACTGTTCCTGCCTTCCCCTCTCCTGTATACACAGCGGTCAGTGATTCCTGTGTATACAGATCAAAAAGTAGCTGCTCTGGGTCCAGTGATCATGTTATTGCTGGGGCCTGAGTATCTGTACAAGCGGTGTGGAAAATGTCTTAAATCTATGCCAGGAAGGGAGATAGCGTAGAGTTAAGGCTGTCACACGGCCTGGTGAAAGAAGCACCAAACTTATGTACAGGCCTACACCTCTACATAACTTTGGCGCTTCCTCTGATAGCACAGTGGGACTTAAGACCGTCAGGGAAAACATAAATGTCCCCCATGATATTTAAAAGCCCCAAAAGGTCTTGTTAGACCTTATGAGGGGGAACAAAGAGTGAAATAAAAATAAAAAAAACTGTCCACATGTCACACCGCAGGCTCTAGCTCTGCCTCAGAGACCTTAACCCATACATTCCTCATATCAAAATGACTACTGCAAACAGGAGACATAACTTCAAAAGGTATTTTAGCTGCACTTTGTGCTAATAAAAAATAGGCAAAAAAAGAGATTTTTTAAAAATATTTTAAACATGTTCCCAGGTACAAAAATAAAAACAAAGCAATACTAAAATAAAAATGACAAAAATAAAGCCCCATGTATAAAAAAAAAGACATAAAATCACTTGCATAACTGAAGGGAAAAAAGCTATGTTCTCAAAGACTCGTATCAAAGATGTGTGTACAGAAAATGCATCTGGTAGGGAAGGATAGTAAATGGCCTGGTCTAGTTAAAGCAAGGTTACTGTATATGAATTTGCAAATTCAGATAAAATAACTTGTTCACAATACAACATTCTGTATACTCTGCAGATTCCCACTGATATATTTTTCTTCGTTTGTCAAAATAGGAAGAGATAGCAGCAGAGGACATTGAAGGGCACTGAGGATTAAAAATATAGGCTGTAGTGCAGAAATATCCCATAACTTCCAATCTGTCCTGCAATGTCCCTTGCTCCTGCTTTGTAGGAGAAACAGGGACTACTGGGACTAAGGGTTCATGCACACGACCGTGTGCCCTTCGTGGTCGTATTGTGGCCCGCATACGGCAGGTTTGCAATACACGGGCCGCTTGCATGCAGCATGACAGATCAGAGACCCATTCACTTGAATGGGTCCGCGATCCGGGAGATGTTTTGGAGAAGGACGAAGTGGAACCCCACAGGAGCACTACAGAGTGCTTCCGTAGTGTTTCTGGCTGTGCCTTTGCACCGCAAAAATATAGTGCATGCACTAGTGCATCCGCACTATCGGTGCGGATAGTCGGATGTTTCATCTGAAGTTGATTCGCTCATCTCTAATTATAACACCACAGTAAGTTTTTGTGAACCTTGGTTGTTAAAGTGGTTGTCCGGGTTCAGAGCTGAACCCGAACATACCTCCATTTTCACCCAGGCAGCCCCCCTAACATCAGGGGTGCTCCCTGGGTGAAATTATGGGTATGTCCGGGTTCAGCTCTGAACCCGTATAACCCCTTTAAGCTCAGCTTCAGAGCAGACATATATCACCAGATAACCCAATTGTCTCTTTATATAACAAGAGAATAATCTGTAGCATCTGAGTTGCAAGGTTGTAAAAAGGGAGTTAATGCTCATATTGTCCTTTTTCCTCTAAGGCATTATCCACATGGCCATTAGTGATAGGCGGCATAGGCAATATTCGTTTTCGTGATATTTTGTGAATTTTTTGCATAATATTCGCATAAAATTTGCTAATTCTACAATTCGAGATCTCCAGTCATCAGCTACACCAGGGGTACTCAAGTACTTTTTGTAAAGGTCCACATACCTGAGTCTGCTGTAAGATGAAGGTCAAAGCTGCAAAATAAAAAAATATATAAGGAGGGACAACACCATTGGCGTGTAGTGCTGCATTATTATTATTTTTTTACAATAATACACACTTCCAAGCCCACCTAATCTCCTTTCAGCCGACCAGACAGTAAGAATGTCCTTTCAGTGCCCCCTAACAATAATAATAATGCCCCTTAGACAGTATGATATCCCTTTAGTGCTCCACAGAGTATGATACCCCTAAGTGCACCCTCACAGCAGGGTGATTCCTTGGTGCCCCCACACATTATAATGCTCCTTAGTGCCCCTCACACATTGTGATGCCTCCTTACTTCCTCCCCACAAAGTTTAATACTTCATAGTAGTAATGCCCTCTGTGTGCTGTGCCCCCTTCAGAGTAGTAATGCCCTCTGTGCATTGTGCCACCTCCATAGTAAAAAATGCCCATTGTGCCCCCTCCATAGTAGAAATGCCCATTGTGCCCCCTCCATAGTACAAATGCCCATTGTGCCCCCTTCACATTAGCAATGCCCTCTGTGCCCCCTCCAGAGTAGAAATGCCCTCTGTGCCTCCTCCATAGTAGAAATGCCCATTGTGCCCCCTCAAAAGTAGAAATGCCCTCTGTGATAGTAATGCCCATTGTGCCCCCTTCACAGTAATAATGCTCTCTGTGCCCCCTTCGGAGTAGTAATGCCCTCTGTGCACTGTGTCAACTCCAGAGTAGAAATGCTCATTGTGCCCCCTCCAGAGTAGAAATACCCATTGTGCCTTCTCCGGAAGTAGAAATGCCCATTGTGTCCCCTCCAGAAGTAGAGATGCCCATTGTACCCCCTCTGTGTTAAAATAAAACAAAAAAAAAAAAAACAGGAACTACTCACCTTGTTCCGTTCCTGAAGCTCACAGTCCCCTCTCTCCTGCAGACACAGATCGCTCTACAGCACAGTGTGGGCTGAGCTTATGCAGATTTTTGGACTGCAGGCTCCACCCACAAAGACCGGCAGCCTGAATGGTGAACTGGGGAGAAGTCTTCCTGCTCTACCATTCTGTGCGCCGCCGGTCTGAAGGAGGGGAGGAGCGCGGGGAGCCAAGTGGTGAGGGACAGGATTACGAATATATAGCACTATATTCTAGATTTTTGCGAACTCTTGAAGTGCTGATATTCGCGATAAAAATTTGTGATTAAAATATTTGCGATTAGTGATGAGTGGCAGGGGCTATATTCGAATTTGCGATATTTTCCGAATATTCGTCATATATTCGCGAATTTGTGGGTATTTTCTTGATTACGAAAAATCGGCAGTGTAACATTCTCGTATTGCTTTCGCAATACAGGCGTGAGTCACTTTGGGTACATTTTTCAAGCTGCTAGAAGTTTACTGAGACTGGAGATAGTGGTTGGCACGGCAGAACATTACAATAACTTTATATGCAGAAAGAGTGTTTCAATATGATAGCGAAAATGGGCAATTCATGATGCGCATATTTTGGTGCAGTACGTGCAATTGGTGACATCACAGCACTATGTCTGTAGCATGTATGTATATTGACAGCAGAACCTATCATACTACTTAACTATCTGAATTATATATATGTTAACTGTCTAATGTATATACAGCAAAGCACAGAACACAGCAGTCCCACTGCTGTCTCTATCAGAACTCCATTACACTACAGAAAATGGCTGCTGGGGAGGTTCCTTATATACTAAAGGGGTAGGCAACTTTCCTATTGGTTGCTAGGGATGTTGCTAAAAATCTAGAATATTCGAAATTACAAATATATAGCACTATATTCTAAATATTCGCAAATTCTCGAAGTGCCGATATTCGATCGTGATTAATATTCGAATATTCGTGCCCAACACTATTCACGATCAACACTAATGCCCATATTATAGCTCTCTATATCTGGCAGCAAATCAGGATTAGATCCCATTATGACAAATCATGGAAAGCTTTCCCTAAAAAGCCTTTGTGAATGATTCTCCTGCTTTGATCTGATCATGTGTTCTTCACCAGATGTCCATCTCTCAGACAGAGCAGTTATATTGCAGTATCAATAAGGCTGTACTCAATGAGAGTGTGCAAGTGACTTACCTTCTCCACATGCACGGCCATAATAGCAAACATGGAAAAAGAGAACAGACCTGAGGTTCATGCTCTTTAGTACCTTCTCTCTAGGACTGGGTTTCGCAAGCTTCCCATCCACAACAACCAATGAATTTGTAGATTAACAGAGGTTTTACCTTCATATTAGCAATTGTGGGCTACCATACTGCTCCACCCCCCACACACACCTCTGAAAACCCAGTCTGACAGGGTCTGGCAGTTGTCATTGAGTCATGTGTAGATTGTGAGTCATGTAAATAAAGTTAAAAACTGTGGCAGAGATCAGAAACCATCGGCTTCCCGCACTGTCACACTGCCAAGGCCGCTTTCTTCCTATTATTGTGCTGCCATGAGTATTTCACACTTTGCAGAACTGCTTCTTGCTTCTGTATCCCTCCCCACCTGTAGTATAAAGTGACTCCTAGCTTCAATAGGACCGTGGAGGATGCCCTACTAGGAGAGTTAGTGCCACTCTGCTTTACCTTTTTTATATTAACTGCACATTATTATATCACTGGCCCAATAGATCTCTCCCTTCTACCATCTGACAGACACTTACAGTAGTGATGTATTCTGCAGATAATTACTTGACTGACCTCTCTAGAGACCATTTCTCAGAACCGTCTACTTCCTGACTTGCTTTTCTTTTCTGCTGCAGACTTTGCCATGGATCCACAGCAGAATCTACAATGAATCTGCAGAAAAATATGCATGAGTTAATGTGGATTTTATCACAAGTTTTACTGTGGATTTGCCAGGGATTTCACCCCAAGTATTGCATGAAACCTGCAATGCAAATCCGCAGCATAAATTGCCATGCTGTAGATTTAAAATATGTATGTCAGTTTTTGTGTAGATTCTGCATAGATTTTTTCCATGTTTAGATGAAAATTTTGTACCCTTGCAGTACCCAAACCAGGCCATCCCCTTAACAAATGCAGATACAAGAACAAATCCCTGACCAGACCCTCAATAAGATCCTCTAAATACAGTCTCAGACCAGGTCTCCTGTACAAATACAGACCCTGAAACCAGACCCCTTAATCTAATATACAATCCCAAACCAGATCCCCCAAATACAGACTAAGACCAAACCCCCTAAACAAAGTCAGAACTGTCACGAATCAGCGGGTGTGAACCCACCTCCTCTAAGGGCATTGTCTAAGTAAACCCCTCGATTCATCACAGTATCCTGATGGTGGGGATAGACTTTCCCAAGGGAAACACCAGGTCGCTACTTCTTGAGAAGGATTGGCAAATGAGGCAGCTGGTCCAGGCGGATCAGGAGGTACCAGAAGTACAGGCGATGTCAGCAGGTGGGGTCATTGCCAGGAGCAACAGTGCAGGACTGAAGCATGAGGCAGGAGTGAAGTCAGACAGGCAAAGGGTGAGGGCAGGCGGCACAGGTACAGGTCAGGCAATCCGGGTCGGCAACAGGAAAGTCAAGGCAAACAGGCAGGGATCAGATGGGTCGCAGAATCAAGGAACACAAGAACGAGTCAGGAACACAGGAACACAAGTGGTTATCAAGAACCTTAGCAGGACACAGGGACCTTGATGCTGATGCATCTGGGAAGGGGACTAAGCCACTTGTATATGCACAGGAGGGCTAGGATAGGTCAGCAAGGTCACATGTCCTAAGCCACAAAGCCCAGGAAGTGACGCAGTCTGGCCCTTAAGGAAGTGCAGCAGGAACAAACAGCAGGCATGCTGTGGCCAGGGCTGAAAGCAAACTGTTGAATGGATCCAGAACACCAGCATCCACAAGACTGCAGCGGTTAAATGGGAAGCACTGGAAGCAGATCACCGCTGAACGCGGCGCCTGGAACCGCGGCGGTAAACAGGGGTACAGTGGCACACAACAGCCGCTGTTACAAGACCCTAGAGTCCCCCAAATACTGACCCAGGGCAGAACCCCTAAATAAATTCATCATCGAGACCCCTAATAGACACCAGACTGATACATTTACCCTGCTGCTCTTCCTCTGCCTGCTTGCTTGAGCTCCACAATTATTTTGCCTATTACTGTTTCCCAGGGAACTTTGCACTTTGGATTGCTGTGTTGAGACTCTTAAATGAGGCTCCGTGGTGTTTTCTGTAGCTGGTCTCCTTGAGATAAGCTATTATTTTGTTTGAGTAGTCTCCAAGGCATTGCTCCCGGTTAGAATCCTACTCCACACTGATGAGGGGCAACACCCCGAAAAAGCTGTTAGAATAGATAGAAAACTGGCTTAGGTCTTCCCCATCACATCCTTAAGGCTTGTAAAAGACTCACCAAATGCTTGAACAGACACATCTAATGTAAAGTCATCATTTCTTTATAGAAATTCATACAACATATATTAGATATCATTATTAGGGTAGAGCGAACTTGTATTTTAAGTTCGGCATCTAAAGTTCGGGTTGCGGTTATCGAAGAATCCCGTTATGGATTCCGCTACCACGGACCATAATGGAATTTTGAATCCATAAGGGGATTCTTCGATGAACCTGAACCTTGGACAACACTAAGGACCTGGGGTGACGTCACTGTCATGTGATCAGTGCAGGGGGCGTGGCTTAGTACTGGATTGGAATAGAGGTGGTAAAGGGCCTGGTATAATGATCATGTGACATCAGGGGCAGAGCTCCTGTGCTCTGTGTGGAGGAGAAGAAGGAAGTAGAGCAGTGAAAGACGGTTGCACAAACTTGCTTTTTTAAGTTCAGCGTTCGGGTTCATTGAAGAATCCCCTTATGGATTCCAAATTCCGTTATGGTCCGTGGTAGCGGAATCGCGATAACCCTAACCCGAACTTTGGACGCCGAACTTAAAATACAAGTTCGCTCAACCCTAATCATGATTAAAAATAGCAGCAATACATGAAGTGCTGTGACAAAAATGTTCCCCCCAAGTATACAAGGTCACATATTTTTAAATCTCCAAAGGGTGTTCAATATACTAAATATACTGTTTGACATAAAATGTCAATAACTTAATTACAATTGCAATTAGTCACCCAAACCCTGCCAAAAGTATTGCATGCCACCATAAACATATACATATGTATATTGCACACCCTTTGGAGATTTAAAAATATGTTCACCCTTTAAGCCAGCAAAGAGGTATGGATTTTCCTACAAGGTTGCTACCACTGGAGTAGACTTAATTAGCCAGTCACCTGACCTCTCCATCAAGTACCTAAGCAGCAGGAAAGCATCATAGTCAGATGGTGCACAGGTCGAGGCAGGCAGAGATTGGTCATGAGCAGTTGACGGGCAACAGATGACAAGAACACAAGTTGGTTGAATACCAAACGGGACAGGAACAAACGCAGCGTTGACAGGAACCAAAAAGACATTGTTCTTAAGAAGCCCTTAGGTGGAATCAGAATAGATTAATGTACACTGGCCCTTTAAGAGCTGGTACATGATTATGACTCACGGCCAGAGCGTTGCTATGCTAGAGTGAAGCAATGGCCAGAAAGCAACAGATGGACACCTGAAAAAGTCAGTTGGTGGATCGAGACAATCAATATGTAAAACAGTAAAACGTGTTCTAAACATTAAAGCCTGTAATACACATTTGTCATTTTGGATTTTGCCATTGCCACTACAGTTTTAAACAGCAGCAGTCATTTAAATAAATGGCACTCTTAGCTCAGCAGTCAGCGCACATACGAAGCTCAATGTGGTGAATGGCGCTTGAGCAGAATCTTCTATTTAAAGGCACCAACATCAAGTTCCCCTCAGCCTTTGTTTAATGATGTAAGTTATAGAAATGTACCATGACTTATTTCATTTCCCTGTGTAACTCAGATCAAAGCAAATTATAGCAGGCAGTCCATTTTCTCTAACAGGGAGAAAAATATTCTGTGAATGTTTGCTATTAAAATTACAATTTAAAGAATCCTGCTATTTATTATTATAAAAAAAAAAAATACGGAATATTTATTACGTCAAATAAACGCAGAAAGCAAGTTGTGTTTCAGGAACCCGGAGAGGAAAGACAGCATGCCTCACTACTTCTAAATTAGATCACAAATTTTCTGGCTGATGGTAGCATCTTAGTGCTCGCCCAGAAGGCAGAGCTCTGAAGAAATTACATTTTAATATCCGAGGTTCATTTAGCCATGCTGAGATCACACAGACGCAAATAAATTCACATACATGAATTTGTTGCAGGCCTAAAGACTTTTACCAGAAGAAAAGTTTAACAGCTGTGCCAAAATCTCTGTTCTTGCATAAAATCCACTATTATCCAGGGTGCCAGATGTGTGCAGAGAGCAAAAGCACGATGCAACACCTTTCTATTGTATTCTCTTCACTTTTATCCATTCCATGGAGAGGACTTTTTATTATTTTATGTAAAGACTGTCAAGCTGTGATCATGGACTTGAATAAATATCTGCACATCTTTGTACATAACTGTTATAAGCAGATCCAAAACGCAAAATAGTTCTTTATTGCAAAAATGTAGCAAGATATACATCAGGAAATTCATGGTTTACCATCAAATGAATTGTCCTATGTGTTGAAGAACCTGTCACTATGAAAATGAAGTGAAATCTGCAGGCAGCATGTTATAGAGCAGAGGATGCTGAGCAGACTGATATATAGATTTATAAAAAATAAATAAAAATACAGTATATTATGTATTCAACACTTAGGAGTCCTGTGAGTGGTTCTGTTGGTGATTGACAGCTATAACTGTGTGAATTTGAGTAATTATACTAAGTCTTTCCTTATATAACATTTCTCTGTCAAGATCCTTAGATGCCACAGTCACTATTTGCAGCAGCATCTTAAGGGTTAGATGACTAGGATCAGAGCAGTCTCTGATCTTGGCCATTACACCAGAAGCTTGGCTGTCAGTCACCACCAGGTTCCTGCTTTTCATTAAAATGGGCACAGTTCTTGTGTCCACATGATCTTCGTAAAGTAACTATATGTCATGGAGCTTTTATGTAAGGTAATCCATGATGTACAGTTCCATTATGGTGGTGTGTTAAAGGATTAAAACGAAAGTACAGGCGGGAGAAAGCTATTACTCATAGCAACTAATCATCTTCAAGATCTTATATTTTTCGGAGATGAAAATGGAAAGAAAGTGGCAGAGCTTCAACTTGATTGATCATTATGGGAAAATGCTCTAGTTTGCATCAGTTTTGATAAATCTGCCCCACAGTACCTCTTAAAATGGGAAAAGTCTACACTCTCAGTGTATGGCTACTCTGGGTAAATGTAACCTGGGGATTCACTGGGGGAGAGTCCATTCCTCCTTGGGGGGGTGGGGGGGGGGGTGGGGGGGGTTAAAGGGACAAGGATGCATAATCCCCAGTTTAGCCTCAACCTACATTGAAGGATCCACAGTTGTACCACAGCAATGTAACATTATGTTAGTTTCGTAAATGTCAATGCCTGCTAGACATTAAAGTTGGCATAGTGGCTGAGAGGGTAACATTGTCACATGATGGGGGTGGGGGTCCTGGTTTCAAATCTGACCATTTGTTCTCATCCGGTTTGCTTGGGTTTCCTCTTGGTACTGTGATTTCCTCCTAGATTTCAAAAACATATTGAAAGGTTAATTGACTTAATGAAGTTGGCCACATTTTGTATTTCTGAGATAGGGAAATTTGATTGTACATGGGTACAGGGACCAATGAGAGTGATGACAATCTCTGTATAGCACTGCAGAATATCTTGAATATCTTGGCACTATGTCAGAAAAAAACTCAGAACTGTAGGAGTAATACATTTTTCTTAACATGATAAGAATTTATTGAGCTCAATAATTTTATGCATTTTCAAACTCCATATCTGTGAAACATACATTTGGGGAAGATTTATCCAAACTGGTACATAGAAAAACTAGCTTAATTGCCCAAAGCATGGTTTCCAGTTTTACAGTCTTCCAATAATCATCGTCAACATAAAATGATCAGTTTTCTGCTGGTTTGATGACCAATAAAATATGGCATCTGTCATTTGGTACTTTATGAGCTTTGACGTGGGTCATAATAATTAAAAATCCTTCATCGTCTCAGATGGTGTTTAGAAATCCAGCGACACACGTGAACACAACATTTTCCATATAGGGAAATTATGTTACCTTGTTCCTCCACCATTTACAGCAAACATCTGCCTCTATTAAAGGTTCCAAGTGCTTAAGGCTGTTTTTGTACCGCTTGTATAAACCTGGAATGATCAAATGGATCATTGGCCTGAGGTGCCAAGCTACATTGTAGGCTACTGTACACAGGGGTGCCCCACCAATGAGGCCAGGTGAGGCGATTGCCTCAGGCAGCACCAAGTAGGGGCAAGAAGGGGGCAGCAGAAAGGCCATGGGCAATAAACGCTTTCATTGTGGCAAAGGGGTTAGGTTAAGAGATTGGCATTGGGGTTAGGGGCGCTGCTTCAGTTTTCACCTCAGGCAGCAGAAAGGCTAGGTGCACCCCTGACTGTACATTGCTGGCACAGCTAAGCCTGGTCACAATAAGGCCATATTACAAATCTTCTTCTACATATAATGACTTTTAATGCAGAGCTTATACACAGCAGACTAATATGGGTAAATGCACATGCAAAATACTGGGCAGACAGAAAATCCACAGTACAATGCAGTAGCATGCAAGAAGACGAAAAGTATGTTTGTTATGGATTTCTTCACTTCACATCAAGAGAGAAGTCGACATCCGCAATAAATTAGAAAAAAATATATATTGATGGATTTCAAAAGCATTTTCTTTGCTTTTTGCAAAATCTGCAGGAAAATTCGCACCAAAATCTTTATAACTTGGTGTTAATTTGTCTTGTGGGTTTCTCCACAGATTGTTCACAGATATCGTGTACTGTGGAAATTTTCCGTAGCAAATTGGACCCCTGTGCAGAAACGTAGCTGGAAGATCCTGCACCCTAGTGCAGAATTTGGAACAGGGTCTTTATCTACTGTGTTCTTTTTATAATACTGGTGTCAGAAGTATCCTTGGGCCCTTTCAGACCACTGGACTTAGTAGCGACTACTACTTCTACACCCTCTATATTTATGCCCCTACCCCTGTGTATTTACCCTAACAGATGTATTAGTCAGATTACAATGACAAAACTGAGTAGTTCTAATGTAGCAGTGAAGGTAAATGTGTTCAGAAAGACAAATCCTTAACTACTGTAAAGATGGTCGATGGGGAACCCCCGGTGATCACATATTTCAAACACATAGCTGTCAGTGTGATACAGGTAAGTGCTTGGTTCTCTGGATCAGGAATGTCTCCTACACAGACGTTCTTTATATAACCCTTTCATGACCGGGCCCAAAAAGGCCTGAATGTCCAGGCAATTATTTGTGATTTTGTGCAAGTGGTGGTTTATTGACCCTAGCTTTTTTATTTGTTTGACTACCAAAATAATTATTTATTTCTTAAATATTAAAACTGACACAAAAATCTATTATTGCAATGGGTTCTCTATTTTGTGACAATCGTTTTCATATATAGCATCTATAGGGGTGACTATGGTGATGGTTTATGTTAGAGACTCCATTTAAAAAACATTTTTTAAATTTTTTTTTTATTGTATTTTTTATTTATTTATTTTTACTTAGATTTTGTTTTTAGCACATAATATGTCCCCCAGAAGGTCATTAAAAGACTTTTTTTCTACTTTTTTTTTTCACTGTTTCCTCTGTAACTGGGGCATCCACAGGACCCCCAGTCACAGGGGAAAACAGTCCCCTGTGGGGGCATGACACACAGGCAGAGCTGATCAGGGTCCCCTTTAGACCCTGCAGCTCTGTTCCTGTCCCTGATGCCCCTGGCGGGTAAGTGATGATAATTAATGGTTTTATTTCACTTCATATTATTTTAGCCGGAGTAAGTGGTGTATCAGTTGCAACGTTTCGTGCTAACAATCGCCCTTTATCAGGCACTCTGAGGACCACAGTGTGAAATAAAACCACTAATTATCATCACTTAAGGAGTGCTGTCTAAATATTTGTGTGATACCTACAGTTCTTGAGGTGGAGCTACAGAACACAACCCAGATGTGCACCCATCCTTGCCTTTTATTGAAAAGAGTGCTGTGGCCTATTACTTGAAAAGAGAAAGTGGCTTGGCCGCTTCCTGCTCTCCCACCCTGCGCTCGTGCGGCGCTCTTCTGCCGACACTGGAGAAGGCAAGAGTGGTAATAAACAGCTCCTGTCTTCCCCCCAAGGTCTCCTCTGTGTCTTACAGCCGGGACCCGACCTGCTCCTGCTAGATTGAAGGAGTAGGAGCTATAGAAAATACTTTGAATTGGAAGCTGGAGCTTTGGCGGATATCATTTTATCGATTGGTTAGTCTGTCCGTATTACAAAAATGTAACTATCTGCTTGTTCTTTAATAATTTATTGTTTAGAATTTTTAAAATGTCACCCCAATATATGAAAGATTATAGTTTGTCAATACTTCCATTTGTTTTATGTGCAAATCTATTCATAAAAGTACTCCATATCCAGATTCATTTATGTTATACCTTATTAATTTACCTCAAACGCTCTTACATAATGTGGTCTGAATAATTTACAAAGACTTTCTGCTAACATCTTGGCCTCCTTCATGTATATACATGGGGTATGCATGTCACCTTTGCAACATTGAACCATTACTGCAAACATGTTCAGGTAAGATCACTAAATGACAAAATATATGAAGCCTTACAACCTGGCCTTGACCCTGAGTTTCTCCTCGTAGTGAATGAAGCCGGTTACTGCAGCGCTGCCGCCTTTTAAACCTTTTTAGTATGAAGAAAAAAGTATGACACAAGTAAATTATGAGGCACTTTGTTGAGGATTGGGGTGGTGGATATATAATATATATAATCTTCATTATATATATATATAATATATATATATATATATATATATCTCAAAATGAGTTTCTGTCTGTCTGTTCTTTATGCGTGACCAAACAACTAGAACGATCTTCACCAAATTTGGCACAAGGGTACATCAGGTGTTTGGGAGGGTTTTAGACCGGGTCTCAGGTCTCCAGGATGTAACGTTCCTGAGATATTTCCAAAGAATGACCTGCATTAGCCAATAGAAGCCTGCAAGTCTTTCACTCATATCCCAACTCTCATACACACGGTCACATACACACAGTTTTATGGATTTTTTGCGACTGTCGTGTCACAGTCACAGCATCTCGCATGTCGCAGTGCGACACCATAGCCATATCATTATAAAGATGGTTGAGACAAAATGTTGCGCAACACATGTCGTCGTGTAACCCTAGCATTAAAGGGGCAGGGCGCTGTGGAGGTCACTGTTAAGGGGGCAGGGGCCACTATTATAGGGGCAACTGCTGTGGAGGTCACTGTTAAGGCAGCAGGGTACTGTGAGGTCACTGTTAAGGGAGCGGAGTACTGTGAAGGTCACTGTTAAGGGAACGGGGTACTATGGCAGTCACTGTTAAAGGGACGGGTCCTGTGGAGGTCTCTGTTAAAGGGGTAGGCAACAGTGGAAGTCACAGATAAGGGGATGGTCCCCTATGGAGGTCAGTGTTAAGGGGTGGGGTGCTGTAGAGGTCACTGGTAAGGGGCGGGCCCCTGAGGAGGTCACTGTCAAGGGAGTGGGGTGGTGTGAAACTCACTGTTAAAGGAGCGGGCTGCTGTGAAGGTCTTGTTAAAGGAATGGGCTCCTGTGGAGGTCCCATTTTAAGGTGGCGGGGTACTGTGGGGGCGTCAGTGTTAAGGGGTGAGGGACTGTGGAGTTCACTGTTAAGGGGGTGGGGTGCTGTAGAGGTCACTGTTATGGGGGATACTGTCGATATCTTTTAACGACACACACAAACATTAAATGAAATAGATGAAATATACCCGAGCTGGTTCCTTCTGCTAATATATATATATATATATATATATATATATATATATATATATCCAAAAACAAAAATTGCCACAGCACTACCTTGTTTGTGGTTAAAAATGTTGTCCTTTAATCACCAGTGCAACGTTTTGACTCTGCAGTAGAGTCTTTCTCAAGCAGTGACATGTGAATCTGGTACTGAGTGCATATATATAGATACATCATGTGCAATTAACAATAATCCATGATTGCCCATAATTAAAACAAAAAACATGATTATATGAATAAAAAACAATGTAAAACTAGATAGTGTATGTATACAGTGATATTTCATTGTGTATAATATCCATGTGAACAAATCAAATCCATAATATAAAATTCATGTATAATATAGCAAAATTAATCCAAATTGACATAATTGAAAAAAATGCAAAATATATACAGCTGATTAAAAACAAATTAGGACAAAGCAGTGTAGTCAGAGTCAGGAAGAACTCTCTGCGCATGCGTCCAGTTTCTAAATTGTCTCCGTGATACTCAGGAAGCAGAACTATGGTGGAACTCACTCATGAGAATCACGTGAGTACAACCTAATTACATGACCGCAACCACAGCGTAAATAAGAATAATATCGCAGCTGTCAAAACCAGTGCACATACAGCATACCCGTGATATAGACTATAACAAAATTTATTGTAGTTACAGTTATAGAGTATAGCCCAGTACGAAGGAACAATAATCCGAGAGATAGGTATAAATGTATAGAGGTTTGATCAAACGGAAATACCACCATGTACCATCAAATATCCCTATGCAAACGGACACGGGGGATAGACGCAGGCGCCAATCCGAATCCAGATACTGGACACTGTGACCTACTTTATTCCATGATCTACCTCACTGGGAAAAACACTTAAAGGGCCACGGACAGAGGTACCATGAATACATCAGTGTCCAAAGAAAACCCAAGTGTATTATATGGGATGGTCATTCATATCACAGGACCTACCATCCCACAAGACACATCCCTGATCGTGCGCTGGCAGGCTATAGTAGTTAAAAAAAAAATCGCATATCAGACACTGTTTTGTTAAAAGCCTCTGATTTGCCTGCTGCCTGCTCCTCTAGTGGTCCCTTTTGCTCGGGACCACCAGAGGAAACATATGTAAGTGCACCAATCACCACACAGAAGATTTTTTTTTTTTTTGGCACCAGTTAACGGAAATTGATTTTTTTTGTTTTTCTTACAAAGGCTCATATTCCACTAACTTGTGACAAAAAATAAAATTTTACATGAACTCACCATACCCCTCACGGAATACCTTGGGGTGTCTTCTTTCTAAAATGGGGTCACATGTGGGGTACTTATACTGGCATTTTAGGGGCTCCTAATTCGTGAGAAGTCGTTTGGAATCCAAATGCGTAAAAATGCCCTGTGAAATCCTAAATGTACTCATTGGAATTTGAGCCCCTTTGCGCATCTTGGCTGCAAAAAAGTGTCACTCATGTGGTATCGCCGTACTCAGGAAAAGTTGGGCAATGTGTTTTGGCATGCATTTTTACATATACCCATACTGTGTGTGAGAAATATCTCTGTAAATGACAACTTTTTAAAAAATGTTATACAAAGTTGTCAATTTACAGAGATATTTCTCTCACCCAGCATGGGTATATGTAAAAATACACCCCAAAACACATTGCCCTACTTCTTCAGAGTACGGCGATACCACATGTGTGCCACTTTTTTGCAGCCTAGGTGCATGGCAAGTTAATAGATTTTTTTTTTGGCACAAGTTTGCCGAAATTATTTTTATTTTTTCCTTACAAAGTCTCCCTTTCCGCTAACTTGTGACAAAAAATAAAATTTTACATGAACTCACCATACCCCTCACGGAATACCTTGGGGTGTCTGCTTTCTAAAATGGGGTCCCTTGTGGGGTATTTATACTACCCTGGCATTTCAGGGGTCTCTAAAGCGTGAGAAGAAGTCTGGAATCCAAATGGTAAAAATGCCCTGTGAAATCCTAAAGGCACTTATTGGAATTTGGGCCCCTTTGCGCACCCAGGCTGCAAAAAAGTGTCACTCATGTGGTATCGCTGTACTCAGGAAAAGTAGGGCAATGTGTTTTGGGGTGTATTTCTACATATACCCATGCTGGGTGTGAGAAATATCTCTGTAAATGACAACTTTTTTCATTTTTTTTTATACAAAGTTGTCAGTTTACAGAGATATTTTTCTCACCCAGCATGGGTATATGTAAAAATACACCCCAAAACACATTGCCCTACTTCTTCTGAGTATGGCGATACCACATGTGTGCCACTTCTTTGCAGCCTAGTTGCGTAAAGGGGCGTAAAGTCCAACGAGTACCTTTAGACTTTACAGGGCTGCCCACAATTTAGCCCCGCCCAAAATGCTAGAACAGTAAACACACCCCACAAATGACCCCATTTCGGAAAGTAGACACCCCAAGGTATTCACTGAGGGGAATAGTGAGTCCGTGGGAGATTTTTATTTTTTTTGTCAGAAGTTAGCAGAAGTGGAAACTTTATTATTATTTTTTTTCCTCAGAAAGTGTCATTTTCCGCTAACATGTGAAAAAAAATGAAATCATACATGAACTCACCATGCCCCTCCGCGAATACTTTGGAGTGTTTTCTTTCTAAAATGGTGTCATTTGGGGGGTATTTATACTATCCTGGCATTCTAGCACCTGAAGAAAAGAAAAGGTGCTCAGAAAGTCAGAGCTGCTTCAAAATGCGGAAATTCACTTTTTTGCACCATAGTTTTTAAACACTATAACTTTTACCCAAACCAATAAATATACACTTATTGAATTTTTTTTATCAAAGACATGTAGAACAATAAATTTAGAGAAAAATTTGTATAGAAATGTATTTAAAAAAAAAAAAAAATTACAACAGAAAGCGAAAAATGTCATTTTTTTGCAAAAATGTCGTTAAATTTTTATTAATAGCAAAAAAAGTAAAAATGTCAACAATGAAATACCACCAAATGAAAGCTCTATTTGTGAGAAGAAAAGGAGGTACAATTCATTTGGGTGGTAAGTTGTATGACCGAGCAATAAACGGTGAAAGTAGCGTAGTGCAGAATTGTAAAAAGTGATCTGGTCATTAATGGTGTTTAAGCTAGTGGGGCTGATGTGGTTAAAAAAAATCATTTTTTTATTTATTGTAAATATCATCACGGGCATGAAACTATGCGCATTGGAACAAGACTGTAATGTTACAAAATCCCTAATGAGAGGAGATGCACATATTGACACAAATAGTTCTTGGGATCAATGCTGGTTTCACAAAGCATATTTCTGCTGTCCAGTAAATCTGCAAAGGAGAAAACAAATTGTACGTAAATACACTTGTATAAAATTATAATTGCAAATTATAATATAGTACCAAAAAAATATATAATAATTCGCATACCACTAGATAAAGCCTAAAGTGGGCGAGGTGCTGTAGAGGTCACTGTTATGGGGGTTACTGTCGATATCTTTTAACGACACGCACAAACATTAAATGAAATAGATGAAATATACCCGTGCCAAGCTGGTTCCTTCTGCTAATATATATATATATATATATATATATATATATATATATATATATATATATAAATTTTTTACTGCTATCATACTGACACAGAGAATAAAGTTAAGTGAAACAAAACCCGAGAAACAGTAGTAGGATTTCGATTTTTTTTCCACCCCCTCCTCAAAAAGTTCTAAAAGTTATGCACTGAGATGGTTCAATTAAGATAGTTATGTTGATGGAAAAACAAAAACTGTCTCTTCGCGATAATTTTATGTTCGCTTGCCGCTTCTAATTGTCCCTCAAGTTTTCCGTGATCATCACCATCATTGTGGCTATCAGTCATTGATCACCATAATGCACATGTACAGATCGTGGCCAAAAGTTTTGAGAATGACACAAATATTAATTTTCACAAAGTTTGCTGCTAAACTGCTTTTAGATCTTTGTTTCTGTTGTTTCTGTGATGTAGTGAAATATAATTACACGCACTTCATACGTTTTAAAGGCTTTTATCGACAATTACATGACATTTATGCAAAGAGTCAGTATTTGCAGTGTTGGCCCTTCTTTTTCAGGACCTCTGCAATTCGACTGGGCATGCTCTCAATCAACTTCTGGGCCAATTCCTGACTGATAGCAACCCATTTTTTCATAATCGCTTCTTGGAGTTTGTCAGAATTAGTGGGTTTTTGTTTGTCCACCCGCCTCTTGAGGATTGACCACAAGTTCTCAATGGGATTAAGATCTGGGGAGTTTCCAGGCCATGGACCCAAAATGTCAACGTTTTGGTCACCGAGCCACTTAGTTATCACTTTTGCCTTATGGCACGGTGCTCCATCGTGCTGGAAAATGCATTGTTCTTCACCAAACTGTTGTTGGAAGAAGTTGCTGTTGGAGTGTGTTTTGGTACCATTCTTTATCCATGCCTGTGTTTTTAGGCAAAATTGTGAGTGAGCCCACTCCCTTGGATGAGAAGCAACCCCACACATGAATGGTCTCAGGATGCTTTACTGTTGGAATGACACAGGACTGATGGTAGCGCTCACCTTTTCTTCTCCAGACAAGCCTTTTTCTAGATGCCCCAATCAATCAGAAAGAGGCTTCATCGGAGAATATGACTTTGCCCCAGTCCTCAGCAGTCCATTCACCATACTTTATGCAGAAGATCAATCTGTCCCTGATGTTTTTTTTGGAGAGAAGTGGCTTCTTTGCTGCCCTTCTTGACACCAGGCCATCTTCCAAAAGTCTTTGCCTCACTGTGCATGCAGATGCGCTCACACCTGTCTGCTGCCATTCCTGAGCAAGCTCTGCACTGGTGGCACTCCGATCCCGCAGCTGAATCCTCTTTAGGAGACGATCCTGGCGCTTGCTGGACTTTCTTGGACGCCCTGAAGCCTTCCTAACAAGAATTAAACCTCTTTCCTTGAAGTTCCTGATGATCCTATAAATTGTTGTTTGAGGTGCAATCTTAGTAGCCACAATATCCGTGGCTGTGAAGCCATTTTTATGCAACGCAATGATGGCAGCACGGGTTTCTTTGCAGGTCACCATGGTTAATAATGGAAGAACAATGATTTCAAGCATCACCCTCCTTTTAACATGTCAAGTCTGCCATTTTAACCCAATCAGCCTGACATAATGATCTCCAGCCTTGTGCTTGTCAACATTCTCACCTGAGTTAACAAGACGATTACTGAAATGATCTCAGCAGGTCCTTTAATGACAGCAATGAAATGCAGTGGAAAGGATTTTTTTGGGATTAAGTTAATTTTGATGGCAAAGAAGGACTATGCAATTCATCTGATCACTCTTCATAACATTCTAGAGTATATGCAAATTGCTATTATAAAAACTTAAGCAGCAACTTTTCCAATTTCCAATATTTATGTAATTCTCAAAACTTTTGGCCACGACTGTACAATATTTTGTTATAATTACCTGCATTGGTAAATTTCATGTAAGTTTTATTGTATAAAGGAGTTTTAATTGATTTCTAGGTTTTTGAAGATGTTATCTTTTTTTCTATTTTTCTGTTATGTTACCCACTAGCAATGCTTTCATCTGCTATTTATTTAAATCACTGTGATAACAGCAGATGATCCAGTATGTATGAAATCAGTCACATTATTGTGATTAATCACTTAGATCAAAAGATCCCATTATTTTGAAAGTGTCACATACTAGTCCAAAATGAGACTATCAATTATAAAAAGACTGCTAACTCTTTGGTCTTTGATGTTTTTCTGCTCTTAGCCTGAATTTTTTTCTTTCATCAAGGTCCCGTTTATTTATTTTTGTTGTTTAGAAGCATAAAATCATTCCAGATAAATTTGCAGAATAAGCCATTAAGGCCTCATGCACACGACCGTACATGTTTTGCGGTCTGCAAACCACAGATCCGCAAAACACAGAAGCTGCTCCGCGTTCCGTTCCGCAATTTGTGGAACGGAACGCGGCCCATTGTAGAAATGCCTATTCTTGTATGCAAAACAGACAAGAATAGGACATGCTCTATTTTTTTTTGCGGGGCCACGGAATAGGAGTGCTGTCCGCATCTTTTGCGGCCCCATTGAAGTGAATAGGTCCGCGCCTGAGCCGCAAAATATGCGGCGCGGACTCGGACCAAAACAACGGTCGTGTTCATTAGACCTAAGGAGAAGAGTGAGGCTTATATTACATGCACAGAATTTGCAGATGATTGTCGGGAAGCAAGTGTTACTTCCCGGCCATCGCCTGCTCGTCAGTGGAGGAGACCACTACTTTTACATGCAATGATCTACTCTACCGTAATGGGGTGGAGTGATCTCTAATGCCATCTCTCATCCCCATTCTGAATCATTAGTTGTCGGCAGCAGATCGTGATTAAACAGCACGATCTGCAACCAGCAAACAATGATTTTTAAGCATGCTTAAAGATTTCGATTGCCATGGTGGCAATATTATACTGCCAGATCATCGCTAATGAGCGATCCTATGAAAGCTCGTTAGCGATGATTTGCCCAAAAATTGACCAGTGTAATGTAAGCCTTAGGTATATATTACACAGGCTGATGGTCGGCCATATCGTTGCTTATGAATGTTGGCGATGATCTGGCAATGTAATACTGCGGCCGATTACCGGATGAACGAGCAAATGCTTGTTCATCGGGCAATCGAGATTTTTAAGCATGCTCAAAAATCATTGTTTGCTGGCAGCAAGTCATGCGGTCTAATCATGGTCTGCTGTCAGCAAACAATGATTCAGTATGGAGATGAGTGATGACATTAGCGATCGCTCCTCCCCATACTGTGGAGGAGATCCCTGCATGTAATAGCAGTGGTCTCCTCCACTAATAAGCAGGCGATTGCCAGGAAGGAATGCTTCCTTCCCGACAATCACCTGCAAAGTCTTTTAATGTAATACATCCCTCCTTAAAGATCTATCTAACAAACAATGTGCAACATGTAAATAAGATAATGAATTGTATGGAGGGCACTTTAATATCTAGCAGTTGCAAGGAAACATGCAATATATAGATACCTAAAATTATTTATTCAGTACATATAGACAATAATGCTCCAAAATATAAATAAACATGAAACGCTTGATTGTATAATATGGTATATAATATAATAAAGTAATATAATAATATAATGACTAAATACAAGTCAACATATAGTCTATCTTAGATAGTGATGCAAAACAGCATTTTTTGGGGGGTAAATAAAATGCATATCAATAATATTATGCGTATGGGCAATATTTTATATAGAGGTTTAAGTATACCAAATCATCTTGCACATAGTTCATATATATCCATTTTCTTTTATACCATTCTCCTGTAGCAGGGGTAACACACAAACTCTTAACTCTAATTTCTTAATTACCTATTCTTTAAAATAAGCCATTGAAAAGCTATTGCTTAACGCATTTACCGTATTTTCCGCTTTATAAGACACACTTTTTTGGGAAGGAAAAATGGCAGTGCGTCTTATAAAAAGAACACTGATACTTCGCCGGCCTCTATGTTGCACAGCGTGGCCTGCGAAGTATCAGTGTGGAGGGAGGAGGCGGGGACACTGGTGGCGGGGCCCGGTGGAGTGACTCTACTCTAATACACCGGGCCCCGCATCTGTAAAGTGCATAAGTGCATTCATGTAATGCTTATTCTATCTTAATGTATCCCAAACCCCTGCTGTACTTACTATCTACTGTAACTACGTATGGCATGCAGACTCGCCGGCCCGGCAGCCTAACATCACTCCCTCTGTCATGCGCCGCCTGCCCCGCCTCCCTGCTTTATTCATAAAGTGGGAGGATCAGGCAGGCGGGGCAGGCGGCGCATGACTGAATAGTTGATATCCAATAGCAGGGCGGACTCTGCATCTCCTGGGTCCCCACGTGGGAAGCCTATTTTCCGGACACATAGCTTCCTGGTCATATAAGAAAACGGGTAATGTAACAATCCACTATAGTTACACTAACCACCTAATCACTAACTATTGGAAATTATAACAACTAATGTCCAACCATAACAGTGAAGAATTAATTACAGCAAAAACTGTGTTCTTATATAGATGAGATTTAAGGGAGAGAATATAAAGCAAACCAATTAATCAAAGATAAGAGGCAGCTGAGGGAGAGAAAGGAACTGAGCAAAGTGAAACCAAAACAAAGAATGTCATGCACATGACAGGGAGGAACCTCTGACCGACCGTTTCCCAGAACAGAACTGGCGGTGACAATTTTATGGATATGCATTTTATTTACCCAAAAAGAAAACACTGATTTGCATCACTATCTAAGATAGACTATATGTTGATTTTTGACTTGATATTTAGTCATTATATTATTATATTACTTTGTATAATATGGTACATATTATAATAATCAAGAGTTTGCAAATCATGGGCTTTTTAAGGATGGTATAATATTATAATATTATTGGATGTGGACATATCTTCTTCTTTTATCATAATTTTTAATAATTCTTTTTATCTTTGTATATCAACTGTTATATTTGCATATCTTTATTTCCATTTTATTTTCATCTTTGTTTGTTTTTTGGAGCATTATTGTCTATATGTACTGCATTAATAATTTTAGGTATCTATATATTGCCCATTTCCTTGCAACTGCCAGAAATTAGAGTGCCCTCCATACTATTCATTATCTTATTTACTACTTGATTCGGCAGGGGGTGTGCCGCGGAGAGTACATCTATTCTGTGTGTTTTTGGGGCGGTTGAGCCACGATATGAATTATATCTATTGATGTGCAACTTGTGTTAAATTTGGTGCAAAGTATGACTTAAGCAAAACTGACTTCAAATATTACCCTCCTGATTCATTCCACCACCACCCCCCCACCCCACCCCATGTGTGCAAGCATGAGTAATAACAATATTCCTTTTCACAATGTTGCCTGTCAGTTTTTTTCTTAATCACAGTTTGTGCATTATCTGCTATGATATTCTCACATACTTGGGATCTCTGAGCCCTGTCTCCCAGCTCACAAATTCTTTGTCTGCCTTTAATGAATTAAAAGAGACTTATCGGTTTTTTGGTTGAATTTCCTATGTTTTTCCAAACTTAACCTTGTGAGCTGAACTGCTCTGCCATCAGTCATGAGAAGGGGCAGTTTGTCAATAGATTCCTTCTCCGTCTACTATAGAGGTGGTTACATCATAATGGGTATTGTCAGTGACATGTATCGTCACAAAACGGATTGTGATGTCACAGGTGATAGATAGTGGTGACATTTATGAATTGACCTATGGAACTCAATGCTTATAAACAGGTGTTAGCTTCTGGGATTAGGGGAGACCCATGCTATAGGTATGGTAAGTTCCTTTTAGGGCTTCATAGTGGGTTATGATGCCACTGACATGATATAGAGTTTATATAGACATGGACTAATTGTAGGGACCAGTGCATATAGACCCATGGTTAACAATTTTACATCATTGGTGATGGCACAGGGATAGTGAAGTCTCAGGGGTGGTTATGTTATAATGAGATCTGCAAGTCCTATTGCCTGGTGAGGCACCTTCAGATCTCCAAAGAAGGTGTTTAGAAGCCAATGTCACTGAGATAGTGACATCACTAATGCTAATATGATCAGTTAAAGGGGTATTCTGGTTATAAAACAATATTCACTATCTACAGGATAGGAGAACTATCAGATTGGTGGGGGTCCTACTGCTGGGACCCCCATCAATCGCGAGAATGTAGTAGTGGACCCATGTGGTATGGGGCCCCCATTCTCTTGATTGGTGGGAGTCCCAGTGGTAGGACCCCTACTGATCTGATAGGGGATAACTTTCTTTAACTGAAATAACTCTTTAATTTGTCCGGAACATTGCTAATAACAACAAATGTAATGGCATCACAGGTCTGAAGTGAAGTCATACAAAGTTATGGGGATAATGATGCCATAACGGGCAATGTGAGTGATATTGATGTGTGTCATTTTAAGTCCTCATAAGTGGTCAAGGGCAATGACCTTACATGATTGGTTGTGGGGGGTGATGACATTACTAGGGTTTCTAACTCTATAAATTCATTGCTAAAATCCACAGCTGGTAGACAATTATGACCATTCTACATGGATAGCCATTATTTAATGTGTTCCCTTTAATGCCCCAGAATGGATGGTTATTTCACAGAGAGGGGGCTTGAAACACAGTTTAGTCAGAAAACATCTGAGTGCTGAGAGCCAGCTAGAAAACTATGCTTGCTATACCAGCAGTAGTGGTCTCATAGGGGGTGATTATTCAATGAGGTCATACAGGCAAAATTCACTTATCTGGTGCTACTACTAATGCCACTGATGATTTTATAAGTGGTATTTAGACTAACATGGACTTATATACTCCTTTACATGGACTAGACTCACTCATGCCTGAGACGTGGTGTATCATTTTTAAGACTTCATGGTGATATCGAGGGGCTAAGATCATTGCTTTTGTTACTTTTCTGATTATGATGATGTCTTCAAGGGGGTTTTAGGGAAAAGGGCTGCTTGGCTTTCTGTAGAGCACCAATGCAAGTATTGATGTTACTGGATTAATGACATTACAAGGGTGGTGATTTTGCAAGGCTGGTGATACCAGAACGGTTGTGATATCATAATGGACACTTTCAGTGATATTGCCTTGTGTGCTCCCCTGTCCCCAAGTTTGTCGAGTGTGACCGAGAACCACTGGAGTACCTATACGTTACCCAGTTCTTAAAAGATTCTGATACATACCACTCTTAGGTCTGTAACTATTAAGTACATTTTTGGATTACACCTGAATACACCTAAGCCAGAGACTATTCTCATGTCATATATTCGTTGACAAATTCAAATTTATTCCCTAGGTGCATTTATACAGAACCATACATATGTATCTCTTTCACTACATGCCAAATTGCCACAAGAATCCAGATTAAATAAACTTCCATAAATCATCTTTTTTGCTCTAGAAATATAACAACTCTATGAATTATGAAAGAGTACTGGCCACAATAGCTGAATCAAAATAAATTTCTATTGTATCAGCAGAAAAAAATAAATTAAAATGACTCAGCTTTTCACATTGAAAAATAACATTTTCTGAGTTTGTACATATATTATTGTGAACTGATTTATTATAAAGGCTTTTTTGTTGTATTCTCTGGTTTCTTATTACTTGAGAAGTTTATCCAAAATACATTATCGATAAATTGGATTTAACTGGAAAGTACATCAAATGAAGATGAAGATGTTTATATTTGGAAAGCAAATGAAAAATGGTTCTCATGAAAAATCCAATCTATGGCAGAACCATTAGCATAGCTCTAAGAGTCAGAGTGACTGCAAGGATTACTACTAGTTTTTGGTTTAAAGCGCTTAAAAAAAAAAAACTGGGGAATTAACACAACACTTAAATGATGACCTCTTTTTCATCTTTTAAGGTGCATATCTGCTGATTCCCAATTTCCTCTACTGTTATCCAAGATGTCCACACTGCTTTTCAGATGACCTGTTTCACACTGTGCATGTGGTAGTCCAAGACACTTCCTTCTTGTCTAGCCTAGCCCTTGGATTGGTCAGCACTGCTAACACAGGAAGTGTCTTGGGCTTTTAAATGTTTAGGCAGTCAGAGAAGCAGTGGAGGCATGTTGGATGGCAGAAAAGGGATATAAGAAATAGAAGAATTTGCACCTGAAAAGATCAGGAGGGCGCCAAATAAGTGTTCTGTTCATTCCCCAGTTACTGTGATTTTTTTAAATCTTGAACCAGATCATTGTTTAAGTAAATGAGAATATAACCATTGGTTGAAATTTATGAAGGCAGTTGCACATGTTTTGGTGCACATGACAACTTATGCTAAATGTTGTGACCTTAGACCTCTCACACTTCAGAAGTGAAGTAAAGCGAGAAGTTAATCTATTTCTGAAAATATATCACTTTTAATGTGCTATTTTGAATATCTTTGCCAGAAACCTATAAGTATGCAAATTAGCTTTTCTTCCAGAAAAAGAACACTAAGCCTAGCTGATGTCGGCATATATGCATATATGTTTCCCAGAAAGACAGAGCAGCATTAACTAGACTACAATGCTCTTCATTCATACCTGTTGGTTTCCCCAATGAAAAAGAGCACCCCCAAGGGTACACCCAAGGCCACCCAGCTAACCAGGGATACCTAGTACTCTTGTTTTGTTTTGTTTTGAAGCAGAACTGGATTGCACATCTTATTTCTCATGAAGTATTATGCATGGGTCCCTCTCCCAAAACAAATCACAAATTCCAAATCAGTAGAATTAAATTGATTATCTTTATTATGTATCACAGTCTGACACTGGGATAGAAAATGGGTTCCCTGATAATCTGCACTATGGAGCTGTAGGCACTTAGGGGGGAATTTATCAAACTGGTGTAAAGTAGAACTGGCTTATTTGCCCATAGCAACAAATCAGATTCCACCTTTCAGTTTTCACAGCTCCTGTGGAAAATGAAATGTGGAATCTGATTGGTTGCTATGGGCAACTAAGCCAGTTCTACCTTTCACCTGTTTGATAAATCTCCCCCTTAGTGTGCCATCTTATGGTGCTATAATTGCTACTGCATTACAGAAATATTCTGTCCTAAAAGTTATCCATATACTCTATATGCATGCAATCCATGGGTGCCTTAGAGTTTCTACAGATCCATAATAAATTCATATGCATGAGGCCTAACAGGTCCTGTGGTGCATCTTGTCCCCATTTATGTTCTCATCACAATAATAGCATATCAATAGAATATGCCATCAATGTCAGATAGGTGTGGGTCCCACCTCTGGGACCAGCTTCTGCTTCTGGAAGGGGCCTCTGAAGTGAAGCAGATCAGGATCTTTATTCACTACTATGGGACTCTTGGAAATAGCCAAGCCAAGTCAGGTTTATTTTCAGTACCCCCATAGTGGTAAACAGAGATGGAATGCACAGCTGCTTTCCCTCTACTTTGGTAGCCCCATTCTGGAGATAGGAGCGGGTCCTAGAGGTGGAAATCACATCTATCTGACATTGATGGCATATTCTAGTGATATGTTTCCAATGTATGAGATTCAATGAACGGAACGAGACTTTATACTTATATTACTATACTATGTTGCATTCTCCAAGTTTATTTTCTGTAAATGTGTGATCTGATAGCAGAAGAAGGAATTCATGACACAGGGTCATGGCTTTAGGCATTGTCAGACTAGGGCCAACCAGTAAAATTATTTCTAGGGGGTCACTGTACAGCAACATGCAAATATTACCTGCTAACACAGCGGTGGGCAGCAGCAAGATGCTACAAGATGATTGATTATCGGGGTTCTTGCAGCAACTTCGAGTAGGCAGGTCCCTGGGGAAGAAGGATGCCGGCTGGCCTGCCTCTGTACCTAGAAGTCATCTCAACCACTTGCTGTATCTATAATAATAACTAGGTCGTTTGAAAAGTAATCTGCCAAGTTTTTATATGAACACAGGCAGGTTGAGGTGCTGTATACTACCTATTAGTGATGAGCGGCAGGGGCAATATTCGAATTCACGATATTTCACAAATATTTGGGCGAATATTCGTCATATATTTGCCAGTTTGAGAATTTGCGATTACTTTCTTGATTGCAAAAATCGGCAGTGTAATATTCACGTATTGCGCGTGCAATACAGGCATGGGTCACATTTTCTACATTTTTCAAGCTGCTAGAAGTTTCCTGAGACTGGAGAAAATGGTTGGCACGGCAGAACATTACAATAGCTTTACATGCAGATAGAGTGCACCAATATATTCGTGATTGCGCAAATCGGCAACTGATGCGCACATTTTTGCACAATATGGGCAACTTCACATTTTAGCAGGTCTGACTACATATTACTGATTGGTGCCCTAAGTATTATTGTGAACTTGTGGCATCACAGCACTATGTCTGTAGCATGTATCTATGGACAGCAGAACCTATCAGCTACACTATATCACTATCTAACCTACCTTGACTATCTCACACTAACTATCTTTATTTTATATATATATATATATATATATATATATATATATATATATATATATATATATACATATATATATAAACTATCTAATGTAATGTGACAGCTAAACACAGAGCACAGCAATGACACTCTTGTCTCTCTTATAACTGTTATAAAATGCAGAAAATGCCTGCTGGGGAGGTTCTTATATAGTAAGGGGTAGGCAACTTTCTTATTGGTTTCTAGGGATGTTGCAGCCTTCTCATTGGCCCACAAGCAAGAAGCAGGGAGGAATCATGTGTTCAGAAGAAAAAAAATTCCGAATATATTCGAAAATACAAATATATAGCACTATATTCTAAATATTCGCGAATTCTTGAAGTGCCGATATTCGCGATAAATATTCGCGTTTCGAATTTTCGCGCCCAACACTACTACCTATCTTTATGTAGTGCAGTCACTCTACTGTGCCATGTGTCACTTGTGCAGGTGGTGGGGACTAGAAGACCACCTGGCTCCGAGACCCCTGTAGACCAGTCCGAACCCTGCTTTATTGGGGATGTCTGGTTTGTTTAATTAGCCTGGGTAAAATGACCTTAAATTCTGTCTAGGGAAATTCCTGTACAGAATGACATGGGAGCTGTCTACAACTAAAAAGGTCACAAATAATTTTGAAAAATAATTGAATGCTCAACCATCTACTAGTTGACAGTCGCTGCCTTATCATAAAGTCTATTAGCAGTAAGATAATCACAAAGCAAATATTCAATGAAAGTAAGCAGACTCATGATAAACAAGCCCCAGATATACAGGTCATTAAGTAGAATTCACCGGGACGGCTCTTATACGAGTGATAATTCATTCTCTAGAACACTAGATGTGGACGATTCTATATCAGCACCTGAATGGAAATTACACTAAGGCAATGGTGATGTGTGAGACTCTAACAGGCAGCTTCATGTCCCGTGTGAGAATTTGCAATGGGAAGAAATCTGCAGTATTCCCTGTTTCCTAGGTAACAGATCCAACCTATAAATGCTATACAAAACAGAGGTACATAATTCATCCATCATTGTAACGTGTGGAGGAAGAAAACACAATTATAAATATAAATGTCTTTCCATCTGGTGTATAAAACCTGTCTATAAGATGGTCATGAGATTTGCTATGTGCTAGGAAATAGCAGTACAAATCACAAAAAGTAATGTATCAGAACAAGGGAAACCATTCTACACTGGTAATGTATCATTTGTTCTAGTCACTGGCTATAGCATTAACATTGTATATTGGGGCTTTGTACATTCTCTCACCTGATTACATGGGAAGTGCATGGCTGTACATACATTCTGTAAAATATTTGGTTGAAGTAGTTTTGGTTTTTGTTGTCTTAAAGGGATTGTGTCATTTCAGCAAGTAGCATTTATCATGTAGACAAAGTTATGTCACTTACTAATGTAATGTGATTGTGCCTATTGCCTCCTTTGCTGGCTGGATTCATTTTTCCATCACATTATACACTTGTTGTTACCATGGTTACGACCACCCTGCAATCCAGCAGCGGTAGCCGTGCTTGCACAATATAAAAAAAAGCATCAGCCTATGTAAGCTCCCAGTCACCAGAGAGGCAAACATTTTTTCCTATAGTGTGCAAGCACGACCACCTCTGCTGGATTGCAGGGTCGCCATCACCATGGAAACGAGCAGTGTATAATGTGATGGAAAAATCAATCCAGACAGCAAAAGAAGCAATATGGATAATAACACTACATTAGTAAGTGGCTCATATTAACTTTCTCTACATGATAAATGCCACTTGCTGAAGACATAAACCCCTTTAAGGTGTCAGTTTTATGGTCTATTTATGTGGGTGCGGACTAGGGTGGCCACCTTTCCCAACAAAAAATACAGGCCAAGTTAAGCCACACCACAAAGGGTGTGTGGCTGTGGGGACATGGCTTAACATGGGGTGTTAAGTCGCTGTCATACTGTGGCTCTCAATAATATTAATGCCTTCATTAGTGCCCCCCAGTAATATTAACCACTACCCGACTGCCTAACGCAGGGATGCGTCCTGCGGGCGGCCGGGTTATTCCTCCTTGATGCATCGGTGCGTCATCTTGTGAGAGGCGAGATTTCCTGTGAACACGCGCACGCATTCACAGCGCCGTGCAGCAGACAAGTTATACTACAGCCTGCCAGCGATGATCATTCGCTGGCAGGCTGTAGATGTAAAATAAATCGCATCAAATAGGTATATCAGACGGTGTTTTGTTAACAGCGTCTGATATACCTGCTACCTGGTCCTCTGGTGGTCCCATTTACCTGGATCGACCACCAGAGGACACAGGCAGCTCTGTAAGTAGCACCAAGCACCACCCTACACTACACCCCCCCATCACTTATTAATCCCTTATTAACCCCTGATGACCCCATATAGACTCCTTGATCACCCCCCTGTAAGGCACCATTCAGATGTCCATATGTGTTTTGCGGATCCACGGATCCGCAAAACACGGACATCGGCAATGTGCTTTCCGCATTTTGCGAATCCTTAATTGCGGACAAGTATAGGACATGTTCTATATTTTTGCGGGATGGAAGTGCAGACCCGGAAGTGCGGATCCGCAATTCCGGATCTGAGCAGGACAAAGTCTGTCCCCATAGAAATGAATGGGTCCGCAATTCTGTTCCGCAAGATGCGGAACAGAATTGCGGGCGTGTGAATGGGGCCTAAGGGTCCCTTATCACCGCCAGTTAGTTAGCTACTTGTTAGGTAGTTAGCGCCCACCGCAGTCACTAATTAGTCGCTGATTAGCGTCATCGCTGTCGCTAATCAGCAATAGTACTATATAGTATCTGTAAGTGATCAAGACTGATCGCAATCAGATCTATATCAGTACATTACGGTCACCTTAGGCTCTACAAAAAAACGCAGTGTTCGCCCGATCAGGCCTGATCTTGTGCGCACATTTGCGTTCAGTCCGCCCCACCGCAGTGGCAGAATTATTATTTTTCTGATCAGTGCAAAAACACTGTAAAATCGCTGCAGCGCTATAAAGATAACTTTTGACATTTTTGGATCTTTATTAGTGATCGCAGCTTTACTTCACAAGCACTCCTATGTCCTTTCCCCTCGTTTTTTTCTTTTTGCACATTTTTTGGCAGAGATTTTTTCATCCACATTGATCGATGCGAATGAAGAAATCTGTGCCGTTCATTTTTTTTTTTCAGCCCAGAGGCTGAACGGAAAAAAAAAATCTCATTACCCGTATGCTCAATATAAGGAGAATAGCAGAAACTCCTAATGCTGGCCATACATGTAATGATTGCGGAGACCCTCAAATGCCAGGGCAGTACAAACACCCCACATGTGACCCCATTTTAGAAAAAAGACACCCCAAGGTATTCTGTGAGGGGAATGGCGAGTTCATAGATTATTTTTTGGCACAAGTTAGCGGAAATTGTTTTTTTTTCTTTTTCTTACAAAGTCTCATATTCCACTAACTTGTGACAAAAAAAAATTTTTACATGCACTCACCATACCCCTCACGGAATACCTTGGGGTGTCTTTCTAAAATGGGGTCACTTGTGGCGTATTTATACTGCCCTGGCATTTTAGGGGCCCCTAATGCGTGAGAAGTAGTTTGGAATCCAAATGCGTAAAAGTGCCCTGTGAAATCCTAAAGGTACTCATTGGAATTTGGGCCCCTTTGCGCTTCTTGGCTGCAAAAAAGTATCACTCATGTGGTATCGCCATACTCATAAGAAGTAAGGCAATGTGTTTTGGGGGTGTATTTTTACATATACCTATACTGTGTGTAAGAAATATCTCTGTAAATTACAACTTTTTAAATTTTTTTATACAAAGTTGTCAATTTACAAAGATATTTCTCTCACCCAGCATGGGTATATGTAAGAATACACCCCAAAACACATTGACCTACTTCTTCTGAGTATGGTTATACCACATGTGTGACACTTTTTTGCAGCCTAGGTGCGTAAAGGGGCCGAAAATCCAACGAGTACCTTTAAGCTTTACAAGGTTGCTCACAATTTAGTCCCACCCAAAATTCCAGAACAGTAAACACACCCCACAAATGACACCATTTCGGAAAGTAGACACTCAAAGGTATTCACTGAGGGGCATAGTGAGTCCATGGGAGATTTTTTTTTTTTTTTGCCAGAAGTTTTTTTCCCTCAGAAATGACAGTGTCATTTTCCGCTCACTTGTGAAAAAAAATTAAATCATACATGAACTCACCATGCCCCTCCGCGAATACTTTGGGTTGTCTTCTTTCCAAAATGGTGTCATTTGGGGGGTATTTATACTATCCTGGCATTCTAGCACCTCAAGAAACATGAGAGGTGCTCAGAAAGTCAGAGCTGCTTCAAAATGCGGAAATTCACTTTTTTGTACCATAGTTTGTAAATTTGCGCAAACCAAAAAATATACACTTATTGGATTTTTTTTAACCCCTTAAGGACTCAGCCCTATTTCACTCTTAGGACTTGGCCATTTTTTGAAAATCTGACCAGTGTCACTTTATGTGTGAATAACTTTAAAATGCCTTTACTTACCCAGGCGGTTCTGAGATTGTTTTTTCGTCACATATAGTACTTCAGGACACTGCTAAAATTGGGTCAAAAAAGTTAATTTTTTTGCATAAAAAAATACAATTTTTACAAAAAATTGTAAAAAATTAGCAAATTTCAAAGTTTCATTTTCTCTACTTCTCTAATACATAGTAATACCCCCAAAAATAGTTATTACTTCACATTCCCCATATGTCTACTTTATTTTTGGAGCATATTGGGAATGCCATTTTATTTTTTGGGGATGTTACATAGCTTAGAAGTTTAGAAGCAAATTTTGAAAATTTTCAGAAATTTTCCAAATCCCATTTTTTAGGGACCAGTGCAGGTCGTAAGTCACTTTGTGAGGCTTACATAATAGAAACCACCCAAAAATGACCCCATTCTAGAAACTACACCCCTCAAGGTATTCAAAACTAATTTTAAAAACTTTGTTAACCCTTTAGGTGTTCCACTAGAGTTAATGGCAAATGGGCATACAATTTAAGAAATTCAATTTTTTGGAAAATTTTCCAATATAATCCATGTTTTCCAGGAACAAAGCAAGGGTTAACAGCCAAACAAGACTCAATATGGGTTGCCCTGATTCTGTAGTTTGCAGAAACACCCCATATGTGGTCCTAAACTACTGTTTGGCCAAACGGTAGGACATAGAAAGAGGGGAACGCCATATGGGTTTTGCAAGGCAGATTTTGTGGGACTGGTTTTGTTTATACCATGTCCCATTTCAAGCCCCCTGTTGCACCCCTAGAATAGAAATTCCAAAAAAGTGACTCCATCTAAGAAAGTACACCACTCAAGATATTCAAAACTGGGTTTACAAACTTTGTTAACCCTTTAGGTGTTCCACTAGAGTTAATGGCAGATGGAGAAACAATTTCAGAATTTCAATTTTTGGGAAAAATTTCCATTTTAACCCTTACTTTATTACTGGACAAAATGGGTTAACTGCCAAACAAGACTCAATATGGGTTGCCCCGATTCTGTAGTTTGCAGAAACACCACCTATGTGGTCCTAAACTACTATTTGGCTAAACGGCAGGACATAGAAGAAAGGGAACGCCATATGGTTTTTGGAAGGCAGATTTTGCAGGACTGGTTTATTTTCACCATGTACCCTTTCAAGCCCCCTGCTGCACCCCTTGAGTAGAATCCATCAAAATCTGCCTTCAAGAAACCATATGGCGTTCCCTTCGTTCTATGCCCTGCCTTGTGGCTATATATCCATTTACGACCACATATGGGGTGTTTCTGCAAACTACAGAATCAGGGCAATAAATTTTTAGTTTTGTTTGGCTGTTAACCCTTGCTTTATTACTGGAAAAATGGATTGAAATGGAAATTTTGCCCAAAAAATTGTGTTTTTCCACTTTTTTTATGCTGTTCATCCGGGGGGTTGGGTTAAATGTTATTTTTATAGGGCAGATTGTTACGGACGTGGAGATACCTAATATGTCTACTTTTTATAATTTGTTTAGATTTTACACTATTATCAGTTGAGGAACACAAATTAAATAATTTTAGTATCTCAATATCCTGGGAGCTACATTTTTTTTTTGGTTGGGTGACTGTCTAATATAGGGGCTCATTTTTTGCGGGATGAGATGGCGGTTTTATTGGCACTATTTAGGGGTGCATATGACTTTTTAATGGCTTTTTATTACACTTTTTGGGATCCAAAGTGAAAATAAAAATGCCTTTTTTTACATAGTTTTTATTAGATTTTTTTGGACGGCATTTATCGAAGGGCTAGTTTATGGGGTATATTTATAGACAAGTTTTTTACGTACGCGGCGATGCCCAATATGTATGGCTCTCATACTTTGGAGACACTAAGCAGGCATCCTCAAACTGCGGCCCTCCAGATGTTGTAAAAATACAATTCCCACTGTAGGTTGTCTGGGCATGCTGGGAGTTGTAGTTTTACAACATCTGGAGGGCCTCAGTTTGAGGATGCCTGCACTAAAAACAAATATTTTTGTGACAAAAATTTGTTCCAGTGTCTCCAAAGTCTGAGAGCCATAGTTTTTTATGTTCTCTAGGGGACTGTCTCTATAAAAATTTAGTACTCCATGGAAGTGTGATACTCCCTGAAGCAATTGATAACGCAGAGGCCCGGATGATCGGGGCAAGTGTCACACTGAGTGGTGGTGTCTTTCCGTATCCCCCTCCTGTGACACACTCTGCATCTTTTTTGGGTTCGTCCAATTCCCGAGGTACTCCGACCTGCTCTTTCCCGGTCTGAAAAGATCAGGTCCTTGAGGACTGCCTCATAGAACTGGAGGAAAGTCTCTGTGCTGCCAGCGCTTCGAGATAGTACAAAAGCGTTGTACATGGCAACCTGTACCATGTAGACCGCAACCTTTTTGTACCATGCCGGGTTTTCCGTATGGCATTATATGGTTTGAGGACTTGATCAGATAGATCAACTCCTCCCATATAGAAACATAGAAACATAGAATGTGTCGGCAGATAAGAACCATTTGGCCCATCTAGTCTGCCCAATATACTGAATACTATGAATAGCCCCTGACCCTATCTTATATGAAGGATGGCCTTATGCCTATCCCATGCATGCTTAAACTCCTTCACTGTATTTGCAGCTACCACTTCTGCAGGAAGGCTATTCCATGCGTCCACTACTCTCTCAGTAAAGTAATTCTTCCTGATGTTACTTTTAAACCTTTGCCCCTCTAATTTAAAACTATGTCCTCTTGTAGCAGTTTTTCTTCTTTTAAATATTCTCTCCTCTTTTACCGTGATGATTCCCTTTATGTATTTAAAAGTTTCTATCATATCCCCTCTGTCTCTTCTTACTTCCAAGCTATACATGTTAAGGTCCTTTAACCTTTCCTGGTAAGTTTTGTCCTGCAATCCATGTACTAGTTTAGTAGCTCTTCTCTGAACTCTCTCCAAAGTTTCAATATCCTCGATTGTAGTCGACGATACAATCGGGCTTGATGACCGTTGCCGTGGTACCTCGCACAGAGACTGGGGTGGTGCCGTTACCATGGATTGTGGTCAGGATAAGGACATCCCTCTTGTCCTTATACCTGACCAACAACAGGTTGTCGCTGGTAAGGGCACGGGTCTCACCCCTGGGGATAGGTACCTGGAAGAGGGAGGTAGGGAGGCCGCGCTGATTTTTCCGCAGCAAGGGACCTGAACAAGGGAATACTGGTATAAAAGTTATCCACGTACAGGTGGTAACCCTTATCCAGCAGTGGGTGCACAAGGTCCCACACGAGTTTCCCGCTAACACCCAGAGTGGGGGGACATTCTGGGGGTTGAATACGGGAATCTCGTCCCTCGTAAACACGAAATTTGTAAGTGTACTGTAAGAGGGCGCAAGGTGCTGTCATGGACGGACGATACGTGTCACCGAGGTTCCTGGCCTCGGTGAGGTGAGAGCCGGGTTTTTATGTGTCAGCAGCAGCTAGTGCTGCTTGACATTGTTAGTTAGTTTGGCTGCAAAGCCAATCCGGGCCGGCTCTTACTGGGAGTAGGCAAAGAGTTGGGTGGGTGCCTACTCCCCACGGTCTAGGCCGGACTTTTATCCGGGCCTTTAAAAGGCAGCCTCCTCAGCAGCTGAGGGTGTGATTGTCCTGGAGCTGCAGATGGTGCTGTGGAGCTCTCTGGGCTGGAAGCAGGAGCCCAGCAAGGAGGAGTGCAGACAGCCTGGAAGCCTGAGGTGGATTATCTTGCGGCTGGGCCGACAGCCAGGTGCGAACCCGCACCTAAAACCTCCCAGGTGATTAGAACCTGTGTTTGGACATTTTGTTTTACCTCACGTTTTCTGATGTGTGTGATTTAACACCAAGTGACTGTTCGCTGTTTATTTTTGATGCAAGTGTGAATAAAACAGTGTTTGCTGCACCTTCTGGACTCCCTTTTGCCTCTATACTGCACCCGCACCGCTGTCTACCAGAGCGACTCCCCACAGTACCCTGAGGTACTCTCACAAATTTTGTACATTTTCACGCCATACCTCGCTCGCTTAGTGGGAATGTATTGGCGGAAACTGAGTCTCCCCTTGAACGCAACGAGGGACTCATCAACCGCGACCTCCCTTCCAGGTATGTAGGCCTGTGCAAACTTGGCCCCGAAATGATCGATGATCGGCCGTATCTTATACAGCCGGTCATAGGCAGGATCACCTTGGGGGGGACATGCTGCATTATCTGCATAATGCAGGCATTTCCGGATGGCCTCGAATCTGGGACGCGTCATGGCCATACTGTACAGTGGGGTCTGATAGAGGACGTCCCCACTCTAGTAATGCCTGGCACTGGGTTTTTGCACTAGACCCATGTGCAGCACGAGGCCCCAAAACGTCCTCATCTCGGCTGCACTGACTGGCGTCCAGCCACCGGGTCTAGCCAAAAAGGAGCCTGGGTGCTGAGCGACAAACTGTTGGGCATACAGATTTGTCTGCTACACCATCAGATTCACCAGTGGGTCACTGAAAAAAAAACTAAAAAAGTCTATTTCAGTGAACCCCAATGTGGGAATCTGGATTCCAGGATTGCCAACAAAATCCGGAATCGCAGGCTCCTAGTCCACTGGGGGACACCAGCTAAGTTCACCGGTGGGGGGCTCCGGTGCGCTTATTTGGTGGGCCAGGAAACCAGTACGAACCACAGGGCTGCTCGTACTGGTATGGGCCACGGGTTCCCTAGCATGTGGGGGCCCTGGCTCCGCCTGGCGGTGTCTCCGCTGCCTTGGGGGCTCATCATCATCAGATGATGATGAGGAGGATGTGGGTGAAAGGTGGAACGTGGGGTCATCCTCATCCTCACTGGCGCTCTCGGTGTCGGAGAGCATCTGGGCATATGCCTCCTCCGCCGAGAACATCCGGCGGGCCATGGGTATGTGTGTGCGTGTATGTGCGTGTGTGACAAACTTTATTGTATGTGTGTGTGTGTGGGGGCGGGTGTTCACGTACTAATAATAAGAAAAAAATTGACAAGTGTTAAAAAAAATATATATATTTCAAACTAGCTGATCAGCCGTCCGGCACTGACAGGAACGGTGCTGGAGCGGTGCTGGAGATGTGCGGGTGCGATCCTCACTCGGCAGCAGCAGCAGCCTCTCTCCCCGGACCAATCGGATCCCAGCACCGCCACAACCGTCCCCAATTCAAGAACAGTGATTGGTGGTGTGATATCACACCACCGATCACCATTCTTTTCCGGTTCATCGGGTCACCGGAGACCCGAATGGACCGGAAACGCAGTAAACAGCAGGTCTGAATTGACCTGCGGTTTTCTGCGATCGCCGATACGGGGGGAGTCAAATGACCCCCCTCGGCGTTGTGACAGGATGCCCGCTGAATGATTTCAGCGGACATCCTGTTACTATTAACCCCTGCCGCGCCGCACTTGCATTTTAAAGATATGACGTACCGGTACGTCATGGGTCCTTAAGGACTCGGAAACCATGACGTACCGGTACGTCATGCGTCCTTAAGGGGTTAATCAAAGACATGTATTGAAATGTAATTATATTTGAACAATTTTACCAGAAAACGTTAAAAATACACTTTTGTTGAGAAAATTACGGTCTTTTTTGATATCAGAAAAATGAAAAATCTCAAAGCAATACCTCCAAAAGAAAGCTGTATTTGTGAGAAGAAAAGGAGGTAAAATTCATTTGGGTGGTAAGTTGTATAACCGAGCAATAAACCGTGAAAGTAGTGTAGTGCAGAATTGTAAAAAGTGGTCTGGTCATTAAGGGGGTTTAAGCTACGGGGCTGAAGTGGTTAATGCCTCCATTAGTGCCACCCAGAATTAATATTGACCCCATTAGTACCCCCAATAATACTAATGCTCCCATTATTGCCCCCCAGTAATAGTAATGGCCCTATTAGCGCATCCTAGAATTAATAATGCCCCTATTAGTGCCCCCGGTAAGAATAATGCCCCCATTAGTGTCTCCCAGTAAAAATAATGCCTCCATTAGTGCCTCCCAATAAGAATAATGCCCCCATTAGTGTCCCCCAGTAAAAATAATGCCTCCATTAGTGCGATCGATCTCCTCTTCAGTATAAGGACAAGCAATCCCTAATGTGGTTTTTTCCTTTTTGCATTTTCGTTTTGCGTTCACCACCTTCCAAGAGCCATAACTTTTTTTTTTCTGTTCACATAGCAGTATGAGGGCTTGTTTTTTGTGGGACAAGTTGCATATGATGTAATGGGAAGCAGGAAAAAAAAATCCAGATGGGATCGAATTAGAAAGAAAGGCAATTCTGTTTTAAAGTTTTTTATTTACAACTTCGATTTGCAATAAAACTAACCAGTTACTTTCATTCTACATGTCAACATGAATCCAGTAATATATTAATAACTTTTTTGTAGTTCTGTGTACATTCTGAGTGAGCATTAATTTTTTGTTTGGTGATCTGTAATTTTCATTTATACCATTCTGGGGTGTGTACAACTTTTTGATCACTTTTTATTAATTTTTTTGTGGGAAATGGGAAATGAAGAGACAAAAACGTTCAATAATGCCTCCATTAGTGCCTCCCAATAAGAATAATGCCCCCATTAGTGTCCCCCAGTAAAAATAATGCCTCCATTAGTGCGATCGATCTCCTCTTCAGTATAAGGACAAGCAATCCCTAATGTGGTTTTTTCCTTTTTGCATTTTCGTTTTGCGTTCACCACCTTCCAAGAGCCATAACTTTTTTTTTTCTGTTCACATAGCAGTATGAGGGCTTGTTTTTTGTGGGACAAGTTGCATATGATGTAATGGGAAGCAGGAAAAAAAAATCCAGATGGGATCGAATTAGAAAGAAAGGCAATTCTGTTTTAAAGTTTTTTATTTACAACTTCGATTTGCAATAAAACTAACCAGTTACTTTCATTCTACATGTCAATATGAATCCAGTAATATATTAATAACTTTTTTGTAGTTCTGTGTACATTCTGAGTGAGCATTAATTTTTTGTTTGGTGATCTGTAATTTTCATTTATACCATTCTGGGGTGTGTACAACTTTTTGATCACTTTTTATTAATTTTTTTGTGGGAAATGAGAAATGAAGAGACAAAAAACGTTCAATAATGCCCCCATTAGTGCCTCCATTTCTTAGTTTGCCATATGGGGAAAATAATTTTACAGTATATTTTTATAGTATGTGCATTTTCACACATTGCGATACCCATGATGTGTATTTCTTTTTTGGAGAAAGGGGATGATTTGAATTTTTATATTTAATTTTTTTAAACTTTTTTACACCTTTTTATAGCTCCAATAGGGAACTATAAGAAGCAATCATTAGATTGCTATTCTCATAGACTCCAAGGCATTAGCCTTGGAGTCTATGAGAAATTTACTGGTTTCCTATAGAGCCCTGCTACAGACAGGGGCTCCATAGGAAACACTATGCAGCAGACGCCTATCATTCTCTATGACAGGGGCTGCTGTATACAAGCTATGGCTACTTTGATCTCTGCAAGAGGGAGGCGGCTCATACCCGGAAGTGCGCACTGCTCAGATGCCGTGGTCTGCTACCAGCGACATGAGCCACTGGTGTCTGCTGTAGGAAACAGCAGACAACCCGTGGCTATGGCGCCTACACCGCTCAGGAGCGGTTGCCACCTTTAACCCCTTAAGTACTGGAGTTTTTTTTTTGCATTTTCGTTTTACGCTCCCTGCCTTCCCAGAGCCATAACTTTTTTATTTATTGGTTCACATGGCCATATGAGGGCTTGTTTTTTGCGGGACAAGTTGTAATTTCCAACAACACTATTTAATATTGCATATGATGTAGTGGGAAGCGGGAAGAAAATTCCAAATGGGGGGAATTTGCAAAAAAAAATAAAAATTCCACCACAGTTTTGCGGGTCTTTAAATTCAGACGTTCGATTTGTGATAAAACTGACCAGTAAGTTTTATTCTACAGGTCAGTCTAAATCCGGTGATACCCTATATGTATAGGTTTTCTTGCGTTTTGATAGTGAAAAAAAATCAGTTTTACTTTTTTGTCGCCTTATTTTGACCCCTATAACTTTTTTAAAATTATGTGTACGTAGTTGTATGGGGGCTCATTTATTGCGTTGTATTCTGATCCTTTTATTGATACCATTCTGGGGTTTGTACGACTTTTTGATCACCTTTTATTACATTTTTTGAGGAAATGAAGCATCCAAAAATGGTGAATCGGCTTTTTTCCGTTTCTCTGTTTACCGTATGGGGAATATTTTTTAAATATTTTTATAGTATGGGTGTTTTCACACATTGCGACACCCATGATGTGTATTGATTTATTTTTTTGGCAAAAGGGGGGGTGATCAAAACTTTTGTTTTTTTTATTTATTTTTCAAAAAATTTTTTTTACACTTTTCCCCATAGGGAACTATAACAATCAATGGTCTTATTGCTATTCTCATACATTCCAATGCAATAGCATTGGAATATATGAGAAAATCGCATATTTCCTATCGAGCCTATTACAGGTTAGGTTCCATAGGAAATACTATGCAGCAGCCTGGGTTTCATTCATAGAGACCCACGCTGATGCAGGAACGCTCTGGCTCCTCCGATCGCCACATGGGGGAGCCGTAGCACAAACCGTATACAAACTCTGTATACTACAGAGCCGTCCCATTGAAATGAATGGAACGGCTTGGGTGTAATTACACATGCTCACCGCTGCAGATGCAACGGCCAGCATGTAAACAATGACGAGGAGGCAGCGCTGGCACGGCGCTCGCCTTCTCTTCAAACAGCTGATCGGCGGGGGTGCCGGGTGTCGGACCCCCGCCGATCTGATATTGATGACCTATCCTGAGGATAGGTCATCAATAAATATAACTTGGATAACCCCTTTAAAACATAAAATCACATGTACCGTATAACATATACCATACACCATCTGTCATGTATCAAAACAGAGGGGTCAATTGAGTCTTCCAAAAGTGCACTTTATATTGAAACTGTATATCATATACCATACTCCATCTATTATATATACCAAGGTGCTTATATCAAAATGTTGGGGTCAGTTAAGTCCTCCAAAAACGCCCCTTACTTTTAAGTCCACCACAAACGTCCTTTAAGTTGGTGTATTATGATGTCCCTGGTATATATGTTTACCATATATAAAAAAATGTATCGCTTTTCACCAAGTAAATAACACTCCGCTGTGTGCAATATAATCTCAGCACTCCACTGTATGGGGTATACTCTCAGCACTTGCCGTATATTTTTTCAATCAAGCCACGTATTGAAAAAGGAAGGGTGTTATTACATTACCACAGGAGTCTCAGATGGTGTCCTTCCCTCTCCACATTGCCCCGCTGCATGTACCTGCCCGGACCTGCCGCGGCGTCCCACGTGATCCTTCCGTCATACAGTAGCGTCCCACGTGACGGTGGCAGGGGCATCCGATTGGTTCCGGTCCGCTTGTATCAGACGCTGTTGTGCGGAGTAGTTTCAATATAACACAATTCCTGTGGATGTAGAACTCTTGTTAAGTATTCTTCTAAAACGTTTTTTTGTGCACAATAGCCTCACTATGGTTCCCAAACGCGTTTCGGGGCAAAATGTATCTGGCCACTTCTTCATTGTTGGCACCCATACTGGCACAAAACCTTCAGGCTTCTGCTAGAAAGCTGAACATGAAAAGGAACTTCCTCTTTCAGCATGACAACTGGTATATATGTTTACCATATATAAAAAAATGTATAGGAAAATGTGATGTCCAGCTCACCTGCTTGATCTGTTCCCTTCTGGGATCCCTCCTGCACGGACTTTGTGGTAAGTAGCCCAAGGTTATCAGAGAGAAACATAGAAGTAGTCCAGCAGAAATGTATGTAGCTGAGTCTTCTTTATTAAGGTGAAATTCTTACAAAAAGCAGCGCCGTATTCACAACAGGATTCACAACGTCAACGCGTTTCGAACAGAGTTCTTATTCATGACTGTTTTTCTGGCTTCTCTGTCAGAGTTATATAGCTGTTTAAATGGTGTAAAAGTCACTCCCACCTGAGACTAAAGGAGGGGAGTCATCAGCTGTGATCAATTCACATCAGAGAAGCCAGAGAAAATTCAAACAAGGGATTGGTATACTTTGCACTGCATTTAAAATGACATGTTTGAATTGCATATAAAAAACATTACAATTATTATTTACACATTATAATACATGTCAATAAGTTAAAAACCAAAGTGCATATCTTCTATGGCATATAAACCAAAAGATCAAACAAGATCAAAGGATACTTTTCAAGCGATGGCGGTTAATATATAATAGAGGAGCTATAAGAGAGAGAAAAAAAAAAAAAAAATTAAAGTTAAAAAAAAATAAAAAAAAATTGGGGAAAAAAAAAATATATTTATTTTTATATGTTATGTTGCTCTTTTTCTTGTGCTGGTCTGCACCCACTGTATATTCAGCAATGATATTGATTATTTGCTGTGGATGAAATGACCATCACAATAAATTAATAAAAATACAACAATTCCCTTTTATGGTTCATACCCTTGGGAAAATATGTGTCCAATCTATACATCCAATATGCTTCTCTTTTTAGAACCTTCCGTTTTAAGTCTCCTCCTCTCAGAGAGTGTGACACTTTCTCTATTCCAAATACTCGAAATCCACTGGTATTTCTGTTATGAATATGAATAAAATGTTTAGCTGCTCCCGATACATTCGTGTACGAGGGGTTGTGGATGTAGTTTAAATGTTCCAGCGTTCGAGTTTTTAGTTTTCGAATTGTGCTTCCCACATAAAACAGATCGCATAGTGTGCATGCGATTATATAGACTACATGATCGCTGTTGCAGTTGATATATGATTTTATATTAAATATTTCACTGCCACTTGAATTGCGAAATGTTTTTGTGGGAAAAGCATATGAACAAGTTTTACATGGATGGCTTCCACAACGTGAATAGCCCTGATACTTCAACCATGTGTTCATATTGCTATTTTTCGTTGAGGAAAAAGAGAGGGGGATAATTTAGACGCAATCGTGGGAGACCGTCTGGGAACAACTCTGTAACCCTTTATCAAAATACTTCTTACTGTATCATTTTCATGCATTATAGAAATACTATCATTTACAATCTGTTTGATGGCCTCAAATTGTTTGCTGTACGTCAGTACTAAAGTAGGCAACGATTCACCTTTATTATTACAGTTGTTTTGAAAAAGTAAATCATGTCGTTTTTTATTGACTGCTAATTTGCGACCCCTTTCTATCATCCAAGAAGGGTAGCCTCTGGATGAGAGGCGTTTCTTGATGATATCACATTCCCTTTGGAAATCTCGATCCCCACTGCAATTTCTTCTTGCACGTGTGAATTCGCCTACTGGTACCCTCCGAAAAATTATCAGGAAGTGTACACCAGCATAATCAAAAAAGGTGCAGATATGGGCTTGTATAACCAACAACAATTTAACTATTTGAATGTTGAATTTCCTGTCACACCAATCTTACATGCACTCCCCAAAGTTCACAAAGGTGTGAACCCACCACCACTGCGCCCCATAGTGTCCGGAATTGGGTCTCTAACTGAACGGCTAGGCCAGTGGCTCGACTCAATGTTACAACCCTTGGTAGTCAGAGTTCCGGGGTATCTTAAGGATACTGGAGATGTTCTTAGAAGCATGCATAATCGTCTATGGCAACCAGGTTATGTTTGGCTTTCTACCGATGTAATTTCATTATATCCTTCTATACCCCACATAGCAGCCCTGACTGCCTTGGAATTTCATCTCCATAAGTACAGTCGTCATAGTGAATCTAATATTGAATTTATTTTGGAAGTTACAGAATTTCTTTTAACACATAATTATTTCCTTTTCGATGGCAATTACTTCTTACAAACTCAAGGAGTTTCTATGGGGGCTAAATTTTCCCCTTCATTAGCAAACTTGACAGTATCATACTGGGAGGAACATTATATTTTCTCTACGGACAATCCATTTGTGTCCTCCATTGAGTGGTATGGCAGGTACATCGATGATTTGCTCCTTATATGGAGCGGTGATGTACCTGCCATACCCTCATTCATACAGTATTGCAATAGCAACAAATACAATTTGAGGTTCACGCATACCTACGACACCCATACTATCAATTTTCTGGATCTCACACTAACTGGAACAGCAAATATGCCCATTGATACATGCACCTATAGGAAACCCATATCAGGTAACACTTTACTTAAAGCCAATAGTCACCATCCGGCACATGTCATCAAATCTGTACCAGTAGGCGAATTCACACGTGCAAGAAGAAATTGCAGTGGGGATCGAAATTTCCAAAGGGAATGTGATATCATCAAGAAACGCCTCTCATCCAGAGGCTACCCTTCTTGGATGATAGAAAGGGGTCGCAAATTAGCAGTCAATAAAAAAACGACATGATTTACTTTTTCAAAACAACTGTAATAATAAAGGTGAATCGTTGCCTACTTTAGTACTGACGTACAGCAAACAATTTGAGGCCATCAAACAGATTGTAAATGATAGTATTTCTATAATGCATGAAAATGATACAGTAAGAAGTATTTTGAAAAAGGGTTACAGAGTTGTTCCCAGACGGTCTCCCACGATTGCGTCTAAATTATCCCCCTCTCTTTTTTCCTCAACGAAAAATAGCAATATGAACACATGGTTGAAGTATCAGGGCTATTCACGTTGTGGAAGCCATCCATGTAAAACTTGTTCATATGCTTTTCCCACAAAAACATTTCGCAATTCAAGTGGCAGTGAAATATTTAATATAAAATCATATATCAACTGCAACAGCGATCATGTAGTCTATATAATCGCATGCACACTATGCGATCTGTTTTATGTGGGAAGCACAATTCGAAAACTAAAAACTCGAATGCTGGAACATTTAAACTACATCCACAACCCCTCGTACACGAATGTATCGGGAGCAGCTAAACATTTTATTCATATTCATAACAGAAATACCAGTGGATTTCGAGTATTTGGAATAGAGAAAGTGTCACACTCTCTGAGAGGAGGAGACTTAAAACGGAAGGTTCTAAAAAGAGAAGCATATTGGATGTATAGATTGGACACATATTTTCCCAAGGGTATGAACCATAAAAGGGAATTGTTGTATTTTTATTAATTTATTGTGATGGTCATTTCATCCACAGCAAATAATCAATATCATTGCTGAATATACAGTGGGTGCAGACCAGCACAAGAAAAAGAGCAACATAACATATAAAAATAAATATTTTTTTTTTTCCCCAATTTTTTTTTTTTTTTTTTTGCTTTTAAATTTTTTTTTTAAATTTTTTTTTTTCTCTCTTATAGCTCCTCTATTATATATTAACCGCCATCGCTTGAAAAGTATCCTTTGATCTTGTTTGATCTTTTGGTTTATATGCCATAGAAGATATGCACTTTGGTTTTTAACTTATTGACATGTATTATAATGTGCAAATAATAATTGTAATGTTTTTTATATGCAATTCAAACATGTCATTTTAAATGCAGTGCAAAGTATACCAATCCCTTGTTTGAATTTTCTCTGGCTTCTCTGATGTGAATTGATCACAGCTGATGACTCCCCTCCTTTAGACTCAGGTGGGAGTGACTTTTACATCATTTAAACAGCTATATAACTCTGACAGAGAAGCCAGAAAAACAGTCATGAATAAGAACTCTGTTCGAAACGCGTTGACGTTGTGAATCCTGTTGTGAATACGGCGCTGCTTTTTGTAAGAATTTCACCTTAATAAAGAAGACTCAGCTACATACATTTCTGCTGGACTACTTCTATATAAAAAAAATGTATCGCTTTTCACCAAGCAAATAACACTCCACTATGTGCAATATAATCTCAGCACTCCACTGTATGGGGTATACTCAGCACTTGCCGTATATTTTTTCAATCAAGCCACGTATTGAAAAAGGAAGGGTGTTATTACGTTACCACAGGAGTCTCAGATGGTGTCCTTCGCTCTCCACATTGCCCCGCTGCATGTACCTTCCAGGACCTGCCGCGGCGTCCCACGTGATCCTTCTGTCATACAGTAGCGTCCCACGTGACGGTGGCAGGGGCATCCGATTGGTTTCGGTCCGCTTGTATCGGACGCTGTTGTGCGGAGTAGTTTCAATATAACACAATTCCTGTGGATGTGGAGCTCTTGTTAAGTATTCTTCTAAAACGTTTTTTTTGCACAGTAGCCTCACTATGGTTCCCAAACGCGTTTCGGGGCAAAATATATCTGGCCCCTTCTTCAGTGTTGGCACCAATACTGGCACAAAACCTTCAGGCTTCTGCTAGAAAGCTGAACATGAAAAGGAACTTCATCTTTCAGCATGACAACGACCCAAAGCATACATCTAAATCAACAAAGGAATGGCTTCACCAGAAGAAGATTATAGTTTTGAAATGTCTCAGCCAGAGCCCAGATCTGAATTAAAAATCTGTGGGGTGATCTGAAGAGGGCTGTGCACAGGAGATGCCCTCACAATCTAATAGATTTGGAGTGTTTTTGCAAAGAAGAGTGGGAAAACCTTGCCAAGTCAAAATGTGCCATGCTGATAGACTCATACCCAAAAAGACTGAGTGCCGTAATAAAATCAAAAGTATTAGTTTGCACACTTATGCAACCATATTATTTTATTTTATATTTTTTCTTCCCTGTACCTAAAACATTGCAATTTGTTTTTCAATTGAGTTGTACAGTTAATAAGTCATATTAAAGGTGGAAAAAGTTCTGAAATTATTTATTTTTGTCCAATTCTTTTTACAGCATAAAAATCGGACATATTAACAGGGGTCATTAATCTGGGCCTAGTAAAGTGTCCACAATCTGTGGGTTTTTGTATCCCATACTGAACTGAATCTGAAAACACTGTGTATATTACAAATTCCATTAATCTGGGGCTAGTAAAGTGTCCAAAATCTGTGGGTTTTTGTATCCCATACTGAACTGAATCTGAAAACAGTGTGTATATTACAATTTCCATTAATCTGGGCCCAGTAAAGTGTCTACAATCTGTGGGTTTTTGTATCTAATACTGTCCTGCCTCAGAAAACTGTTTTTAGCGGACAGTAAAACAATCTGCGCCACATCTACATACAAAACCATTAATATGAAGAAGGCGAGCACAAAGGGATGGGGAAGTGGGCATGATGCAGATGTTGCAAGCAGAGGCCTTGGCCCTGGGTGCAATGAAACTGTGCCTGCTGCCAGTGCACCAGAAAAAACTAAAAAATCCACAGTACCCAGCTTCATGTCCAACTTAGCTGGGCGGCACAGGACAACACTGTCCAAGTTGGACCAGTATAAACAGGTGGTCTGTTGGATTGCAGAAGATAATGCTTCCAGTCAGTTAAGCACCACCCTCTCTTCCACTAAGTCCAGTCTCTATAGCCAAGAGTCTGGTCAACTGAATCCTCACTCTGATCCTCCTTCCTCCCACCATGTCGCGTCTGGCCAAACAAGTGATCCCACACTCGGATATTCACATGACCTCTTTTCATCGCCAGTACTTGGTTTAGCTGTCTAGCCAAGCACGCTTGAAGACGTACCTGAGATATTGTGCCCTGATTCCCAACCTCTTGAGCCTTCACAAGAAGATGACGGTGGTGAACGGCAATCATTCGTTCACGAGCTGGATGATGATTAGACACAGTTGTCAATCACTGAGGTTGTTGTTAGGTCAAGTCAGGAGAATGAGCAGAGTGAGAAAGTGGAAGAGGAGGTGGTGGATGATGAGATCACTGACCCAACATGGGAAGGTGAAAAGCCAAGCGAGGACAGCAGTATAGAGGGGGAGGGATCCGCAGCACAGCAACAGTCTGGAAGAGGCGGTAGGGTTGCAAAAGGGAGACGTCGGACCACACCAAACAGGCCTGCAACTGTTACACCGAGCACCCCCATGCGTAAATCTACCTTGCAAAGGGGTAGGTGTTCCGCAGTATGGCGCTTTTTGGAGGAAAGCGCAGACGACAAAAGAGTGGTAGTTTGCAATCTGTGCTGTACCAAAATGAGCCGGGGAGTGAAAACTAGCAACCTCACCACAACCAGCATGATCCGCCACATGGCATCAAAGCACCCTAATAAGTGGGCCGAACGCCTGGGTCCACAATCTGGGTCTGCGGGTCACACCACTGCCTCCTCTTCCCCTGTGTTTCACTGCTGGCCAATCCCCTGTCGAAGGCGCAGGCCCGGATGCCCCCCGCCCTGCACCTGGACCTTCGCATGAACCGTCAGCAACAACATCAACTTGTCTGTCCCAGTGCAGCGTCCAAATGTCGATAACACAGGCATCTGAACCCAAGAACAAATATCTAAGCACCCACCCACCCACTCACAGGCCATAAAACGAAATGCGCAACTTTCTAAAATTACTGGCCCTTGAAATGTTGCTATTTAGACCTGTGGACACTGAGGCCTTCTGCTGCCTGATGTCGGCGGCCGTCCCTCGGTACGCAGTGCCCAGCTGTCATTATTTTTCACGGTGTGCCGTGCCCGCCTTACACCGGTATGTGTCCCAGAACATCACCCGTGCCCTAAACAATGCACTAACTGGGAAGGTCCACCTCACCACGGACACATGGACAAGCGCTGGTGGCCAGGGACGCTTCATTTCCCTGACCGCACACTGGGTGAATGTTGTGGAGGCTAGGAGTGAGTCATACCCTGGGATGACACAGGTGCTACCCACGCCCAGGATTGCGGGCCCTACGTCCATCAGGGTCTCCACCAGAAGCTATTTTGCTGGCTTCAACCCCCACTTCTCCTCCACTTCCACCTCCAACAGCAGTTAGCCATCAGTCGCTAGCTGGAAGCAGTGTAGCACTGCTGTGGGTAAGCGTCAACAGACCGTGCTGAAGCTTATCTGCTTAGGGGACAAACAGCACACCGCCGCATAGCTGTGGCAGGGTATAAGGGACCAGACCGAGCTGTGGCTCTCGTCACTCAACCTACAACCAGGCATGGTTTTGTCTGACAATGGCCTTAACTTGGTGGTGGCTTTGGAGCTCGGCAACCTGACACACATGCCATACCTAGCCCACGTCTTCAACTTAGTGGTTCTGCAGTTTATAAAAACCTATCTCAATTTGGCAGAGCTACTAGTGAAGGCGTGCAACGTGTGTGCCCATTTCCGCAAGTTGTCCACAGCTTCAGCCGGTCTGTCAACACTGCAGAAGCGCCTGCGGCTTCCAGCACATCGACTGTTGTGCGACTTGAGCACACGCTGGAACTCTATGTTCTACATGTTGGCCAGGCTTTGTGAGCAGCAGAGGGCAATTTTGGAATACCAGCAGCAACATGGTCATCACCTTTCCAGTCAACTGCCACTATTCACCAGCGAGGAGTGGGCATTGATGTCAGACCTCTGTGAGGTTTTAAAAAACTTTGATGAATCCACACAGATGGTTAGTGGCGATAACGCTATTATCAGCTTAACAATCCCACTGCTGTGTCTACTCAAACGATCGCTGCTCACAATTAAGGAGGATCCTCTGAATGTGGCAGACGAGGAAATGGGGGAGAACATTACACAGGGTGATAGCCAGACCACCCACAGTTCGTCTTCTCAGCGGGAATTGGGCCATGGAGGAGGAGGAGGAGGAGGAGCTGGAGACAGTTGCCTCTGCTACAGAGGGTAGTACCCATGGAACTTTAATTACACGTGGCACAAACTTGCGCTCTACGCCTTGGAGGTGCTGTCCTGCCCTTCTGCCAGCGTTCTGTCTAAGCGTATATTTAGTGCTGCTGGTGGCATTATAACGGATAAGCGTATCCGCTTGTCCATTGACAATGCTGACAGGTTGACTCAGATAAAAATGAACAAGGCCTGGATTTCCCCTGACTTGTCAACTCCACCAGAGGAGAGCTGAAATGATTGATGATGAACATAAAGGAAATTTCAATGTATTGTTTAAAATGTATTCAGTCTACTGTGGTATATTCCCATGCACCTTTTCCACCACAAAAAAAAATATTGTATATGGTTGAATCTTATTTTCTTCTCCTCATCCAGATTGTATATATTCCCTCCACTACAATTTTTAAAGAGGGTCAGCTCACCAGCAGGCCCTCAACCATAATGTTTTATAGGGTTAACTCACCAGCAGGCCCTCAACCATAAGGTTTTATAGGATCAGCTCACCAGCAGGCCCTCAACCATAATGTTTACAGGGTCAGCTCACCAGCAGGCCCTCAACCATAATGTTTTACAGGGTAAGCTCACCAGCAGGCCCTAAACCATATTGTTTTATAGGGTCAGCTCACCAGCAGGCCCTCAACCATAATGTTTTACAGGGTCAGCTCACCAGCAGGCCCTCAACCATAATGTTTTACAGGGTCAGTTCACCAGCATGCCATCAACCATAATGTTTTAGAGGGTCAGCTCACCAGCAGCCCCTCGCCCCGAAAGTTTTAGAGGGTCACCAGCAGGCCCTTGCTTCAAATGTTTTTGAGGGTCACCAGCAGGTCACCAATCATAATTTTTCAAGGACGTTTATGATGCCCTCCTTTGTTTAATAAAGGGTGTATTGTAGTGCCGGTTCCGTGTAATTTTTGGCAGCCCTTTCACTTAGTGCATAGGCTTTATGAGTGTAGGAGTCCCACTACCTGAACAATTGTACCACAATGTGAACAGGGCCCTCCTTTATGTGATATACAGGCTGTTTCGGAGTGCCTCTTGCTTGTAATTTTTGGCAGCACTTGCACTTTATTTACAATTGAATATACAGGAAACAATGTTTCCTAACAATTTTACTTGTGAATACCTTTTTTTTTGGGGGGGGGGGGGATTTTGCACGTATTTTTGTCAATCTGTAAAAGTGGCGTACAACTCAGACAACATGGTTCCCAGCAGCGACCTGGGAGTCCAAGATGCATCCATACATCGTCCCCATGCTGTTCTCGATTCATTTCAGTGGTGTTTCTGTCACTTTCAGACCTTTTCTAATGGACTAGGCACCCTCCCCTCTTCAGAGCAGGGGGGTGCCTGGTTGTCTCCCATTGACTTATACTCGGGTGCTCGGCCGAGAGCACGAATATCGAGGTGTGTTCGAACTGAACACCCGAAAACTTTGGTGCTCGCTCATCACTAGTTATATGACAAACAAATGATGGAAATGTCCCTTCAAATTACTTAAACAATTTAGTGGGAGCTATTGAAATCTTAGATTATGTGATGTTTATTTTGCATTCTGATTGGCTGTTCATCAATTTTTTACTTAATGATTATATACTTATTCTGGTGGCCAAACTAAGTGGGAGCTCATTATTTCAAATTAGAATATATAGCCCAGTTCACTTCTTATCAACCCTTATATAAAATTTAAGAGGCTACAAAAGTCTTTAAGGAGAAAGATATAATTTTTCCTGAGATGCACAGTGGCAGTGGTATATATATATATATATATATATATATATATATATAAAAGTACAAAACATTGCTGATCTAAAGCCATATTTTGACAGTACAGGGCAGCACATAGTATCAAAGTGGGATAACATGGCATAAGACTTGAAATGGGAACATATGGTAGCACAGCAGGGCATGACAAGTCAGCCTAGACAGCACAGTATTATGTTCACTTAATTCTTCGAGAAGACACATCTCAGCAGTATAAAACCACATACACAGAATACATAGATGAGCTTGTGTAAAGCTGTAGTTAAGTAACAAGAGATTATATTCAGTAAATGGTACTATTTATTTCATTATTACTCTATAGCTCCATTAATATTTTCTCTGTCATTTACTTGAATATGGGAGTCACAGATTTCTACTGTAGAGCTGCGAACTATAAATTCTTAACAACCAGCAGACACCCCATAGATAAAAACATAAGGGTGGAATATCATGAGAATTTTGCTGAAAAAGGGTAACTGATGTATTTAAATAAGACCTTTCACTAAGATTTAGGTAGTGAAATAGTTACACTACCTTCCTGGGCGGCCCTCACTGACGTCCAGGCAACACTTTTTTTTCAAAATAACCCCCCGTTCGTGCGCTCCGGTAACCGTTAGTTTTCACATGCGGGGACTCCTTGTACTAGGCGGGGACTTGTCTTTTGCCTGTGGAGGGGTTTTACTCTCCCTGGCTGAAAGCCAAGCGCTATGATTCGCTGCACTCGCAGCCAGGGAGAGGAAAACCACTCCCCAGGCAAAAGAAATGTCCCCGCCTCATACAAGAAATCCCCGCATGTGAAAACTAATGGGGACCGGAGCGCACAAACGGGGGGTTATTTTGAAAAAAAAGTGTTGCCTGGACGTCAGTGAGGGCCGCCCAGGAAGGTAGTGTAACTATTTCACTACCTAAATCTTAGTGAAAGGTCTTATTTAAATACATCAGTTACCCTTTTTCAGCAAAATTCTCATGATATTCCACCCTTATGTTTTTATCTATGGGGTGTCTGCTGGTTGTTAAGAATTTATAGTTCGCAGCACTACACTCCAATTGTTGGTGGTATGGCATGAATTTTAAAGACGACCTTTCACTTAGGATTGAGGTAGTGAATTACTTACACCTTCCTGGGCAGCCCCCGCTGAGGTCCAGGCAACATTTTTTTTTTTCATAATAACCCCCGGTTTATCCGCTCTGTCCCCAGTTAGTTTTCATAATCAGTGATTCTTTGTCTGAGGCATATCTGTAAAGAATAAATCAAGGCAACTGGACTTGCTGTAGATTTTTTGAAAACGTTTCACTTGTTCTTACAACGAGCTTTCTCAATTCTGAGTGAATTGTACAAGAATTCTCTGGGAATACATATGTCACTGAATCAACACCTGGTAATTTGGTCATTATACCCAGCATGGTGTCAAAGGTGTTGATTCCATAGTCCTAATTGGAGTCAGTAGGTGATAATGACCTCCCAGAAAAAGGTGTCAAGACAGCATTGTAAGTGGCAGAAAATAGATGTCTAACCGCATTGTAAGTGGCAGAAAATAGATGTCTAACCCATAAAAATGGAGAAGCCAAGCTTGAATAGAGGCGGGGGGCTGCCTCTATTCAAGCTAGCTTCTCCATTTTTATGTAGATGGCCTCTTTCACACCTCGTTTGTACCAATCGGCCTCCTTATCCATTAGAACCTTCACAGACATATTTGTATAAGGCAGGAACTTGTCTTTTGCCTGGGGAGTGGTTTCGTGCTCGCAGCCAGGAAGAAGGAAACCACTCCCCAGGCAAAAGACAAGTCCCCGCCTCATACAAAGAATCGTATGAAAACTAATGAAAATTAATGGGGAGCAGAGCGGATGAACCAGGGGTTATTTCGAAAAAAAAAAAAAATGTTGCCTGGACCTCATCGTGGGCTGCCCAGAAAGGTAGTGTAAGTATTTCACTACCTGAATCCTAAGTGAAAGGTCCTCTTTAAATATTACCCCTTTAAAACTTAACTTTTACTAAATCTATAAAAAAAATCCCACCTGTAAGTAGTGATAATAATCATCAAAATGTATAGGTAAATAATTTTATTACCTTAGGACCTATTAAATATCATATCATTGCTACCATGTGGCTACTCATGGTACTCTTGACCACAGGGTGACTGATTGGTGCAGAGAGGTCTTGCATCGATTCATCAAAAAATTGTACAGACGTGAATTTGCTGTAAGGCATTCATCACCTGGCACTATACCATCTGCATGCCATTGTGCATATAGAAAACTGGTCCTCTGATGGACCAAAATCATAACATTGGGGAAACTCATTGGGACAAAGTGGACATTATTATTTATCACCTGGGACTTTGCTCTGCTGTCCTTTATCTATTCATATTTGTGGAAGAATACCTATGATTATTATAACCTGACCTTCGGCTTCCTACTCAATCCATTCAGTGATACTGTGGACATTAAGGCAGTTTTTTCCTATGGGGATTTAGATAGAAAGGGAAATATAGATTAGGGAACAGCCGTTGATAAGTGGGGCCACCCCTTTCGAAGCGATAACTCCACTTTTTGGCATGGCGAGCATAGATCATGTGGATAGCTCCTCCTATTGCCTAAAAGCGGAATTATCGGATTATCTCCCCTGGACCTAAGACTTTTTTTTACACAGAGGCCTTATTAGGCAAAACCTATACTATCTCCCAAAACCAAGATAAAAAACTTTTTTTATTATTCATAACCTTTATTAAATACTGAAAAATGAGCGACACACATTAAAAACCTAGTGATGTCTCGCTTGGCTGAATTGGTCAGGCATATGGGGTAACCATATGGGGGTTGTGCACTAACTCCCAAAATGGTGTACTAGAGGCGTATAGGGAGACACCCTGCTAACGTCTTGGCTATATGCAGCACTAATTTTGAGCCATTGCTGGTCGGCTCACTGTGCTATATAACACCCTATTTGTTTGAATGCTGGATCACACACTTGTGTGCTTGAATCACTGCCTAGCCAAACTATTACACATTGCTCCCTCACATTGCCGTTCTCTTATCACAAGATGCTATTCGATTGCTATTACTTCAAGCGAGACCTACACTAAAAGCTTTAAAACACTAACTGCCCCCCGACATGTTTCGCCATTACATGGCCTCTTCAGGGAAAACGGGCAGCATTGGACCTAAGACAACCAAGCTCTACACTGATCCATCATCAAGGAGAGATCCCGATACAGCATTGGTCCCACTCTGCAAGACCTCTCTGCACCAATCAGTCACTCCGTGGTTAAGAGTACTGTGAGTAGCCACATGGTGGCAATGATTTGACATCTAATAGGTCCTAAGGTGATAAAATTATTTACCTATACATTTTGAGGATTATCATCACTACTTAGAGGTGGGATTTTTGAATAGACTTAGTAAAGGTTAAGTTTTAAAAGGGTAATATTTATAATTCAGGGATTCATTTGGTCTTTTGATCCCCAGAGATATACTATGTTTATTCAGTGATTTCTCCAGTTGGTATGGCATGACCACAGTGGATTTTCAACCAGATATGCCTCCTTCCTTCGTCAGTGTTTTGGTCAGTGATTTCCATCAATGATTGTGAGCCAAAACCAGGATTGATGTCTCTGCAAACATAAGGTATAAGGTAAGGTTTTGCACCTGTTCTGTGTTTACAGCCGCACCTGTTTTTGGCTTACAATCACTGATGGAAATCACTGATTGAACACTGACTGTGTGAACAAAGCCTTACACAGCACTGAGCCTCAGATATGGGAGGGGGTTAAAAACCATATGGCGAATCCTCGATGTGAGTTTGACCTGATAAGCTGGAAAAGTTTATTGTGGGAGGTTGGCTATGGTAGATGGGCTGTGACTGGCCCCTCTAGGCGGAGTAGTCAAGGCAAAAGTGTCGGTTCATGCATTTTCCTCTCCTTTACTATATATGTTGTGAAATTTGTATTTAACATTGTGGTGAAGACCACATAGGTTTTGCCAAAAGTATGTGTATTATTGTTGGGGGGATCAATGTCTTTACATTTAAGCAGGGCCACTCATTACAGCAATATGACAGAACAAAGCTAGGAATAAAGGGAGCATTACAAAGTGTGGTACTGACACAGCAAAGCATGAGGACATTCGCCTTAAATAAGAAACTGAAGCTCCATCTACAAAATGTACTGTAGAATGTGAAGTAGATACAAGAATCAATGAAAGATTAAGCCAGGTGATCGATCAGTGAGTTCTTTAATAAAGTTAGGAACTGCTTAAATTGATTGATATTTCAAAGTGAAATATTAAATGAGAGGTTTTACAGGAAGGAATAAAGAAAATACAAAATGGAGAATACTTTTAAAAGTCCTGTTAAAAAGTAATGATAAAAAGAACATCACTATCTACAATATGAAGGTTGTATCTAGTGTTGATTGAAGCAAAGCATTTATGAAAACTTTGATTCGCAACTAGTGTTGAACAAGTCAAACAATCTGAAGTAGAATTCGATCCGAAGTTTAGAAAAATTTGTTTAGCCACGAATCCGAATTTCCTTGGGCTTTGTGGTAACAAATCTTTTTTTTTTTCTAAAATAGCTGCTGCAAGTGTTACAAAGTGAAAGTAAGAAGCCTGGGAACACCATATGACCCATAATGGCGTGCAGCCCTATAAAAGCCTCATCCCACATGTTCTCCGCCATTTCACTGTGAGCTGAGTTTAGGGAGAGATGTGACAAGTGCTTATGCACAAATTAATGGATGGCAGTGTGGGGGCAAATTAATTAATGTATGGCAGTGTGGGAGCAAATTAATTAATGTATGACAGTGTGGGGGGAGATTACTATATGGGGACAGTGTGAGAGAAATTACTATATGAGGGCAGTGTGAGAGAAATTACTGTATGGGGCAGTGTTGGGGAGATTACTATATGAGGGCAGTGTGAGGGAATTTACTGAGTGGGGGCAGTGTAAGTGAAATATAAGATTACACTCACCAGTAATTACTTTTCCATAAGCCTATGACAGCACCATTGAGAGACCGCCTCCATCCGGGACAGGAAACAGGAACTTTCGTGGAAAGCTCATAAGGAGGGCATTACCCCCAAACCATTAGTTAAACGGGAGAACATGCCCTGAAAAATACTTAAACACACCCACATCTTCCCTTACTTATTTTATTTTTGTACCTACTGAAGATATACTTTTTTTTTAATCATGATTGATATATATATATATATATATATATATATTCCTATTTTATATTGGGCGATAATAAATGACGGGTGCTGTGCTGTCATGGGCTTATGGAAAAGTGATTACCGGTGAGTATAATCTTATATTTCTCTTACGCCCATGACAGCACCCTTGAGAGACGATTGGACTTGTAATCCATTTTAGGGAGGGACCACTGCATGAAGGACATTTCTGCCAAAGGCTAGCTGATCTCTGGAACCTAGATCTAATCTATAATGGTGGAAAAAGTTGCCGGGAGATCTGCAGATCTGTTCTAAGGAAGCATTGGCCCTCTCTGCCCAAGAGGTGGAAAGAGATCTGGTGGAATGTGCTCCAAAACCCTTAGGAGGGGGTTTCCCTGTTGAAGAATAGGCCAATGTAATGGCACCCACTATCGACCTGGATAGTGTCTTAGGGGTCACCGAGAGACCTCGATTCTTTCCCCCAAACTGAATGAAAAGCCTGAAGGATTTCCTTCAACGCCTTGTAGCATGTAGGCATTGGCGGATTATAATTGGGGCATTTGGGTCGGTCCAGGACCGGCATTGCTGGGGGGCCCAGAGCCGACCCGAACGCCCACATACTGCAGCGGGGCACGGGAGCGTATAGTTCCCTGCCCTGCCGCCTATCACCACCATAGGGTTTAAGCCTAGTAGGGTTGAGACCTATGTGGTGGTAGACGCCCACTGTGCTTAATAAAACACAGAAATGCAGTATTTTACTGCTGTAAAGTTAACAGAGGTATTTCTACGCTGTATGCACAAGTGGTTTGTGGACCCAGAACACAGATTTTTTTAAATAAAACACAGAAATGCAGTATTTCACTGCTATAAATAAAACGTAGGTATTTCTACGCTGTATGCAACAGTGGTTTGTGGACCCAGAACAAGCATTTTTTTTCTAACACACATAAATGCAGTATTTTACTGCTGTAAATTTAACATAGGTATTTATACGCTGTATGTAAAAGTGGTTTGTGGACCCAGAACAAGGATTTAAAAAATAAAAATAAAAAATGCAGTATTTTACTGCTGTAAATTTATTTTAGGTATTTCTACCCTGCATGCAAAAGTGGTTTGTGGACCCAGAACAAGCATTTTTTTTCTAACACACATAAATGCAGTATTTTACTGCTGTAAATTTAACATAGGTATTTATACGCTGTATGTAAAAGTGGTTTGTGGACCCAGAACAAGGATTTAAAAAATAAAAATAAAAAATGCAGTATTTTACTGCTGTAAATTTAACATAGGTATTACTACGCTGTATGCACAAGTGGCTTGTGGACCCAGAAGAAGGATTTTTTTAATAAAACACAGAAATGCAGTATTTCACTGCCATAAATAATATGTAGATATTTCTAAGCTGTATGAAAAAGTGGTTTGTGGACCCAGAACACAGATTTTTTTTAATAAAACACAGAAATGCAGCATTTTACTGCTGTAAATTTAATGTAGGTATTTCTACAATGTATGCACAAGTGGTTTGTGGACCCAGAACACAGATTTTTTTAATAAAACACATAAATGCAGAATTTTACTGCTGTAAATTTAACGTAGGTATTTCTACGCTGTATATAAAAGTGGTTTGTGGTCCCAGAACAAGGATTTTTTTAAAATAAAACACAGAAATGCAGTGTTTTACTGCTGTAAATTTATTGTAGGTATTTCTACGCTGTATGCACAAGTGGTTGGTGGACCCAGAACACAGATTTATTTTTTTATAAAACACAGAAATGCAGTGATTCACTGCTATAAATAAAACTTAGGTATTTATACACTGTATGCAAAAGTGGTTTGTGGACCCAGAACACGGATTTTTTTTAATAAAACAGAGAAATGCAGTATTTCACTGTTATAAATAAAATGTAGGTATTTCTACGCTGTATGTAAAAGTGGTTTGTGGACCCAGAACAAGGATTTTTTTAATAAATCACAGAAATGCAGTATTTTTCTGCTTTAAATTTAACGTGTTTAGTGTTTTTTTTTAATAAAACACAGAAATGCAGTGATTCACTGTTATAAATGAAAGATAGGTATTTCTAATGCAGTGATTCACTGTTATAAATAAAAGATATGTATTTCTACGCTGTATGTGGTTTGTGGACCCAGAACAAGGATATTTTTTATAAAACACAGAAATGTAGCATTTTACTGCTGTAAATTTAACGTAGGTATTTCTACGCTGTATGTAAAAGTGGTTTGTGGACCCAGAACACGGATTTTCTAAATAAAACACAGAAATGCAGTATTTCACTGCTATAAAAAAAACTAGGTATTTCTACGCTGTATGCAAAAGTGGTTTGTGTACCCATAACAAGGAGTTTTTTTTAAAATAAAACACAGAAATGCAGTGATTCACTGCTATAAATAAAACTTAGGTATTTCTACACTTAGGTATTTCTACAATGCAAAAAGGGTTTGCGGGCCCAGAACAAGTATTTTTTTTAAATAAAACACAGAAATGCAGTATTTTACTGCTGTGAATTTAATGTAGGTATTTCTACGCTGTATGCAAAAGTGGTTTGTGGACCTAGATCAAGGATTTTTTTTAATAAAACACAGAAATGCAGTATTTTACTGCTGTAAATTTTACGTAGGTATTTCTACACTGAATGTAAAAGTGGATTGTGGACCCAGAACAAGGATTTTTTTTTATAAAACACAGAAATGCAGTATTTCACCGCTATAAATAAAACGTAGTTATTTCTACGCTGTAGGCAAAAGTGGTTTGTGTACCTAGAACAAGGATTTTTTTATTAAAACACAGAGATGCAGTATTTTACTGCTGTAAATTTTACGTAGGTATTTCTACGCTGTATGCAAAAGTGGTTTGTGGTGCCAGAACAAGGATTTTTTTTTTATAAAACACAGAAATGCAGTGATTCACTGCTATAAATAAAAAATAAGTATTTCTACGCTGTATGCAAAAGTGGTTTGTGGACCTAGAATAAGGATTTTGTTAATAAAACACAATTATTTTACTGCTGTAAATAAGTACTTGGCTGTCTGTGTGGAAGACTACTGCTAAATTGGACCAGCGATGGCCCCAGACCTGCGCGGCAGCTACAATCGGATAGAGCTCCAATAGAGGGGAGGACCTGAGCGCTTCAGGGTCCGCCAGAATTTCCGGGGGCCAACTACCAGCCAGCTAGTGCGGCCTGAAGATAGCCGTGTAGCTGCAGGAGGCTGCGGCATCGGAAAATATGGTGGGGGTGAGTCGGCTGGAGGGGGAGCAAAAAAGGAAATGCCGTTGCAAGAAGAGAGGAACAATTCCACATACATAAGTCTGCCATGGCGTGGCTGTCGAGATGCACCAGGGTATTCTGGTCGGGCACTGAAGGGAGCAACTTGAGGAGTCCGGAGACTAAAGACCTACCCTGGGGAATGATCTTGGTGGCGAAATTGAGCAAGCCTAACAAGGGTTGAAGTTCTAGCTTGGTTAGGACACGGGATGCCCTGGCTTTGCTGACCGCCTCTCTGATTTAAGATAGCTATTCTTCCGGAGGCTGGCTTCCAACGGGACTGTGTCCAACGTGATATCCAGGAAGGTGACCTTGGTAGCAGGACCCTCGGTTTTGCTGTGGGCGACAGGAACGGCTAGCTTGTAAAAAAACTGGGACAGGGTGAACAAACCACGCGGAGGCTTTCCTGGCTCCTCAACAACAAGGAAATCATCGAGGTAGTGATTGACCATCTCGAGATCTCCATGGTAGACGAGTATCCAGTGCAGGGCCTGAGCAAATTGGTCGAACAGCCAGGGGCTGCTCTTGGACCCGAACGTGAGGCGGTTTGCAAAATATAACTTGTCCTCCCACTTGCTGCTGTAGTAACGCCACAAGTGCGGTTGGACCGGCAGCAGTTTAAAGGCCTCGGTGATGTCCGCTTTGTATAGCCAAGCCCCCTGGCCTGCCTGGAGTATGAAGCGAATGGCATCGTCTACGGATGCATACCGCATGGAGAACTCTTCAGAAGGGACCAAGGAATTTACTAGGAATATGGGAACCATAAGGAGCAGACAAGTCATAGATTAAACGCAATTTATTTGAAGTTTGTTTCACGACGAGCCCGATGGGGTTGATTCACCAGCCGGAGAAAGGAATCTCGCTGAATGGACCCAGCAGGAAACCCTTCTTGACCTCGGCTTAAAGCAAAAGCAAGTTCCTTTCTTTCCAGGGCTCTTGCGTCAATGAGATGAGGCCAGTGTGAAAGCCTTCCATGAACCCTGAAACCAAGAACTCGGCAAACTGCTGAACTGGATGGACCTTCAGTAAAGCTTCCAATAAATCGATATTGATGTCGGCTAGTCAGGACCTGGCTGACTTCCTGGGGCATGTTGCACGAGGATGAGCCCTGAAACAGAGGGAACAGACGTGAAGAGCCCGACAAGCGCTGCAGTTGCAACCCCCGACGTTAAAGTTGTTACAGATCTGTCTTTTCCCCAGATAGACTATGGGATGGCCCAGCTTGTCCACAGATGGCGGGCTCCCTTGAGCGAGGTCCACATTTTGTAAAGAGCTGGCCTGGCTTGGGGCAGCTGAGTCGGGGCACCAATCTGAGGTATGGAAGATGGACTGGCATGACCCGCATGACGGAGCCCTGATGTCGGCGAAGTGTCGGCAGAAGAGCTCCATGTCGAGATCTGCCCAGTTGCTGGTGAACTGAAATTGTGCCAGGGCTGCTGCTGCTTTGACTGAAAAGGAGCGGTGGTAATCATAGAATGCGTAACCACCGTACTTGTAGCCAAGCTCCAAAACCCTGTACAATTATGTGTCCAACTGTTCGCGCCTGCCATGTTGGGCAGAACAAACCACGTCCCTGTAAAGGCTGAAGGCCAGGACGAACTCTGGAACTGAAATCTTACGGTTGAGCCGAGCATCCTTGGCCTTCAGAACCACAGAGATGTCCCCGCAGTTAAACACCTTGTTCTTAGAGATGTCTTGAGAATTAATGAGGACAGCTGCCAGGTTAATGTCTTTGCCGGCCAGGATGTCCTCCTTGAGATTGTCTGGGATGAAGTGAACAGGAGCTGCCCAGGGTCGGGACTCGAGCTCAGTGACTCTAGTCTGGATATCCGAGACCGTGCCAATGAGGTTATCGATGGAGGCGTGCAGCTGGCTGATTGAAAGCTGGATGGACGACAAAGAGACCTGATCCGATGAGTGCCCTGGGTCTGCCATTAAGAGTCTGTATAACTCGGCTTTCGTAGCTGAGGCGGAATGTCGAATACCCCGCCTATTGAGTTCGGCAATTAATTTCAGCACTGTCCAGGCCCTGAATGAGATGTTACTGCCGCGTTCAGACACCGTAGATCCTTGGAGTGACCGAGAATCATCGAGGTCCGGAGCCTGTGACATCTTGACCTGGGAGAAAACGGTGAAGACGTTGTCAGGAAAAATACAATTGCAGCTGGAAAACCTGAGCTGAACTCAACGAACCTAACCGAAGACTCATAATGGAAGAACCTGAAGCCTTGCCGAAATAACACGGAGGTGGAGAACTGTGACCAAGCCTGCCACGCAGAAACACAAAAGAAAATGAAAATTAGGTAAGACCTGCTTGCATCAGAACCAAAGGTGGTATTAACCCAACTTACCTGAAACCTGGGAAAGGGGTTATCCTTGTCGAGGAACAGAGCTAACAGGGCATTGCGCGGATCTGGAGACATAAGGATGAAAATGACCCGGAGGAACGGACAGAGCAGAAATCCAAAAATGAAGGTACAGGACCCACGGAGCAGACTATCGAGAAATACTAAGAGAGGCCGACAGCAACAGGCAGCGGCGAACGTGGAAAGAACTAGACATCAAGGTGAAGACATGGGAGGAGTAAGGACGAAAGGTGACCCGAGGACAGAAGAATGCAGGAAAGACCCAAGCTGAAGACTGGGCGCACAGGATGGGAAGAAGGTAGAGCGGCCTGGGTGATCCAGGCACCAGAGGCAGAGACAGAGACACCTGGGCGATCCAGGAAGAACAGCATGAAAGGAGAATGGGAGAGGTGAAAGCCTGAGGCCCTGGGCGAACCAGGAGATGTGCCAGGGCGAACCGGGAAGGTCTGGGGAAGTGACCTGGGCGATCCAGGAGTGACAGAGGGAGAACGACCCCGGAGACAGGAAAACGTGTCTGGGCGATCCAGATGTGGCGTGAAGGGGAGACGGTAGGCGACCTGACCTGGGTAACGGAAGGCGATATGAGCTAGGGTCAGGCAGGCCTGGTGGACGGAAGGTGGGAATGTGGAGAGTGAAGAAATGCAGATGACAGTAGGAAATTATTATATATTTTTTTTTGAAGGGCGAAAACAGGGGTGTGTGGAGGTGGGAAAGAGGCGGTGACGAGTGACAGGAGGAAGGCGGTGACGTCACAAGGAAGGATGGCGATGGACAGTGGGACCAAGGGAAAGGAGGGTGACACCAGAGCGGGAGGAAGGCTGGCACCGGGACAAAAAGGGAGATGGAAAGCTCTGTGGCAGACGGATGGCGACATAAACGTGAAAAGCGGAGGAGTGGGAGAATAAAGGAGAAACAGGATGGAGGGGGAGGTGAAAGGGGGGGTGACCCAGGAGTGAAGGAAGACTGACTGCAGGATACTGCAGGGGGAAGAGACTCTGAATGGAAGAAGCCCTGTGGTGCAGCTGGGTTAGCGATGTAACCCTCGGTGCCGAACCCCCTGTACTTCCGGAGGGACACCGCTCCCTCAGTCTGCCGCCTACCTGAGACAGCCTACCCAGAAAACATGGGGTAAGAAAAACTTACTTTTGTGGGAGAAGGAGAGCCGAGAAAATGCGGCGCCTCAAGCTGGAAGCCGGCTTCCGGGTATGCGTTCCACGCTGGAATGCACGCCGGATCCCGCGAGGCTGCCGCTACTGACGGGGTTCCCACTTCTTACCTCGGGAAGGAGGAGCACTTCGTGTGCGGGATGGAGGGACCGGAACTGTAGAGCTGGTGTGCCAGGCATCGGCCGTCCAGGTACAGGAGAAGCGAGGGTAATAAAGCCCAAGCCCCTCCCACAAATGCAGGCTGCACGCAGTCTTACTATATATATATATATATATATATATATATATATATATATATATATATATATATATATATATATATATATATATATATATATATATATATATATATATGTAGTAAGGCTGACTGGTCATGCCTGCATTTGTGGGAGGGGCGGAGGCTCTTCTTAAAGAAGCCACTGCCTCACTCCTGGGCGTGTGTTCTTCAGGTGCACAGGTGCTGCTGGGTGTCATAAGTGAACTAGCTTCTCTGGTGGCAGGATCTCTTTCTTTGCAGCATGGAGCCAGAACAGAGGTTTTTTTTTTTTTTTTTTTATTCGCCCTCTGCTATCGTAGCAATGCACGCGGGGTAATACGTAAGTAAGTTGGGCCGTGGCCATCCCTCCTGGCCGGTCGGAACCCGACTTTTCTAGCGAACGGGAGGCTTCGCCTCAGAATCTTCTGCCTCAGGTTTGTTTGTTGGGGCTAAAAATTTCTATTTCTTTTTCAACCTCGTTTGTTAACGAATTAATAAGAATTAGTTCCAATATATCTTGCAAATTTACGTCGCTTGTTTGTCGCATGGAAAATTACTTCAGCTTATACGCAGTTAAGGAACAGTCACCCGGGCTGCATGTGACGTCATGATTGAACATCAGACTCAGCTGTTGTTTGACCTATCGCTGTGGCTGTTCCTTGCCATGTGACTCTCCCTCTTCCAGCCACCACCATCTTTAGACTTCATGTATTTTCCCTGCTTTATGTACTAAAACCCTGATGCACTTTATGCTCTGCTCTTATTCTGGGCGGCATTTCCACGTTCGGCTCTACTTCTGTCTTATACCTGCTTGCACCTTGCTTTATACGCCTCACACCCTCAGATGTATCCGCACGTCTTTTATTGTCCATCACTTTCACGCTGCTCGTTCCAGACGGCCTTTACATTTTGCTTTACATATGTTTTACTCTCTGCTCACCGGAGCTGTGTCCACATGTCTGCTATTTTCATCATGCTTCATACTTCAATCACATTCGAGTTGCATTCACACTTGGCTGTTGCATCATGTTGTTGTGTGTGGTTAGAGCTGCGTTTATGCGTCGGCTAGTATACCATGTTGCTCTGCTCACAGTCAGAGCTGCGTTCACATGTCTGCTGTTACAACAGGTTCAAACGAGGCTTGTTTTCAGAGGTGCATTCACGTTCGCTGTCACATCATGTTCATGCTCCACTCACATTTAGAGCTGCTGTTATACCTATTTTCGTTCTCGGCTCACTCACAGAGGAGCCTTTACACTTACGCAGTCAAATTCACGACCAGAGCTGCGTCCATACGTCTATTGGCATATCATGTTTGCTCTACTCACTCCCAGAGCTGCGTTTACACGTCCATTGTTACTACAGGTTCTTTCCAGGCCCATTTCAAGAGCTGCGTTCATGTCACTTTCACAGCACGTGTCATGCTCCATTCACAACCAGAGCTGCCGTTATACCAATTGTTTGCTCTGTCTATACCCAGAGTTGTGTTAACACTTCTACTGCTACAACAGGTTTTATACCCCACTCGCCAGAGCTGCTTTCCATGTCGGCTGTCACTTCGAGTTAATATTTTATTCACATCCAGGGCTGCGTCCGCATGTCTGTGTTTGCATCCTGTCCTCTGCTCCATTCACTGCTGGAGCTGTGTTCATGTGTCCGCAGATGCATCACGTTAATAGTCCGCTCACGTTCAGTTTGCATTCTTACGTCTGCTTTATACCATGTTTTTCATGCTCTAGCCATACTCAGAGCAGCGCTCATACATTGTTACTCACATCCTGAGCGGCATTCACCCATCTGCTCTTACACCATGTGTTACATTCTGCTCCCACTCAAAGCTGCATTCTCCTGTTACTTGCTACACTCAGTAGTCTCAACGGGGCACTCCGCACCCACTGCTTAGTTCTCTCCCGGTAAACATTGCTGCTTTCTTTTCAGGCTTACGTTTTCCTCGGTGGTGTAAAAAAAAAAAAAAAATCCTTTTAAATCATGATTCGTGTTCACTCAGCTTGGTCTCCTTTACTCCTGGTTTGCTTTCACTCAGATTGGTCTCCTGCCTAGTTCAACTATACAGCTTCTCAGCAGAGGCCAGTGGGCCTACCATGTTTTACAAGTGGTTCTTTTGTTTGTTGGGAAGGTACTGTACCTTCCCTATGGCTTCGGGGGTCCACCGACTGCTTCGGGGGTCCGACGACTGCTTCGGCCCTATGGCTTCGGGGGTCCGACGACTGCTTCGGCCCTATGGCTTCGGGGGTCCGACGACTGCTACGGCCCTATGGCTTCGGGGGTCCTACGACTGCTTCGGCCCTATGGCTTCGGGGGTCCGACGGCTGCTACGGCCCTATGGCTTCGGGGGTCCGACGGCTGCTTCGGCCCTATGGCTTCGGGGGTCCGACGACTGCTACGGCCCTATGGCTTCGGGGGTCCGACGACTGCTTCGGCCCCATGGCTTCGGGGGTCCAACGGCTGCTACGGCCCTATGGCTTCGGGGGTCCGACGACTGCTTCGGCCCTATGGCTTCGGGGGTCCGACGACTGCTACGGCCCTATGGCTTCGGGGGTCCGACGACTGTTTTGGCCCTGTGGCTTCGGGGGTCCGACGACTGCTACGGCCCCATGGCTTCGGGGGCCCGATTACCTGTTTTCAGTCCTGCCCGGTTGGTTGACCATCCATGGTGCCAGGCTGATTGGGCCCAAATGTCCCACATTCATATCTGCTTCCCTGATCACCTGCATACGGCCCACGTTTTAAACTAAAGTCTGTCACCTGCGGGGTTCAGTCAGGTTCACTTGTTACTCAACTAAGTTTCCTGCTTCTTACGTTCTTTAAGTGTTACACCTTATTGATGTCCATTGTCCGCCATGCTCCAGGATCACACTTCAATTACCGGAGATCAAATCTTTAGGGTCACCTGCCATGTTGGTCAGGTCTCATTTTTCAACAATATTCGCCTGCCACGGTATTCAGGCCACGTAGGTTAATGGTAGACTCCGATACCAGGTCGGTTTTCCCGTTTAGGATTAAACCATTCTCAGGGGTTCATAGAAGAATGCAGGGGCCATGGCAAGCAGATAGATGATGTCTGGGGAACTATTCAAGGATTCCCTTCCTACGCTCATGGTTTCTTTGGCCCCTTACTTCTTGCATAGTCTAGGCAGGCAGGTTTCTCTTTCGGTTCCACAAACTCCGGAGGCCATGGCAATTGTCAGTACTAGAACCACAGTTCACCAGGTTCAGTTACTATTTCATGCTCCATTCCACAGCTTAGTGCCCCAAGCGGAATGAAGGACTGGGAATATCTGCAACATCGAGCATCATGTCTCTGGTTTCGTCATTTGCAAGCTGTGCTGTACGTCTCCTTAGGGTTTTGCCGCATACTTCCTGAATGTGCGGTCTAGATTGCCGATGCCTTGCCGTTGGTCACGGATTTGTTTGCACTTTCATGGTGTTTCTTTATAACCTACTTGGCTTGGCTTTTTGCCCCCTTTAGGCCTACCCACGGCTATGGCTAAGGGCACAATTCAAGCCATTAAGTTAGGTTTAGCTAGCACACGGCTAGCCGGGTTGGGTTGTTCTTGATGTTTATCTCCCTAGGGTTCATCAAGCGTCGTTGGCTGTAGCCATGACCACAAGTAGTAAGGCTGACTGGTCATGCCTGCATTTGTGGGAGGGGCGGAGGCTCTTCTTAAAGAAGCCACTGCCTCACTCCTGGGCGTGTGTTCTTCAGGTGCCCCACCCTCCCTCCCTTCTCTTTTCATTTCCACAGGGTATGCCCCCTTTAGGCCTACCCACGGCTATGGCTAAGGGCACAATTCAAGCCATTAAGTTAGGTTTAGCTAGCACACGGCTAGCCGGGTTAGGTTGTTCTTGATGTTTATCTCCCTAGGGTTCATCAAGCGTCGTTGGCTGTAGCCATGACCACAAATATATATATACAGTGCAGCTGCCAGAGATCCATATGAGGGCCATGGAAATGGTGTATCTCACCCAGAGGAAGCTGGGTGAGAACAAGAAAGGGTGCATTCACATAACCATTTAGCTTTCCTTTCTTCTGATCCGTCAGAAGAGGATGCAGAGGAAAAAAAAAACAGTATCCAGTTAAAAAAACAAGTCCTGTTGCTTCAGTTGTCATCAGTTTGTGCCATTTCCATCTGAGATCCGTTTTTTTAGACGGAAACAAAGGTCCTGCATGCAGTAAAAAACTGGATCCTGTAAAAAACTGATCCAGAGATTCGGCTCTCAGGAGGTCATATGTTCTCTACAAGTGTGTACACAGTCCTAGAGAGGATGTGTAGAGGTGCCGTAATGCGATTGCTAGAAGCAACCAACCACCACAGCATGGAACTGTCAAGCAACAGAGAAACTGGTAAGACTGCATTTCTTACTTTTTTGACTGATTTTGAAACTGTACAACATGAACTGTTAAAGTGTGCTGAGCTTAAAGTGGAATTGAGACTGGGCAGAGACTTCCAATATTTTTGGCAGTTGTGGGAGGGAGACAAGGTCCCAGATCATGCTGATGACGATTCCTGAGAAAAGTCTCCTGCAGAGCGTGCTGCTGAGCTGCTGGAAAAGAGTCCCGAGAGTCTTGACACCATGCTAGTTTCTGTTGAGACAACAGGTTAAATGAAAGGGTGTCTGATGAAAAATACACACAAAAGAGTTAAGTGCGAACAGTAATGCAATGTTGCATACTATGTCTAACCTGCCTTTGTTTCAGGAAATGGGCATAAACCTGATCAGGTAAAAGCAGTATGTGAACTGGCAGGTAAGGGTACTTTCACACTAGCGGCAAGGAACTCTGGCTGGCTGTTCCGGCAGGTGAACAGCCTGTCGAGTCCGTGCTGCCAATGAACGGATGTTTTGCGGCGGCACATTTACACCGGCAGATAAACGTTAATGAACATTCCTATGAATGCTCGTTAGCAATTGTCTGTCGGATTCTTGACCTGTGTAAAAGGTCAAGAATCCAAAAGGTAAGAAGGGCACATCTGTATATAGCTGATAAAGGGGTTCTATAATTTTCTTACTGATTATCTATCCTTTGGATAGATGATCAGCGGGGGTCCAACACCTGGGACCCCCACTAATCAGCTGTTTCTTGTAGGCCAGGGGCTGAGCCGCGCCCAGGCCAGTTAAATAGTCGTGATGTCACTGGCCTTTGGGAAACAGCGAGAAGGCTATAGGGCTACCTTTTTGAAAAACTAAATGATAGGTTCATCATGTTCTGAGAGAAAAGAGAACTAAACCTTCATAACAAATTCAATAACCGCTCTAATCAGTAAGAAAATGAAGTTGTATTATAACTGGTCAGCTTTATTTATTCATATATGTTCATAATTATTACACTGTGCAAGTCAATGTAAACTGCTTCCTCTTACACAAAAAAGGATCAATATATGGTGACTCATGAATCACGTAAAAAAAGGAAGCCTCGGATGATGACAAAAAAGTGCCTTCAGAAAAAAACTATACATAGACAATGAATACTTAGAAGTCAGATTTAAAATCAGTATCATGTAATATAAATGATAGTAAATAAAAATATGGATTTCACAGCAGTGCAGCGAGAAGCATTATCCTTTGCCATCTGTCTGTGCTATATGTCATCAGTTGTAAATCATGATCTCTGACTGAATGGAAGCACAAGTTACTTCTGCAGTGCTCCGTTTAAGACCTAATTTGATATCCTTTTGAGAATCAGATTAGGTTTAGGAAAAATTACTAAGCCTGACACTGGACTTTTATACCTGACATGCCATTTATCAGAGTCAGCTCACATTTCTTCATGTCAAATGACATGTGACCTTGTTCTAATACCAGATGTATATGTATTATTGCCACTTGTCTAGGTCTTCTATGTATTGTGAAATTCATGAAATATGGATCATGATAATTTGCAATAAAATATATTTTAGAATGGGATTTATTTTGTCTGGTAAATTAAAAATACAACTGCACATTTGGAAAATAGTGTTGAGCGTGAATATTCAAATAGCGATTTTTTTAATTTTTATTTTTTACGAATATCGGCACTTCGCTAATTTGCGAATATTTGGAATATAGTGCCATATATTCGTAAAAACTAATATTCGTTGTTTTTTTTTTTTTTTTTTCAATCTGAACCCAAAAATAAGATACCGTTAACGAAGATAGAGAATATAGCACTATGTTCTCTATCTTCGTTAATTCTAGCAAGCCAACCAATAGGAAAGTTATAGCCCGTTCAAAGTTACATTCACAGTACGAAGATGATAAGGAATATAGCGCTATATTCATATTCGTTATCTTTGTTAATTCTAGTAAACTTGCCTATACACAGCTCTAAGTTGGATGCGCAATGCGAGAATATTAAGTAATATTACTCGCATTTTGCATCTAACTTTGAGCGGGGTATATGCAACTTACTTTACTATTGTTTGGCTGGGTAGAATTAACGAATATGACAAATACTACTATCACTATATTCTCTATATTTGATAATTCTAGCAAGCCACTCGGAAAGTTGACTGTACCCAGCTCTAAGTTGAATGCGCAATGCGAAAATATTACTTTGCCTATTTTTGACAAATAGAATAATGAGTCAGTATTTTAGTTATTGAAAAAAATAGATAAAGTAATATTTTCGCATTGCGCATCCAACTTAGAGCAGGGCTTGCTAGAATTAACCAATATAGAGAATATAGCGCTATGTTCGTTATATTCGCTAATTCCAGATAGCCAACCAATAGAAAAGTTGACTTTATACCCCGTTCAAAGTTCAATTCGCAATACGCGAATAATTAAATCACATATTAATCGCGAAAAATAGAATAATGGAGAATATTCGATTTTGACGAATATATGACGAATGTTCTATTGAATATTCGGGAAATATCGCAAAATTGAATATGGCACCTCCCACTCATCACTATTGAAAAAAATGTAATACCAATAAACACACTAGTAAATACAGTATATGTGAATGTAGTGCCTATATTTCCCCTTCCATATGTTCCTGTTCGGATGTATTCAGACATGCAGTTTTTGCTTCTCTTTTGCTTGGTGTCTAATGTTTTTTTTTTTTTTGTAAAACTGCAGAACAAAAAAAACACAAAGCCAAGGCATGTGTAAATTATGTCAATCAAACTCCTAGCATTTGGATTATGACAGCATTTAGATACAGCCATCAATATTTGACTAATACCCATTTCCTGGCAACCCTGCTATTCAGCTGAATGTAGGGGCCTCTTTGCTGCATGTGCAGATACAGCAAATATGGTGGATGTTACTGCTGATTAGTCAAATTTGAAAATGGTGGAAAAGGTACAACCTCCTCCTCCACTGCATACAGTAAGTCATTACACTGTCTGGCCCTGTCAGAGAGCAGAGTCTCTAGGTGTAACGACAATGCCCCAGTTGCTCCTAGAGGCTGATTTGAATATATTAAAACATAATTTTTCTCAGCAATGCGGGCACATATAAACAGGGGACCTATCGCACATGTAGCGGGTCAACCGAGTTCATAGGTACAAATATCCCCTTTAAGCATTTATCAGGATATTTCCATTTTTTACTTAAATAAAGCAATTTCCATTTGTACTAATGAAATGTGATTATCAGATAAAAAAAAAGATAAAACAATCCAGTTGTGCACCCATATTTACATCCTCAGGCTGTCACATTGTACATGTGCAGTGAGCCCCCTGATGAGATGGTCTAGAGCAGGCATGCTCAACCTGTGGCCCTCCAGCTGTTGCAAAACTACAACTCCCAGCATGCCCGAACAGCCTACAGCAGGGCATTGGGTGGAGTTGTAGTCTTACAACAGCTGGAGGGCCGCAGGTTGAGCATGCCTGGTCTAGAGGATGGGAGTGGTAGTAGCTAAGATATTGTGTCAATGTGTACTCCCTCAGGCTGTTGCTACCTGGGGATTGTGCAGTGAAAAGGTGGTATTTGGAATCAGGACAGAAGTACAAGACTAAAAATCTCTTTTACTAAGTGAAAAATAGAAGTTGTAGTCCTTCCAGCAATAGTTTGTTCACAGTTCACAGCCACAATGGTGGCTAGCAAAGTGACAGATGATGGCACCTCTGGTACGCTATCTTGCTGATGTCTCCTGAACTTCAGGCTAACAGCTGAAAGCTGGCACATATGGCTGTAGGTATCCACTGTATAATGTGGGCTTTTTTGAGTTGGCCTGGCCTGGATGTGATCTAAAATAATGTGTCTGAGCCAGAGTCCCTCACCTGTAGCAGGGTCTGGATAGCTACGGTTGCTGGTCACTCTGCTGACTGTAACGCTGTAACTTTGAAGAATATATTTAGTTTTGACTTTGAAGTCTCTCTGGAGTAGTGGTCTCACAGATGAGTTGGTGTTCTTTGGTCCCTAAGACCCTAGGAGCTGAAGCAATAAGATGTGCTTCCTCAATCCTCGCTAATTCTCCCCCCTCCCATGGCAGGAAATGGGAGAAGCCCACTCCTACCAAGAGGAGAGGAATAGGGTGGTTAGCCCCATTCCTGATGCCAACCATACCTCACCTGTTGGACCCGTTCAGTGCAAACATTTAAATAACATTACAAAACAAACATTTGCAGACACTCCCCTGTGCTGTGGCACTGCACATGCATTTCTGTATGTGGGCATCATGGTAAAGTGTATGCGGAACTGAGCAGATTGATACCTATTTTTGGAAATAGATTTAATAATTTATTAATTTAAAGCCCTTTTCTATGCATAGGAGTCATGTATGCAATGAGCCGCCCCCAGGGCCAATCTGGTCCTAGTGTTGGGAATGCCGAGTGGTAATGTGGCCTGAATAGTTTGTGTCACGGGGCTCCTACCTGGATACAGTCGTTCCCCAGGGTTAGGCTCCTTAACATTCAAGAAAGATAAATGTAGTTGGTAGAGAATAAGCAGAGTTCAAACTTGATAAAGTTAAACAGTTTTACTTGAATAAATTTGCATCCAGAAAATTTGATCTTTCTCTGGCTCCAGCAGGTTTTGGGGAAGACTGGCAGATGAGCTTGAATACTTGGCTTTTTCTCTCTGAATCAATGGCTTAAGTCTGGTTACGGGACAGTTCTAATACCTTTTGAGTGGGGTGCCTTTGGCTGTTGACCCCCTCGTAATACTCTAGTCTATAAACTATAGTATATAAATAGTCTATAAACTGCAATGAGTCATGGTTCTCTATGAGCTGCTTGCCCTGGTAGACTAGACAGTTAGCTCCCCTCACTGCGCCATGTCTCTACTCCTTCCAATTCTCAACTCCCTATCCAGCTTCCTGCAACCCCTCTCTTGGTAGGAAGCAGGACTAGCCCACTTCTGTCCAAAAGGGGAAAATGGAATGGTAAGTTCCATTCAGTCTAAAGATCTCTCTGACAGATTCACTGCTGCCTGCTAGATAACAAGGCACAGTGCACACAATACAATGCATAAGTTACATTGCAATGTTATTCAGGCACATATCATATCAAAGGAACTGGAATCAAATACACAGATTGCATCCTTGGTTAGTCATTATTAGTAGCAGTTAGTAGCAGGGTGTCACACCCTGCCCTGTGAATGTGCAGAGGTCTGTCAGACTGGCTGCACATGTCTGACTTCACTGTTTGTTTTGCTTTGAGTTTGAGCTGAATCCACCTTCCCTCAGGTGTACTAGGTTTGATTGTTAGTGAGGATATTTATCCCTCCTTCTCCCAGTGGCTTGTGCGGGTTATAGTTCTTCCCTGTGAGCTCTGGATGTGTGGGACATTGTCTGCTCCTGCTCTGCTCTAGAGAAGTCCTCTCTGTTATTTCTTATTGTGTCTTTTATCTAGGCCTCTAGGGAGACGCTTGCTTCCTCCAGGCTTGAAGAAGCAGGTTGCCTCTTCCCCTTTCCCTACAGCTTAGGGTTTGCCCAGGGTGTACAGATTCAGGCATGAGGGCATGTGCATATCCACCGTTAGGGTATGCACATGGGCACAGCAGTTTAGGGAACGCTTTTAGGGATCGCTAGGAGGTAACCCTTTTCTCCCTAGCTTTTGGGCCTAGTTATTTGTTCTGTTTGTTTTCCTGTGTTCGGTTATTTCCTCGCTTACCTACGTATCATTACATTATAACCTGCCAAAACTGTCATTTCTCTGCTGTTTGCGAAATGGAGGCTATGGATGCTTTGGCTGATCGTATGCAGGGATTATCGCTGGAGGTTGCTGACCTCCGCCGTTCTATTGCACGGTGCCAGAATGCGATGTGGTGATGACTTTGTTTTCGTCTGCAGCCGATTTCATCTGGTGACGAGAATCAAAGAGTGGGGATAATTATATCTCTGTTCAAAGGGGATGCACAGTGAGCTTTTTCTCTGCTGACAGGTTCACCATCCCTCTGGTTGTTGGATGAATTTTTCAGAGCCTTGGGCTTGATTTATGATGGCCCAGACTGGGTCACTATGGCTGAATCTAAGTTGTGCAGTTTGTTATAGGGAGAATGTACTGCAGAGTCGTATTGAGCATAATTTAGAAGATGGGCGACTGACTCGGGATGGAATGATCCTGCATTACGGAGTCAGTTTTGTCAGGGGCTATCTGAGAGGTTGAAAGATGCCCTTGCTTTTCATGAGTATCCTGATTCATTGGAGATGGCCATGTCTTTGTCGGTGCTGCTTGATAGATGTCTTAGAGAGAGGTATAAGACTCCTCTCGAGGGGGGGGGGGGTTCCGTCTGAAAGTGGATCTGTCCCACCTATTCCCCGGGGTAATTTGACATTTGAATCTGGGGCAGGAGAGGAGCCTATGCAGTTAAGCCAGGTTTCCTTTCGGTCATAGGGATTTCCTTTCGCTGATAGGGATTTTAGGAAGCTGAATAAGCTATGTTACTCCTGTGGAAAAAAAGGACAAAATGTCCTTTTGTTAAACCTCAAAGCGGAAATGAAAAACTACGGAGGTATTCACAAAAAGAGAGAAAAAACTTCCCTGACTCTTGGTAGTGTGAATGGGGAGTCTGAGCAAGCAAATATGCATTCTCCCTGCAATACCCGTTTCCTCCTGCCTGCCATGGTGGCGCTAGACTCTGGAAATTTTGATTTTGAGGTATTTGTTGACAGTGGTGAGGGGGTAAACCTTATTGATTTTCATTTCCTCCAAAATCTTGGTTTTAGAACTAGCACATTAGATTAAGAGATACCAGTGTTTGCTATTGATTCCTCCCCTCTCTCACAAAATAGTCTTACTCATATCGTTCATGACATTCAGTTAAGGGTGGGTGATTCACATGTTGAGTCCATTTCTTGTTTTGTTATAAAGGGCTTGTCTGCCCCGATGGTTCTAGGTTTACCGTGGTTGATAAAGCATAACCCTACTATTGACTGGCAAACAAGACAAATCAGTAGCTGGAGTGAATTTTGTATCGACAACTGTCTTTGTACTTCTATCTCAGGGGTGTCAACTACGGTTTTACCTAAGTTGTTCTCTGATTTTGCAGACGTGTTCTCGGTGGGTGGAGCTCAATAGTTTCCTCCCCATTGAGAATATGATTGTCCGGTCAATCTCATCCCTGGAGCAAAATTGCCAAAATCTCGTCTATATAACTTTTCCCAAGCCGAAAGAGAAGCTATGCGGTAGTATAATGCCGAGAGTTTGGCAAAGGGACATATTAGGCATCTAAGTCCCCTGTGGCAGCCAGCTTCTTTTTCGTAATCACTTGGACCATGTTTAGATTCCCGGGAATTGAATCTCATTACAGTCCGTGATGCGTATCCCCTTCCTTTGATTTCTGATCTATTTGATCAAATTGTCGGAGCCAAGGTGTTCTCCAAGATGGATTTAAGAGGTGCTTTTAATCTGATCAGACTTAAGGAAGCAGATGAGTGGAAAAAGGCCTTCAATACACCCGAAGGTCATTTCGAGAATCTTGTCATGACCTTGGGTTTAACTAATGCGCCAGCGGTCTTTAAGCGATTTATTAATGATATTTTCCATCATTTAGTGGGAAGGTTCATTGTTGTTTACCTTGATGACATACTAATTTACTCACCCAATTTGGAGACCCATCAGGATGACGTGAGACAAGTGTTGTCGATCCTTCGGGAGAATAAATTGTATGCAAAATTGGAAAAATGTGTATTTGCTGTCCAGGAGCTACCATTTTTGGGATACCTGCTTTCTCACTCTGGTTTTCGCATGAACCCCGAAAAGGCCCGGGCGGTACTGGAATGGAACCGGTCTGAGAATCAAAGCTCTGATACAGTTTTTGGTTTTACCAATTACTACAGAAAATTCGTATAACTCAGTATATGCGGGGCGGCACTGCCTGGTTCACACTAAACAGACAGTCAATCAAGGGGGACACCAAAAACTACAGAAAATTCATCTTGAATTATTCCACCATTGTAAAACCTTTGACAGATATTACTAAAAAAGGCGCCGACTTCTGTCTCCTCGGCTCAGGCATTACAGGCGTTTTCTGCTATTTAGAAATGTTTTGCGTCTGCTCCCATTCTGATGTGTCTCAACCGTTCGTCGTGGGGGTCGGAGCAGTTCTGTCGCAGGGTCCATCCCCTAGCAAATTGCGCCAGGGTTTTTTTTTCTCCAAGAAACTCTTGGCCGCTGAAAGAAATTATGATGTAGGAGATAGAGAATTACTGACCACTAAATTGGCCTTTGAGGAATGGCGTCATTGGTTGGAAGGGGATACTCATCCTATTATGGTATATACTGACCACAAGAATTTGGCTTGCCTGCAGTCTGCTAAGCTCCTGAATCCTAGATAGGCTAGATGGTCACTGTTTTTTACTAGGTTCAATTTTGTGGTCACCTTTCGCACTGGGGTTAAAAACATCAAGGCAGATGCATTGTCATGTAGTTTTCCTAGGGGAAGTGATTCAGAGGATCCCGCTCCGGTTTTGGCTGATGGGTGGTGGTCTCTGCTCTATACCCCGAGTTGGAGATGGAGGTGTTGGGGGCCCAGGAGGAGGCTCCTGTTTTTGGCCTCCAGACAAGTTGTTTGTTCCTGCTGAACTGCGATACAAGGTGTTCAAGGAAAATTATGATACAGTCCTTGCGGGACATCCTGGAAGCAAATCCACCATAGATCTTATTTCCCGGAGATTCTGATGGCCACGTTGTGCAAGGGTGTGGAGGGTTATGTAGCAGCTTGTGAGACCTGTGCATGTGCGAAGGTGGCTCACACTCGGCCTTCAGGATCCCTTCTTCCTTTGTCCATCCCGTCTCGTCCTTGGACGCATTTGTCCATGGACTTTATTACCAATTTACCGAGTTCCTCTGGGAAAACTGTGATTTTGGTGGTAGTGGACCGCTCCAGTAAGATGGCCCACTTTGTACTGTTACCTAGCTTGCCCAATGCCAAAACTCTCGCTCAAGTTTTTATCGATAACATTATGAAACTACATGGCATTCCCTCTGATGTGGCATCTGATAGGGGGACGCAATTTGTTTCCAGGTTTTGGAAAACGTTCTGTTTTCGTCCTGGTATTCAACTGTCTTTCTCTTTGGCTTTTCATCCCCAGTCAAATGATCAGACAGAGCATACTAACCAAAACCTGGAGACCTATTTGAGGTGTTTTGTTGCCAAAAATCAGGATGACTGGTCCATCTTCTTGTATTTAGCCAAATTTGCCTTGAATAACCATAGACAGGAGTCCACTGATAATTCACCATTTTTTTGGTGCATATGGTTTTTACCCACAGTTTGGTAGTTTTTCTGGGACTGGATCTTCTGGGATGCCAGAAGAGGAGAGATTCTCTTCCGCCTTGTCATCTATCTGGCGGAAGATCCAAGGTAATTTGGAAAAGATGGGTGAAAGATATAAACGGATGGCTGACAGGAGATGTATGACTGGTCCGGACCTGTGTGTGGGTGATTCGGTGTGGTTGTCCACTAAAAACATTAAGCTGATGGTACCATCTTGGAAATTGGGTACAAGATTTATTGGTCCTTAAAAAAATCTCTGCTATTGTCAACCTGGTGTTTTGTCTGGATCTTCCGCAGACCTGGGAGATCCATCATGTGTTTCACAGGTCCTTATTGAAGAAATATGTGGAACCTGTGGAACCATCTCCATTGCCACCTCCCCCTATCCTGGTGGATGGCAATTTGGAGTTTGAGATCTCTAGGATTCTCGACGTGTTCTTCGGGGTTCCCTTCAGTACCTGGTGCACTGGAAGGGATACGGTCCTGAGGAAAGAATGTGGGTTCTGGCTACTGATGTCAGTTCTAGCCGCATGGTGAGGGACTTTCACAGGGCACACCCGGATAAAGTTGGTCCGGGGTGTCCAGAGGTCACCCGTAGAAGGGTGAGGGGGGGGGGTGTACTGTCACACCCTGCCCTGTGAATGTACGGAGGTCTGTCAGACTGGCTGCACATGTCTGACTTTGCTGCTTGTTTTGGATTGGGTTTGAGCTGGATCCACCTTCCCTTGTTCATTCAGATCCACCTGAATAATCTTATACCCATGTATCTCACTCACGTATTAGGTGCTTTGTCATTTTTATATATATTGTCCACATTTGTGCAATTGGTGGGGACTGTATATGTGTCTGGTCTTATTTGGTATCAGCACATAGCATATTGTATACAATTTTTAACTTTGTTTGTATGTCTCTGTAGTCCAATAAAATTTGAGTATTGATTTTATTATTGGTGGATGTGTGCTTTAATAGTGTTTTCTTGGGCCACATAGTCTTTCTGTTGCATATATATTTGTTAAACTGCCAGTGCACTCCATTTGCTATTGTGTGGGCCCCCCATATATCATTGTGGTTGTTCTCAGTTTTGCAGTGGCTCTTGTTCCCTGCTTTCTGGTGGTGAGGCACCTAGGGTCATTTGTTTTAATATTTATTTATTTTTCTCTCTTTCTTTCATTATGCCGTTTGATTTGGAGGCTAGCGAAGCTATTTGGAATACACAAATACACAAATTAAATAAGTCTTTCATGATGTAGATGTGGATATGGTTGGTGGTGACTATAAACAATTCACCTCTGACTTGATTGAAGCGCATAGGTTATTTACCAGAGTTTGGTGGAATATCAAGAGTTTGGAAGAGTATCTTAAGTGCTCTATTGCTCCTCGTGGTCTGAGAGTACAAAAATTCCCTGCTTAGGAAGTTACCACTGAATTTAAACATAATTGGGAATTAGGTTTACTGCAATGTTCTAATATTTTGCTAGGCATGCTTATTGATCATGATAAAAACTTACTTGTGGACATTAAGACAAAAAGTAAAACATTGGAAGAAAAATTGAACAAATTTGACAGAGAAGGTGATGGCATTTAACATCAGATTACAGAGCCTATTAAAGACTTACTGCAAAAAAAAGGGGGCCAGTCAGCACATCCCAATGTGCAGGTGCACGCTGCCTTGGCTAAAAACACAAAGAACAATGCAACAGCACTCTGCAGACACAAAGTATAATAATGCCATAATATTAGAAAACATTTTGCTACGCTTATAAATTAGAGATACTTGGCAAATACATTTTGTACAAAATTATTGGGCCCGTCTGCCACACCTCCAGTACAAACTGCAAAGAAATAGGGGGTCAGTCAGCACATCCTCATGCACAGGTGCACGCTGCCATGTCTTGAAACATGCAGGAAAAAAGGGGGGTTATGCAGAAGCACTCTGCAAACACAAATAATGTACAACATGATTATGGCATTATTGTGCTTTATTTGTGTCTGTAGAGTGCTGTTTGGCATTGTTCTTTTTTTTTTCTTTGTGTTTTTAGACATGGCAGTGTGCCCCTGCACATTGGGATGTGCTGACAGACCCCCTTTTTTTGCAGTTGTACTAGAGCTGGAGGTATGGCTGACTCCAGTTGGTCTTGTACCCCTGACTAGCCTGTCTGCCCCATAGGCAAATTTTAATCAGATTAAGTATAAAGCTGTAGCCCGCTCTCATTGTATTCATTGGAAGCCATCTGGCACCAGGAAAAGTATAGAGTGGGCTCAGCATGCATGCAAGCGTAGCATAAGCACCAAAATGTTTTCTATGATTATGGCATTATTGTATCTTATTTGTGTCTGCAGAGTGCTGTTGCATTGTTCTTTTTTTTCTATTAGAGACTTATGATAAAGAAATAATGATGGGCAAAAGAAAATTAAATTTCAGAGGGATAAACTGGGCTTTGAACGTAAACAGGCATTTAAATGGAAACACACTGGCAATATACGTGATGTGGGACAGGGACATTCTAATCATGGTAATGTTAATGTGGCATCAAGCAATAACAGTGATGATTTTTTAATCCGGAAACCAGGGATGACGGCGGGTCAGGCGAGGATTACGCAAACCCCCCAAAAAAGCACCAAGTTATCAGAGGGGAACAATTCTCACAAGAGACGATTCCAACGACAGTAGAAGAACAAAAAAGGAACATTGCTCCTAAGGCTACATGCACACGACCGTTGCCTGCCTCCGCGTCCGCTCCTCCTTGAAATTTTGCGTCCGTCAAAAAAAAACGGATGACGGACCGTTTTTTTTGACGGATCCGATTTTTATGGCAGATCCATTGTAAAAATGCCTATCCTTGTCCGCAAACGTGAAAAAAATAGGACATGCACTATTTTTTTGACGGAATGAAAACACGGATCACGGATGCGGAACAAAAACGGTTGACCATCCGCATTTTTTGACTGACCCATTGAAATGAATGGGGAAGCATCCTATCCGTGAAAAAAAACGGAACGGACGCGGAAACAAACAACGGTCGTGTGCATGGGGCCTAATGGTGATTCTTTGAGGATTATCAACCTTTCCTCACATTCACTTTCTGAGGTTGAAAAATCAGTGTTAGAAAGGGGTCTTTATTTTTTGCCTATGAATAGTGTTGAGCGAACAGTTCGAGAATAGTTCGGGTTCGTACCGAATTTTGGGGTGTCCGGGACCCAGACCCGAACCCGGACATTTTCAAAAAAGTTCGGGTTCGGTGTTCGTCTATTACTTCCCGCTTTCTGAAGGGCTGCACAGCAGCCAATCAGCTAGCGTTTTACTTCTTGCCCTAAGAGCCCATCACAGCCATGCCTACTAATGGCATGGCTGTGATTGGCCAAGTGCAGCATGTGACCCAGCCTCTATTTAAGCTGGAGTCACGTAGCGCCGCACGTCACACTGCTCTGATTAGTGTAGGGAGAGGACGCAGCTTCTGTCAGTGCGAGATTAGGCAGGTTAAAGTCAGCAACAGCACCTAATGAATGGATCAATTTACAGCTGAGAATCATTGAACTTCTGCTAGTTACTTGCTCGCTGGTTTTTAGGCTGCACAGAGCGTTTTTCTGTCACTTATTTTCTGGGTTGATCGGCGGCCATTTTGTGACTTGTGGTGCGCCAGAAGAAGCTGCCACCAAGTCCATCAATCCATCAATACTAGTTATTTTTTTGCTATATCTCTACATCAGGGGCTTGGCTGTGCTAATTGTCACCCCTAGAAACTCAGGAAAGAAATTTCTATATTTTATTAAGGGGTTAAATACAATTGCCCAAATACCAATCCCCTAAATCTGGTGTTCCAGCTTTGGTTAGACAAGTATAATACTGTCTGCTGTCTGGCAAAGGATAGATTATTTTCTGGGGTTAAATTCAATTGCCAAAATATCAATACCATAAATCAGTGGTTTCAGCTGTGGCTGTCAAAATAGAATAGTGTCCGAGGTAACGCACACACGTACAGACGCACGTACACGATTCTTGAATAGTTGTATTATCGCGATAATAAAACTAACAGTGTAAAGTTGACTGTATTGCTCTAAGTTATATTCGCGTACGAATGTAACTTCTATTACAGCACACCAATACTAAAACTGACTAAGAGACAGCTTTAAGTTCTATTCGAACGCGATTGCAACTTTGGAACTTAAAGTGGTGTACGATTTTAAAAGTTGAGTACTAAAAGTTGGAATCGCAATGCGATTCTTATGTATTTGCTTAATCGCATTGCGATTACAACTTTGAGTTACCGATCACCATAGGAACGCCTCCTCCAGTAGAATGTACTGTCGGATGTGAGAATTAAGTTGAAATCGCAATGCGATTATTATATATCTGCTTAATCGCATTGCCGTTTCAACTTAGCATTGCTAAATAATTCGATCCATATTCGTTAACTTACTGACTCAGTAAGTTAACGATATGGATGGAATTATTTAGCAATGCTAAGTTGAAATCGCAATGCGATTAAGCAAATATATAAGAATCGCATTGCGATTTCAACTTAATTCTCAGATCCGACAGTACATTCTACTGGAGGAGGCGTTCCCATGGTGATCGTTAGCTCAAAGTTGTAATCGCAATGCGTTTATTGCGGTATATTATCCCTCTGGGTGTCTTTTACAGCCTTTTTAGTGCCCAAAAGTTCGGGTCCCCATTGACTTCTATGGGGTTCGGGATGAAGTTCGGGTTGAGTTCGGATCACGAACCCGGACATTTTCCGGAAGTTCGGCCGAACCTCTCGAACCCGAACATCCAGGTGTTCGCTCATCTCTACCTATGAATCTTCTGGATAAATTTGAATTCATTAACCACTTCAGCCCCCCTAGCTTAAACACCCTTAATGACCAGACCACTTTTTACAATTCTGCACTACACTACTTTCACAGTTTATTGCTCCGTCCTACAACTTACAACCCAAATGAATTTTACCTCCTTTTCTTCTCACTAATAGAGCTTTCTTTAGTAGTATTTCATTGCTGCTGACATTTTTACTTTTTTGATATTAATAAAAAATGACCGATTTCAAAAAAATTTAATTTTTCACTTTCTGTTGTAAAATGTAAAAAAAAAAAAACTACATTTCTATCTAAATTTTTCTCTAAATTTATTGTTCTACATGTCTTTGATAAAAAAATGCAATAAGTGTATATTTATTGGTTTGGGTAAAAGTTATAGCGTTTACAAACTATGGTGCAAAAAAGTGAATTTCTGCATTTTGAAGCAGCTCTGACTTTCTGAGCACCTGTCAAGTTTCTTCAGGTGCTAGAATGCCAGGATAGTATAAATACCCCCTAAATGACACCATTTTAGAAAGAAGACACCCCAAAATATTCGTGGAGGGGCATGGTGAGTTCATGTATGATTTCATTTTGTTTCACAAGTTAGCGGAAAATGACACTTTTTGAAGAAAAAAATAATAATAAAGTTTCCATTTCAGCTAACTTCTGGCAAAAAAAATAAAATCTCCCACAGATTCACTATGCCCCTCAGTGAATACCTTGGGGTGTCTACTTTCCAAAATGGGGTCATTTGTGGGGTGTGTTTACTGTTCTGGCATTTTGGGCGGGGCTAAATTGTGAGCAACCCTGTAAAACCTAAAGGTACTCATTGGACTTTATGCCCCTTTACGCACCTAGGCTGCAAAAAAGTGGCAGTGCTCCAGCCGGGGAGAAGGAGATGCCCAGGGCAAAAGAGGATGTCTCCGCCCAAGGCAAAACTAGCAGCAGCGCATGCGCCGGTACCGGGGGCTACAGCGGGCGAACGGTGCGGCACCCAGGGATACAAGTAAGTGCAGGGACATCCCTGGGTGCCGTTCTGCATGTACATACCTTTTGACTAACAAACTTTGGACTGGTGAAAGGTCCTCTTTTTTAAATAGGCTCCTGAAATCTGCACTACAAATGGACATTTTTGGAAGTAAAAAAATCCAGCGGTACCTACTTTTTACATGCTTCCTAAGGTACATAAGGATTTAAATAATCCTCCTGGCTGTCCAATCCTTGCTGTTATTGGCGGTTTATGCGAACAGGCATGCATTTACCTGGATTTTTTTCTTGCAACCTTTTGTTCTAGGTCTGGACTCTCATTTGAGAGACTCTATGCAATTGATTGAAATTTTTCAGGATATTCAGCTCCCTCCACATACACTTCTTCTTACGTGTGATGTCGAATCTCTTTATTCTAACACAGCACATGATGGAGTTGCCGCAGTTCAATATTTTCTATTGAAATCCATTCATGGCGATTCTGCACAGAAAAAACCCTTTTGATGAGGCTAAGTCCTCCTGCTGGGATAGGCCTCCTAAATTGTACGCCCCAATCGCCAAGATGTCTAAAAAATCTGCTTTGCCATTTGATGATCTCTGTGCTTTAAAGGATCCTATGGATAGACGAGCAGAAGTTTACCTTAAAAAAAGCATGGGAAGCCTCTACCCAGGCATTTAAACTAAATATTGCCACTACCTCTACTGCCAGGTTGTTAAAGTTATGGCTACAAAAACTGGAGTCCCATATCCAGGATAAAACCTCCAGAGACCAATTGCTAGCAGTATTTCCTAGCATCCTTAAAGCAGTAGACTTCATCTCGGATGCTTCTGCGGATGCATTAAAATTAAATGCGAGGTCAGCATCTTTGTCTAATTCTGCTAGAAGATCTATTTGGCTTAAGGGGTGGTCTGATGACACGGGTTCAAAGAATAAACTTTGCTCTAACGCAAACAGGTAACATTATCTCTTTGGACCATTTTTTGATGACCTTTTAGAGAAGGGCTCTGATAACAAAAAGAGGTTTTCTGTCTCCTGACCTTGCAAAAGACAGTTTTTTTTCGCAGAAACAAAAAAAGTTTCAATAGCGACAAAAGACAGAATTTTCGACAAGAAAACAGAAGGATGTAGGAAGGATAAGAGATTCCTCTTTAATTCTCAGTCCAATTCAGGGCCCAAGGCTGGTCAACAATGACAGTTTCTGACCCGTGGGGGGAAAACATTCTCTCTTTTCTTGGGCTTGGGAAAAAATGTCGTCAAGCCTGTGGATTATTGGTATTATAAAAGACTGGTTCCATCTAGTTTGTCTCTCCCCCACCGGAAAGACTAAAAATTACTAATCTTATTCAAAATTCTACAAGAAACCTAGCACTAAAACAAGAAATGTTTTCCCTTCTAAAGAAAAAGGTTCTGGTTCCTGTTCTGGACTCTGAGAAGGGGAGGGGCATTTATTCATCCCTTTTCCTTGTACCCAAGCCAGACAGATCATTCAGAATAATTATAAACCTGAGACTTAAATCAATTCCTAAAATACAAAAAAATCTGCAATAAAACATCTATTCAAAGACTGTGTCATGGCCATCATAGACATAAGATTCCTATTATAACATCCCAATTCATGCAGTTTTCCAAAAATATCTCAGTGACAGTTTCCATGGAAGGCCAAGTTCATCATTTACAATACAGAGCACTTCTGTTTGGAATATCTCAGGCCCCTAGACTCTTTACAGAGGTTATGGCCCAAATAAGGGAAAGAGACATTCTGGTTATTCCTTATTTGGATGATCATCTAGTGGTGGCAAAATCCAAAAACCTTTTAACCTCTCATCTTCTAGAAGTATTTGAAATTTTAACAAAACTGGAATGCCAGATAAACTGGGGAAAGTCAAAACTGACCCCTTCCCAAAGTTGTGTATTTTTAGGACTGATTCTGGATTCAGTGAACCTACGTTGTATCCTTCCTCAGCACAAGATATCCCGATTAAGAGAAGATGTGCGGTCCCTGGTAGCCTCAAAATATAGAACCATCAGACAGGGAATGGCAGTATTAGGCAAAATGACCTTCATGTTACCTGCTGTCAATCAGGACCTGTTTCACTCCAGAACACTTCAATGGCAGATTGTAAAAGAGTGGTAGAGATCACTATCCCCATTGGATGCCCTGCTTTCTCTCACCTTTTAGGTGATACAATCCTTAACCTGGTGGCTGGAACCTTCAAATCTGTCTCAAGGCCTCTCTTGGGATCTACAGAAGCAGATAACCATCACCACAGATGCCATTCCCACTGGTTGGGGGGCCTATTGTCAGTGGGGGTCCGACAGGGGGTATGGAGCTCAATTGAGAGTCAGGACTCCTAGAATATGAGAGAGCTCAGAGCGGTTCTATTTGCCTTAAAATAATTCCTACCCATAATACAAGGAAAGGGAATAAAGATCTTCTCAGACAGCGCTGCGGTGGTATCCTACCTAAACAGGCAAGGAGGGACCAGATCAAAAAATCTTATGTCCTTAGCCGCAGGCATTTTTTGCCTGATTATTCCTCATGTTCCTTTTATCAAATCAGTATACTTAAAGGGAACAGAAAACAAGGTGGCAGACTATATAAGCAGAAACCTAGATCAGGGAGAATAGTGTTTAAACCAAGAAGTCTTCAGCCAGATAATTCAGCTCCGGCACCATCCTCAAGTAGACCTATTTGCAACCAGGCAGAACATAAAATGCAACCTATTCTTTTCTCTAAATCCGGAAGATTCTCTGGCAGGGATAAACGCCTTCTCCCTTCCGTGGCTGAATCAACTTCTGTATGCCTTTTCTCCTTCTTCCGAGAGTATTACAGAAGCTGAGGCAGGAACAGACTAGGCTCATTTTGATCACCCCCTTCTGGCCAAGTAGAACATGGTTCATCTGGTTGAGAAAGCTTTCTCTACCAGATCCCTGGATTCTTCCGGACAGTCAAGATCTGTTTCAGGGTCCTTTCTTTAATCCGGAAGTAAGAAACCTTCATCTAACAGCCTGGTATAGATGTACCCCTGGTAATGTCAGTGTCCGCAGCGGACACCGTCTATTGAAAAAGTACACTGTATGTCACTGATACGTTTTTTTAAATGCACATGTTACACTGCAGATGTCCCCCTGGTAATGTCACTGTCCGCAGCGGACACCATCTATTGAAAAAGTACACTGTATAGATACATTTTTTCAGTGCACATGTTACACTGCAGATGTAGCGCAGATAATGTCACTGTTCACAGTGGACACCATCTACGGAAAAAGTTCACTGAATGTCACAAATATTTTTGAGATGTGCACACTTTAAACAGGAGATATGGCGCGGATAATTTAACTGTCCTCAGCAGCCTATTGGACTCTATTTAGCGCAGGATGCGCTAAAAATATATAATGCTGGGTCTCTGAAAAGTTCTAATAAAAATCTTTCAATAACACTCCCTACACGGTCTGTCCCTTCCTATGCACATCTCTCCCTAAGACTGAGCAACTTAGCACAAGTTGCGCTACAAACATATATTGCTGCTGTCACATACAATAGTCCTTAAAAGGACTTTTGGGCCTCTAAAAAAATGTTTGTAATACAAATCTTCCAATAACACTCCCTATACTGTCTTTCCCTTTCTATGCTCAGCTCTTCCTGACTAATACTGAGCCGTATACGTGTTATCGGGTGCTATATAGCACCCGATGATGCATTCCGGCCAGCCATTCACTGTAATGCCAGTAGCCAACATGGCTATGGCATTACAGTGGGACCAGTACCTCCCTGCACGTTTATTGGCTGCGTATCAGCAAAGAAACGTGCGGGGAGGAGACTTGAGCATTGCACTCAAGCACATGCGGTACTCAGCCGAGCACCTCCATGTGCCACGCATCGAGATGCTCGAACCGAACTAGTGTTCGGCCGAGCATGCTTGAACAACACTTGTTTTGTTATTTATGACTGCTTGAACATGAACCCCCAATTGTAAAGCACTGCAGAATATATTGACGCTATATAAATATTATTTTTCCTGATAACACCTCCCATGTGTACAGCCATCAGTGACTTAAAGCTATCTCTGTACACACACAGAGTATGCTATCAATCACTGATAACACCTCCCACCCATGTACAACTATCAGTGACTGACTGCTGTCTCTGTATACACACTTAGGGCTCATGCACACGACCTTATGCTGACTGTGGTCGTATTGCAGCCTGCATACAGCGGGTCCACAATGCACAGGCACCAGCCTTGTGTATCCCACATCAAGGATCATTCACTTGAAGGAAGACTACAGAGTGCTTCCGTGGTGTTTCCGGCAGTGCCTCCGCACCGCAAAAAAGTAGTGCATGCACCACTTTTTTGCGGGACAGACGGATCAGGAACCCATTCACGTTGAATTGGTCTGGATCCGTCTGCGGCAGTCGCACGGATGTTTCCTGTGCATTGGGGTCGGCAATTGCGGTCCCCAATGCACGGAACGGCCGGCACATGTTCGTGTGCATGAGCCCTTACACAGAGAATGCTATCAGTCACTGATAACACCCCTCTGTGTAAATCTATCAGTGACTGACATCTATCTCTGTATACACACTTACACAGATAATGCTATCAATCACTGATAACACTTCGCTCTTGGACAACTATCAGTGAATGACAGCAATATAAATATGACAATACTAAACTTGTATAGTGTTTTTGACACTTCTGACAGCCCTTTATAGAAATGCCTATTCTTGTCCACAAAACAGACAAGAATAGGACGTGTCTCATAACTTTTGCAGGGCCACGGAAAGGAGCAACGGATGTGGACAGCACACAGAGTGCTGTTTGCATCTTTTGCGGCCCCATAGAAGTGAATGGGCCCACACCCGAGCCTCAAAACCAGGGTCGTGTGAACGAGCTCTAACAAGAAGCTTACCATGGCAGCCGGGGAAGCTTCAGAAGCATCCAAGCTGCCATAGTAACTGATGAGAGCCCTGTAATTTCTCTGCGGGGGCTTAGATCAGAAGGCGGCGGGAGCTGCTTCGCTCTGCCTTATCTCACACATGCCATGATCAGTGTTGAATGCGGCATCTGAGGGGTTAAATGACGGGGTTTGGCAGGATTGCTGTTTTACATCATTACATCATTGCGGCTGGGTGCCTGCTGTATTATGCAACTGGCAGCTGCTGCATATGGAGAAGGCTCACTGCAGCAGTCCGCTCCATGCATCACCTCAGTCCCCATGATGTACCGGTACGTCAAAGTGGCTGAAGGGGTGAAAGTAAAAATGAGGAAAGAATGTAATGATTTATTCACTCTACTAATTAATTGCATTTCAAGCAAATATGAAGTTATCTGTTTAACCAAAATTTTCACCTACCCAAATTATTTAGAATATACAATCATCACAGTTTAAAAATACAAGGGAATTTCACATGAATGACAGTAGGAATAATTGCACAAAACAGAGACTGGCAGGAACAGATGTTAAAAACAATGTGTTCTTGCAAATGGTTTATTATACTATGCTCTGCAAATATGCATCTGCGCTCCATGGGAGATACGGTCACCTGAAGGACCAGGCTTGAAACGTTTCAAAATAGACAGGGATAAAAACAAGACAGTTATACCACTTCAGTTGGTGCAGTTTATTATGATATTGATATGAAATCCACAATATGATTTAGTCAAATTACACAAACAGTCAAATCATTTACTATTTGTTGGAGATGACATAGCTTAACCCCTTCAGGACCCTGCCATTTTTCCCCTTAAGAACCAGGCCAGTTTTTGCAAATCTGAAATTTGTCACTTTATATGGTAATAACTTTAAAACTAAAATGTAATTTAAAATTGCTCAGTGGCAAACCAGCTGACCAATATGGATAGAGGTGCTCAATCACCGGTACACCTAAAAACCATATGAATATGGGATTAAAAAAAAAAATTGTGATGGCACGATCACATTTGGTTTAAACTAGAAAATATTTATTTAGTTAAAAATAAAATAAGGTAAATAGTCAGGGATCATTAATGGGATAGTAAAAAGTCTTGAAGAATCAAACAACTCTGGATAGATGTGGATAAAATTAATAGTGAAGATGTTGTAAATGGTCAGGTTCAGTCATGTGAGACAGTGATAGTAGTCCAATAGGGATGCTCAATATAAGCAGCAAATAAAATAAAAATAATAGTGGCAAAATGTCTGTGCACAAAAAAAGTGTAATAATTGATCAATGAATAAAAAGGATTGGGGGGGCGGAGCTTGCCAAGCATGGTGTAGGACGCTGGAAGCTAGAGCTCCTCACCAATTCACTCGGTCTTTAGCTAAATAAGCACACATTTCCTGGCCAATATGGGAAAACAGAATAAGGAGAGAAGCAGAGAACTGGAGTTCACCCCCAGAACCAAGAAATTGCAGGGAAATATGAGCAAATTCCTAAATAAGGTGGCGACAACTCCGACGAGGAAGGAGAAAATGGCGCCCGCGGCTTCCCGCGCTGAAACACAAGAAGAAGACTCAGATGACGCCAGCTCATGTGCAATGTCTGATGCACAGGGAGAGACAGATGCCCTCCCAATCACCAGATCCTTCTTGAAACAATCGCTACTGACTCCGATAATGAAGGAGCTTACAGACATAAAGAGGGAAGTGCAACAACTGGGTCATAGGGTTGAAACCCTAGAAGAATCACAAGCCTCAGTTATACAACATGGCAGAGGTCTTCAAAGCCAGATACACAAACTTAGCAATCAAGTCGACCATGCCTACCTTTATCTGGAAGACCAAGAAAATCGAGCCAGGAGAAAGAACGTGCGGCTTCGCGGTATTCCAGAGACAGTCATGGCGGAGGATCTGCTGGAAACAGTAAGACAGATTTTCTCACAACTGGGTGCAGAGAGGGCCAATGCGATAATTATAGAAAGAGCCCACAGAGCTCTTAGGCCGAAACCTCAAACGGGTGATCCCCCAAGAGACACTATATGCGCCCTACTTAACTACCTAGATACTGCCGCAATACTTAAGGCAGCGAGGGATAGTGAAGATGTCCTGATTGACTCTCATAAAATACTACTATTCCAAGATCTATCGGCCAGCACCCTCGCAAAACGTAGAACGCTGAAGCCATTAACAGAAATCATGAGAGACAAAAAGATTCCCTGGAGATGGCTCTTTCCATTCGGCCTAAGCGCTAGCATTAAGGGGAAACAGATCACCATCAAACATCCGGACGAGTTGTCGAAAATATGTGAAGCCCTAGATGAGACACCGATCGACATTCCATCCTGGCTGCCCTCTGCATCCCTAGAAGACGTACCAGAAGTACGTGCACCACCAGAGTGGTACATTTCACCAGGTTACAAACCTCAGAAGAAGAAATCACCTCCTAAGGACTGAAGTTCTCCGGATCTGCATCAGGTGCAGCTGTATCCTTGAAAATCACCAACGCTATGCCTAAATTAAGACTATAGCGAACACTTTACTCTACTGCGAGTATCAGTTCCCAATTAGATGTCGGTGCCTATTACATTTATATGCCTTTATAGTTTATAATGATTCTCTCAGTTTTTTCTCGTGGGGGTGGAGCCGACAGGGGAGGCTCCCTAATGAGTCGCCCTGCATGGGTCGCAGGGAGGATCCCTCCCTCCTAGCTGCCGGCTCTACACCTATAGGAGCAATGTTGACCCACTTGCTCACCGAATATCGTGTACCTATAAGTCTTGATTAGACCGAGTGACTGGAGGATTAATATGTTAATTCCTCTAGTATATTTCCCCCCCCACTGACCACTGATCATTATGCATTCTGTTTGTATTAGACGTCCCCTGACAGGGATATTGATTCTGTTCTCGTTACATATGTTCTTATGTATATATATTTTTGTCCCACCCATAATTCCAAGAGTCCACCCTCACTCAGAACCTGACAACAAATGGCATGTATTAATATCCTTTAAGAGAGATGACTGATGTAACCTTTTTGTCATTGAACATTAATGGTATCAATATACCGCAAAAACGCAGCCAACTATACCACCTACTTCAAAAGGAGAAAGCTGACGTAGTTTTACTTCAGGAAACACACTTTAGACACAAACATATACCAAACATGTACAGTAAATTATATCCCACTTGGCACCATACAACTTACTCATCTGCGGCAAGAGGAGTCTCAGTGGGAATAGGGAAGCATATACCCTTCGTATTAAAATCCCAGTTAGTGGACTTAGAAGGTAGATATTTATTCCTAAAGGGAACTATCTTCAATATTGCAGTAACAATCGCCAACATATATGCCCCCAATGTTCGCCAAGTTCAATGGCTTCGTACTACCCTGAACCTACTACAAACATTTACAGAAGGAGTTTTAATTTGTGGGGGTGACTTTAACCTGACAATGGACTATACCATGGACTCTACTGGAGCTAGGTCATCCATACCTCACAAACAGTTGCGTAAATTAAGAGCTACAATATCAGAGCTCCACATAACAGATGTATGGAGAGTCTTTAATCCTGATGTTAAAGACTTTACTCACTACTCGCCAGCCTATGGTTCTCATCAGAGAATCGACTACTTTCTCCTCTCAAATAATTATTTGCCCCTGGTAAAGTCAACCATCATAGGTCCAATAACCATTTCGGATCACGCGCCTGTCAAGCTAACTGTCGCAATAGGAAATCCTCCACACAGATCATGGAATTGGCGCTTGAATACCACTCTGATAGAGGGCCTAACTAATGTTAAGGAAATTGAAACAAAAATTAGAGACTACTTTAAATTTAATGACACCCCACATGTATCCACCCCCATTTTATGGGAGGCCCACAAAGTGGTTCTGAGGGGGGAACTCATTGCCCTAGGCACTAAAGTTAAAAAACAAAGGAATAAACAAATTGACTCAATTTTACTCCAAATTGCAACTTTGGAGAAAACTCATAAAAAATCCCTGTCACCAGATAATTTAGAATCTCTCAAATCCCTACGCTCTCAACTGAAAGACCTATTGAATATCAAGTCGACCAGAACACTTCAATCCTTAAGGTTTAAATATTATTCTCATGGGAATAAAGGTTCAAAAGTGTTAACCAACCTTTTACGCTCACAGAGAGAAAAGTCCTTCATTAACTCCATTAAATCTACAAAAGGCCATAAACTTACCTCGACTCCTTCCATTGCTAAAGAATTTCGTGAATTCTATACCTCTTTATACAACTTACAAAAAGACTTACCGACCCCTATTGATCATACAACAGTTCTTTCTAAAATTGATTCATTCCTTGGGTCAATCCAGATACCACAGGTCACTGAAGAGCAGAAAGTATTACTTTTACAGCCTTTTACACTAGAAGAAGTGAATAGAGTCCTTTCCACAATACCCTCAGGTAAAAGTCCAGGCCCAGACGGGTTCCCAATAATTTATTACAAGAAATTTTCAGAAGTCTTATCCCCATACTTTGTCAGAGTATGTAATTCCCTTTTGGAAGGTGCCACCCTTCCCCCGCAATCTCAGGCAGCGCATGTTACTATCATCCATAAGGAGGGGAAGGATCCTGAAAATTGTGGAAATTACAGACCGATATCTCTCCTCAACAACGACTTGAAATGGTGGGCCAAATTATTGAGCCACAGGATGGTAGACCTACTACCCGGCCTTGTTGGGGAGGAGCAGGTGGGTTTTGTCAAGGGGAGAGAGGGCAGGCACAATATCAGCAGGGTTTTGCATGCTGAATCATATGCCTTTCAGAGGAAAACACCACTGGTACTTCTTGGTACCGACGCCGAAAAGGCGTTTGATAGAGTAAATTGGCTATATATGAAGAAAACATTGGAATCCTTCGGTTTCCCGAGACAATTTATAGAAGCTATATTTAAGATGTATTCCTCTCCCTCGGCTAAGATAATGGTTAACGGCTCTTTGTCAGAACCCTTTTCCATTACAAACGGCACTAGACAAGGCTGCCCTCTTTCCCCTACCCTCTTTGTCCTAATCTTAGAGACTCTACTACTAAAATTCAGACAAACCTCCGAAATAGAAGGACTCACAATAGGGAGACACACTCATAGAATGGCAGCATTTGCTGACGACCTACTTCTAATAATAACTAACCCTATACAAGCTATCCCTATAATTATGGATATATTCCAAGAGTTTGGTTATGTGTCCAACTTTAAGATAAACTTTGAAAAGTCAGAAGCTCTAGCAGTGTGTATACCCAATACTCAATTAAATAAACTGAAAACTCTGTCAAAATTTAAATGGCCCTCTTCAGCTATTAAATACCTTGGTACTATGATCCCAACTAATCCTAAACTATTATTTAGGTTAAACTTTATCCCACTCATGAATAAAATTAAATCCTTTCTATCCAAACCAGTATCGCCCATGATATCATGGTTGGGGAGGAAAGCGGTCTTAAATACATATGTAATGCCCCAATTTTTATACATGATTAGATCTCTTCCTATAGTCTTACCTACCACATATCTTACCTCTATTAGACAGATGTTTAGTATATACCTTTGGGCGAATAAGCGAGCAAGGATACCCTTCTCAGTATTGACTAGGAGGAAAGCTTGGGGAGGAATCTCATTACCCAATATAACAGAATATGTGCAAGCCATTCATTTAGAGAAATGGCTGACTCTAACTCACATTTCCTCCGAATCCATGCACACTGATATGGGAAAGGCAATATTGGGAAGGGATAAAGAGTTCCTCTTATGGGATTCGACCCACCCACTAAATAAAATTGATATTTCTGACATTCTCCTCAGAAGCACAATAACTATTTGCGCCAAATCACCTGCCTTATCTTTGTGCAAAAAGAAATGGTCTCCCATAGCCCCATTGCATATTCTACCTCAACTTCTTGCAGGCAAACCAATGGTTTTATCACCCATATGGAGATCGGTATCATCGCTACACATACGTGACCTGTTGAAAATATCTTCCTCAGATGACTATTAACACTCATTGATGGGGAAGGCTTGGAAAGGTGACAATATATTGCAGAAAAGGGATTTTGAATGCACCTGTCGCAAATTTAAATTACTTTCCTCTACATCAACGCCTCAAACAGACCCTACGTGGCTCGAAAATTTTATACTCCTACCCTCCATACCCCCCAAATGCTTGTCCACAATTTACAAGCAATTATCTCCTGGAGATATTACTCAGAAGCTGTCGTATATAACAGATTGGGAGAAGGAACTTAACATAAAATTAAGTAGTGAGGAACGTCGATTTGTATTGATGCACTCTCATGGATTCTCACGTTGTGTGAGAATTCAGGAGAATTCTTATAAAACATTAACCAGATGGTATCATACGCCTGACAAGTTGTTTCGCATGCATTTGCTTTCCTCTGACAAGTGCTGGAGATGTGACGCAGACGGTGGCACTATGACCCATATATGGTGGTCATGCCCCAAGGTCATCCAATTTTGGAAGAATGTTGAGGCGTCAATTAATAAAATTTGCTCCGTCAAAATCACCCTTACAGCCCCTTTAATACTGATATGGAGACCGGAAATCAGTTTTAGACCTTCTAGAACCAATCTAATCACCCATATGATCACTGCAGCTAAACTTCTTATACCACTTAAGTGGAGAAATACTGACCCCCCAGATATCTCTATGTGGTTTGATAAAATGCACCACATATACAGGATGGAGGAACTTGCGGGTTGGGAGGCAAACTCGAGGAATACCTTTTTGGCGACTTGGGATCCATGGTTACAATATGTTAAAAACCAGTCTGAGAATCTTAAAGTGATGCCGAACTGCGGTAATGATGCCAATATATGATATCAATATATAATATAATATATCATTAGTAAATCTCTATTATATGCTTAGTAATAAAATCATTTCTGTAAGTACAGGTTTCTGATGATGGCAATCCAGGCACTTGGATAATATGATACTATTTACTCAGGTCTTATGGGACACCGTATACCCTTTCCCTCCCCTCTCCTCCCCCCCCACCCCCCTCCCCCCCCCCCCACTCCCTTTTTACCTTTCCCTAGTCTGGTCAATCCCCAACGTTCTGTTGTTATATTTCAATACGCGACTCAATTTGTATTGTCATTTTTCTTGGAAAGTGAGATCCCATAAAGCACGGCCATATTGACCAATTACATGACAAGTGTTAATATTGGAATTGCTTCTGAATGTTAATATTCATTTGGTTGATGAGAAACTCCCCTTTAACTGGATCTCTAAAATGAAGAGGTCCACACATTCATTTCATGCATTAGATCTGCTGTTTTCTTTATCTGTGTATTATTACTACAGATTGTGCAATTAACATGTCTGTACACTGTTTAATTTACTTCAATAAAAAGAGATTACATAAAAAAATAAATAAAAGGATTGAGGCTAAAAATTTAAATGAAAGTAAATATTAAAAAGATGTTTAAAAATAAAAATCTGTAAACTGCATTACCGGATGGCAGTATAATTCTGGTCTTGTATGGCAGAATTACAATTGTTCAATCTCTCGTCTGTTAAGGAGAGAACATTCTCTGTCTTGTAACAGGATTTCGGTTCACTGGAAAAAAGTTAGTGAATTGGCTTCCCAGTTTGTTTTATTAGATGTGCGGCTGATAATTTATGTTGTAATATATATATTACGGGTGGACAATAAAGAGTGCTCCTCAGTCTGTTGTGATGTCCTCTGTCCTGCAAGGACCTGCGTGGCATCCCACATGATCGCTTGGAGGATTTCAAGGAATACAAAGAATTAGATTTACTTGTTTGTTCTAGCCATGGAATATACTGCTCAAATACCCCTAACAGCGGGATTCTTCAAATTCCTACAGTCGGCAAGACTGACCTATCAGGAACCCGAAACCGTGTGACTTACGGCTGAGTCATCATCACGTGAACATCACATAAGGGAAGCGATCACGTGGGATGCCACAGAGGACATCACAACAGACTGAGGAGCTGTAAAGTACCCACACTCTTTATTGTCCACCCGTTATATATATATATATATATATATATATATATATATATATATATATATTACAACATAAATTATCAGCCTCTCATCTACTAAAACAATCTGGGAGGCCAATTTTGGTATCTGCAAAAAAAATGGATGGCTTTCCGTATAGCATCCGTTTTTTTTTGCGGATCAGTTATTTTTGCGGATCTATTGTAATAATGCCTATCCTTGTCCGCAAACTACAAAAAAATAGGACATGCTCTATTTTTTTTGCGGAACAGAAAAACGGACATATGGAAACGGAATGCACACGGAGTACCTTCCGTTTTTTTTGTGGACCCATTGAAATGAATGGTTCCGCATATGGTCCGCAAAAACGGAACAGACACGGAAAGAAAATACGTTCGTGTGCATGAGCCCTTACAGACGGGAGATTGAACAACTATAATTCTGCGCATACAAGACCAGAATTATACTGTCATCCGGTAATTCAGTTTACTGATTCTTATTTTTAAACATCTTTTTAATATTTCCTTTCATTTTTATTTTTACCCTCAATCCTTTTTATTCATTGATCAATTATCACACTCTTTTTTGGTGCACAGACATTTTGCCACTATTATTATTTTATTTGCTACTTATATTGAGCATCCCTATTGGACTACTACCACTGCCTCACATGACTGAACCTGACCTTTTACAACATCTTCACTATTAATTTTATCCACATCTATCCAGAAGGGCTTTTTTGAACCATTTAAACAGTTGTTGGATTCTTCAAGACTTTTTACTATCCCATTGATGATCATTGACTATTTACCTTATTTTATTTTTAACTAAATTAATATCTTCTAGTTTAAACCAAATGTGAGTATGCCATCACAAATTTTCTTCTTTATCCCAGATAACTTTAAAACGCTTTTACTTATCCAAGCCATTCTGAGATTGTTTTCTCGTCAAATATTGTACTTCATGACAGTGGTAAATTTGAGTCACATATTGTACTTCATGACAGTGGTAAATTTGAGTCAAAATATTTCCATTTTATTTATAAAAAAAAATACCAATTTTACCACAAATTCCAATTTCTCTGCTTTTAAAACATATAGTGATACCTCTTAAACTAGTTATTACGTTACATTTCCCGTATTTCTACTTCATGTTTGGATCATTTTGTAAATGGCATTTTCTTTTTTGGGACGTTAGAAGGCTTCGAAGTTTAGAAGCAAATCTTACCATTTTTAAGAAAATTTCCAAAACCCAATTTTTAAGGAGCAGTTCAGGTCTGAAGTTACTTTCTGGGGCTTACATAATAGAAACCACCCATAAATCGCCCCAGTTTAGAAACTACACCCCTCAAGGTATTCAAAACTATTTTGAATTTTATTGATGGAAGCTGGTGATTGGACCATGTGACCCAGTGACGTCACTGAAGGTCCTTCATCCCCCTCCTGCTGAAGATAGAACAAAACACCGGCAGCTATGCGATCAAATGGAAGAGGTGAGTATATGTTTTATTATTTTTAACCCTCTATTGCCCTTTTTACTTTGCATTCTCTATAGAGAATGCTATTATTTTCCTTTATAACTATATAGGGAAAATAATAAAATATACAGAATACTCAACCCGAAACCGGACTTCAGTGATGAAGTCCGGGTTCGGGTCTGGGTACCAAACATGCCGATTTTTCCCACACGCGTGCAAAACGCATTAAAACGCTTTGCACTTGCGTGGAAAAGTCACGCATTTTCCCGCAACGCACCCGCCTCTTATCCATGACGCCCATGTGAAAGGGGCCTTAGTGTCTCAATATTCTAGGAGCTACAGTTTTTTTTTTTTTTTTGACGATTGTCTTAAGTAGGGGCTCATGTTTTGCAGGATGAGATGACAATTTGATTGTAATGATTTTGGGGTGTGTATGCCTTTTTGATCGCTTTAGTGTTGCACTTTTTGTGATGTAAGGTGACAAAATTTTTTAAATTTATTTTCTACTTTTTTTTTTTTGTTCCACTCTGGGACTTCAACTTTTTGGGACTTATCCCCTCTGCAATGCATTAAAATACAACCTGTATTGTAATGCATTGGCTGTCAGCTTTAATGCGGACAGCCTGCCTGTGAGACCCAGCCTAAGGGCTGGATCTCACAGGCTTCCGTAGAAGGCAAGATCCGATGCCTATGGAAGGCATAGGGCTTGCCTTCTCTGCCATCGGGTCCTTGCCACTGCAGCGCGGTGATCCGATGGGGAAGCGGAGGGCATCTGTATCCTCCGAGAACCCTCTGCATGCCGCAGTCAGCTTTGACCGTGGCATACAAGGGTTTAACACCGATGCCGGTGAAAACACCCATGCCGACGAATGCAGCAGGGGTCTGGCTGTCATTGACTGCCAGGTCCGTGCCACTGATCGGGCGAGCGCAGCTCCTGCACCCGCCTGATCAGCCTGCCGTACATGTACGGCGCTAGTCCTTAAGCGCCATACATGTATGGCGTGGGTCCTTAACCACCTCAGCCCCCCTAGCTTAAACACCCTTAATGACCAGGCCACTTTTTACAATTCTGCACTACACTATTTTCACCGTTTATTGCTCTATCATGCAACTTACCACCCAAATGAATTTTACCTCCTTTTCTTCTCACTAATAGAGCTTTCATTTGGTGGTATTTCATTGTTGCTGACATTTTAACTTTTTTTGCTATTAATCAAAAATGACAGAAATATTTGCCAAAAAATGACATTTTTCACTTTCTGTTGTAATTTTTTTTTAAAAAACTACATTTCTATATAAATTTTTCACAAAATTTATTGTTCTACATGTCTTTGATAAAAAAAAAAACCAATAAGTGTATATTTATTGGTTTGGATAAAAGTTATAGCGTTTACAAACTATGGTGCAAAAAAGTGAATTTCCGCATTTTGAAGCAGCTCTGACTTTCTGAGCACCTGTCATGTTTCTTCAGGTGCTAGAATGCTAGGATAGTATAAATACCCCCCAAATGACACCATTTTAGAAAGAAGACACCCCAAAGTATTCGCGGAGGGGCATGGTGAGTTCATGTATGATTTCATTTATTTTCACAAGTTAGCGGAAAATGACACTTTCTGAGGAAAAAAAAAATAATAATAAAGTTTCTATTTCTGCTAACTTCTGGCAAAAAAAAAAACTCTCCCATGGACTCACTATGCCCCTCAGTGAATACCTTGGGGTGTCTACTTTCCAAAATGGGGTCATATATGTGGTGTGTTTACTGTTCTGGCATTTTGGGCAGGGCTAAATTGTGAGCATCCCTGTAAAACCTAAAGGTACTCGTTGGAATTTGGGCCCCTTTGTGCACCCGGGCTGGAAAAAAGTGTCATTCATGTGGTATCGCCGTACTCAGGAGAAGTAGGGCAATGTGTTTTTGGGTGTATTTTTACATATACCCATGCTGGGTGTGAGAAATATCTCTGTAAATGACAACTTTTTAAATTTTTTTATTCAAAGTTGTCAGTTTACAGAGATATTTCTCTCACCCAGCATGGGTATATGTAAAAATACACCCAAAAACACATTGCCCTACTTCTCCTGAGTACGGCGATACCACATGTGTCACACTGTATTGCAGCCTGGGTGCGCAAAGGGGCCCAAATTCCAATGAGTACCTTTAGGATTTCACAGGGCATTTTTACGCATTTAGATTCCAAACTTCTCACACTGTAGAGACCCCTAAAATGCCAGGGCAGTATAAATACCCCACATGTGACCCCATTTTGGAAAGAAGACACCCCAAGATATTCCGTGACGGGCATGGCGAGTTCACAGAAAAAAAAAATTTTGGGCACAAGTTAGCGGAAATTGATATATATATATATTTTTACAAAGTCTCATTTTCCACTAACTTGTGACAAAAAATAAAATTTTACATGAACTCACCATACTCTCACGGAATACTTTGGGGTGTCTTCTTTCTAAAATGGGGTCACATGTGAGGTGTTTGTACTGCCCTGGCATTTGAGGGTCTCTGCAATCATTACACGTATGGCCAGCATTAGGAGTTTCTGCGATTCTCCTTATATTGAGCAGACGGGTAATGAGATTTTTTTTTTCTGTTCAGCCTCTGGGCTGAAAAAAAAAAAAACATGAACGGCACAGATTTTTTCATTCGCACAATCATCGTGGATGAAAAAATCTCTGCCAAAATCAGTGACTGCGGTGTGGTGGGCTGGGCGCTAACTACCTAACAAGTAGCTAACTAACTGGCGGTGATAAGGGGCCCTTATGCCCCATTCACACGTCCGCAATTCTGTTTGCGGAACGGAATTGCGGACCCATTCATTTCTATGGGGACAGACTTTGTCCCGCTCGGATCCGGAATTGCGGATCCGCACTTCCGGGTCTGCACTCCGGTTCCGCAAAAATATAGAACATGTCCTATTCTTGTCCGCAATTGCAGACAAGAAAAGGCATTTTCTATATAGTTCTGGCAATGTGTGGATCTGCAAAATGCGGAAAGCACATTGCCGGTGTCCGTGTTTTGCGGATATGCGGATCCACGGATTTGCAAAACACATATGGAGCCACTGAATGGAGTCTTACAGGGGTGTGATCAATGATAGGGGGGTGATCAGGGAATCTAGATGGGTTGATCAAGGGGTTAACAAGGGGTTAATAAGTGACGGGGGGGTAGTGTAGTGTGGTGCTTGGTGCAACTTTACATAGCTACCTGGTCCTTTGGTGGTCGATCCCAGCAAATGGGACCACCAGAGGACCAGGTAGCAGGTATATCAGACACTGTTAACAAAACAGCGTCTGATAAACCTGTTTGATGCGATTTATTTCACATCTACAGCCTGCCAGCGATTGATCATCGCTGGCAGGCTGCAGTATAACTGCTGAGCCACACGCCACTTTGAACGCGCGCGCGTTCACAGAAAATCTCGCGTCTCGCGAGATGACGCACGGATGCGTCCAGCCAGAGGAGCAGGACCGCCAGCCGGACGCATCCGTGCGGTCCTGAGGTGGTTAAGGGGTTAAAAGAGCAGCATGCTCCATATCTGGTGTTTGACATTTCTCTAATGCCTTTAATGGGACAACACTATAGAATAAAAAAATGGATCGAACGGTGATTGTATGCTGGATCTTGATGTCCTATATAAGCAGCTTTAGAACCTGGGGCCTTGGGATGGGACTAGTGATGTCATTGGAATGTGATGTCAGTGCACTCATTATCTAATGTGCGGCACTCACATCAATTGCCTTATTCACTAAACTGACAAGCGTATGGTGAGACTCCTTAGCTATAAGGTGGAATCGGTCTTCAAATGCCCAGTGTGACCTTGAATACATAAACCTGGATATGCTATAAATGCTCAAGATGGAAACAATCCTTGAAAGAAGTATTCTAGGATATGAACATTGATGACCTATCCTCCACCTATCTAGGATAGGCCATCAATACCAGATCAGCAGGGATCCGGTACCTTGTCAATCAGCTATTTCAGACTAGCTGAAGGTTGGTTCAGAAACTTCACAGCTTCTTCCATTTTGTGGTGGACAGAGCTGGTGAGTGCAGCACTGCTCCCATTGAAATAAATGGGGGCAGCTCTCAAGTTATAATGTCTGTCCACGGCACAATGGACAAAGCTGATTTGTTCTGCCACAGGAGATACTCCTGCTGCTGAGCTGACCATCTAAAACATTATGGGCGAGTGCCTGCTGGTGACCCTCTAAAACATTACGGTTGAGGGCCTACTGGTGACCCTCTAAAACATTATGGTTGAGGGCCTGCTGGTGACCCTCAAACATTAGGAGCGAGCCCAAGCCTTGTTGATATGATGGAGGAGGAGGACGGCGAGAAAAGGGAGATTGAACTATATACCCTTTTTAGTCGTGGAAGGGGTGCATGGGAATACAGTGTATTCAATATACCATAAAAGCCACATTTAAAGTTAATTTATGTTCAGCTGCTTTTCTCTGGTGGAGTAGAGAAGTCAGGGGCAATCCAGGCCTTGTTCATTTTTATAAGAGTCAACTGGTCAGCCTTTTCAGTTGACAGGCGGATGCGCTTATCAGTTATTATGCCCCCAGCAGCACTAAATACATGCTCTGACAAAATGCTGGCGGCGGGGCAGGCCAGCACCTCCAAGGCGTACAGCGCCAGTTTGTGCCACGTGTCCAGCTTGGACACCCAATAGTTGTAAGGCACAGAGAATTCACTGAGGATGCTGACACGGTCTGCTACATAGTCCTTCACCATCTTCCAAAAAATTTCCCACCTTGTGACACTGGCCACACATCAGGTTGAGGGTGCTGGCGGAGTGTAATAAAACTGTCCCAGGCCTTGGAGAGTGTTGCCCTGCCTCTGTTGGAACTGCTGTGTGTTCCCCTCGTCTCCCCTCCTCGGTTGGCCACGGAACAACGTACTCTGCGGCCAGCGTTGTCAGCTGGGAATTTTTGGAGGAATTTGTCCACAAGGACCTTCTGGTATTGCACCATTTTGCTTGTCCTCCCCACCACAGGAATGAGAGATGAGAAGTTCTCTTGCTAGAGAGGGTCGAGAAAGGTGAACAACCAGTAATCGGCGTTGGCCAAAATGCGTACAATGCGAGGGTCACGGGAAAGGCAGCCTAACATAAAGTCAGCCATGTGTGCCAGAGTCCCAACAGACAAGACTTCGCTGTCCTCATCAGGAGGATGACTCTTAATCTCTTCATCCTCTTCCTCCTCTTCTACACATCAACGCTGAACAGATGAAATAAAACTTCCATGGGTACTACCCTCTGTAGCAGAGGCAACCGTCTCCTGCTCCTCCTCCTTATCATCCAATTTGCGCTGAGAAGACGAACTGAGGGTGGTCTGGCTATTAGGCCTCATGCACATGACCGTGAGTGTTTTGCAATCCGCGGATCCGCAACACACGGAAGCTGTTCCGCATTCTGTTCCGCAATTTGCGGAATGGAACACAACCCATTGTAGAAATGCCTATTCTTGTCTGCAAAACGGACAAGAATAGGACATGCTATATTTTTTTTGCAGGGCCACGGAACGGAGCAAAGGACGCGGACAGCAAACTGAGTGCAGTCCGCATCTTTTGCAGCCCCATTGAAGCGAGTGGGTCCGCGCCTGAGCCGAGGACCCAAAATACATTTGTGTGCATGAGGCCTTACCCTGTGTACTGTCTTCCTCCATTTCCACCTTTTCCTCATGCAAAGCGTCTGCCTTAATTAAGAGCAATGAGCGTTTTGAGTAGACACGAAGTGGGATGGTTACACTAATAATTGCGGTATCGCCGCTCACCATCTGTGTTGATTCCTCAAACTTGTGTAAAACCTCACAGAGGTCAGACATCAATGCCCACTCGTCGCTTGTGAAGAGCGGAAGCTGACTGGAAAGGCGATGACCATGTTGCAGCTGGTATTCCACTACTGCCCTCTACTGCTCACAAAGCCTAGCCAACATGTGAAATGTCGAGTTTCAGCGTGAGCTTACATCGCACAACAGTCGGTGAGCTGGCAATTGCAAGCGCTGCTGCAGAGTTGCCAGACCAGCGGAAGCTGTCGATGACTTGCAGAAATGGGCACACACGCGATTTCTCAATTTTTCCATCAACCTCCCCATCCTGCTGCCACCCCCAATATTCTGCCTGTAGTGCTCCTCAATGTCCCAGGTACTATACTGCTGAAAAAAATAGTGACCCCAGTAGACATAATTGGGGTCATTTATCAAACTAGTGTAAAGTAGAACTGGATTCCAAAAGAGCTGTCAAATATGAATGGTGGAATCTGATTGCACTAAGCCAGTTCTACTTTACACCAGTTTGATGAATTACCCCAAATGTCCCTATAGTGTCTACAGCAGCTATAATGTCCCCTAGAGTGCCCCCAATAATAATACCCTATATTGTGCTCCAGGCAACAATCCCTGTATAGTGTCCCCCAAAATAATAGAATTGCCCCTACAGTGCTTCCCCAATAGCAACGCCCCCCCGCTGCCCCCATACAGTAATTTCCCCCACACGGCCCCCCTACAGTAGTTTCCCCCACACAGTAGTGTCCACCGCAGTGCCCCCCATAGTAATCCCCCCACAGTAATTTGCCCCCACACAGTAATTTCCCCCACGCTGCCCCCATATAGTAATTTGCAGCACACAGTATTTTCCCCCACACAGTAGTGTCCCCCACACTGCCCCAGACACAGTAGTGTCCCCCACAAGGTAGAGTACCCCACACTGCCCCCCACACAGTAGTATATACCACACTGCCCCCATTTAGTAATCTCCCCCCCACATAGTAATCCCTCCCATAATTATTGCACCCACACAATATCCCACCATAATATTTTCCCTCCACATGTCCTCCTGTGTTCCCCAAAGTTACTTGGCACATAAAAAAAAAACTAAAAGCTAAATATTCCCAAATGTCTAGGCACTTGCTTGCAGAGGAAGCCGCGCATAATTCACTGTGCTGCTGCATCCATCACGCACGACTGCGACGGGATTTCACTACCACATAGGCCTCAGGCCTACTAGGCCTGAAGCTTATGGCGCTGAGCCTATGCGCTCCCATGCCCTGCCTCAGTATGTGGGCATCAGCGCTCCAGCAATGAGTGCTTACATCTGTATTGATGGAAGCGATCATTGCTTCTGTCACCCCCCTGATAGCTGGCACCTGGGGTAGACCGCACAACCGCTCCCCCCCCCCACTGCTTCCAGCTACTGACAGACGGCTGACTGGTGCTGCAAGATGATAATTCAGAGGTGGAAGTGGAGGAGGAGGCGGAGGAGGAGAAGGGAGGGGGGGGGTTGCAACCACTAACACAGGTGGTGGCGGAAACCCTGATGGCAGTAGGGCCCGCAATCCTTGGCGTCGGTAGCCCCTGTGCCATCCCAGGGTACAACTCTGTCCCGGCCTCCACAACGTTCACCCACTGTGCCCTAGAGGAAATCTAGCGTCCCTGGCCAAAAGCACTTGTCCATGTGTCAGTCGTTAAGTGGACCTTCACAATAACTGCGTTGGCCAGGGCACAGGTGATGTTACGGGACACATGCTGGTGTACGGCTGGGACTGCACATCGTGAAAAATATTGGCGACTGTGGACAGAGTAACGTGGAACAGATGCCGCCATAAAGCTGTGGAAAGCCTCGGTCTCCACAAGCCTAAATGGCAACATTTCCAGGGCCAGCAATTTTGAAAGGAGCGCAGTTAGTGCTATGGCCTGTGGGTGGGTGGCTGGGTATTTGCGCTTTCACAGAAGTGGATGTGCTAGCTGATGGTACTTGCGAAGGTCCAGGTGCATGGCAGGAGGCATCTGGGCCTGCGTTTTGGACAGGGGATTGGCCAGCATGTAACACAGGGGAGGGGGAGGCAGTGGTGTGACCTGCAGACACTGATTGTGGACCCAGGCGTTTGGCCCACCTATTAGGGTGCTTTGATGCCATGTGGCAGATCATGCTGGTGGTGGTTAGGTTGCTAGTGTTCACGCCCCTGCTCATTTTGGTACGGCACAGGTTGCAAATGACAACTCTTATCATCCACACTTTCCTCAAAAAAGCACCAGACTGCGGAGCACCTACCCCTTGGCAAGGGAGATTTCCGCAAGGGGGTGCTCTGGGGAACAGTTGTGGGCCTGTTTGTTGTTGCCCGCCTTCTCCCTTTTGCCACCCCACTGCCTCTTCCAGCCTGTTGCGGTGCTGCAGATCCCTCTCCATTTGTAGTGCTGTCCTCGCTCGGCTTGCCACCATCCCAGGTTGGGTCAGTGACTTCATCCTCCAAAACCTCCTCTGCCACTTCCTCACTCTGGTCATCCTCCTGACTTGTTGACCTAATAACAACCTCAGTTATTGGCAACTGTGTCTCATCATCATTCACCTCGTGAAACGCTAATTTCTGTTCCCCACCTTCATCTTCGTCTGACTGTGGATGCTCAAGAGTTTAGGAATCGGGGTCCAAGATCTCCTCGTCCCTCTTCAAGCGGGCTTGGCGAGAGGCCCAATTTAAGGAATGGCGATGAAAAGAGCTCCTCAGAATTTCCGAGTGTAGGATCACTTGTTTGCCAAGACTTTCCATGGTGAGAGGAAGAAGTATCGGGGTGAGGATTCTGTTGACCAGACTCTTGGCTACTAAGACTGGACTTTGTGGAAGACAGGGTGGTGCTTAACTGACTGGAAGCATTATCTGCCACCTGACCACCTGATCACACTGGTCTGACTAATAGAGTGGTGTCCTGGGCCACCCTACAAACTGGGATATGAAGCTAGGTATCGTGGATGAGTGTGTTTCTTGTGCTCTGGCAGCAGGCACAGTTTCACCTCGCACACGGGCCACGGCCTCTGCGTGCACCATCAGCAACACTGCCATTTCCCCTTCCTTTACTGCTCGCCTTGCGCATATTAAATTATATATATGCTTGCAAGTATGTCACATGTACAGTAGCGCAGGTTTTGTAAGTGTATGCGCAAATAAAGTACACAGAATGTCAGATATTTTTAGGATGTGCACACATTATACAGGAGGTATAGCACATGTAATGTCGCTGTCACCACCGGCTAATAAAAAATTACACTGAATGAATGTCACTGATATTTAGCATGCGCATACAATATACAGGAGGTATAGCGCAAGTAATGTAGCTGCCACGAGCATCAAAAAATATTAGACTGAATGTCACTGATATTTCAGATACTCAAACGTTATACAGGAGCTGTAGCACATGTAATGTAACTGTCCGCAGCGGACACCGTTTATGAAAAAAGTACGCTGGATGTCACAGATATTTTTAGGCTGAGCACAGGTTAGACAGGAGATGTAGCGCAGAAAATGTCGCTGTCTGCAGCGGCCAAACAATTGCAAACTTTTTAGCGCAGTTTGCGCTAAAAATATATATTGCTGCCAGGTACAACTATAGTCCTTAAAAGGACTTTTGGACCTCCAATAGTGATGAGTGGCAGGTGCCATATTCGATTTCGACGAAATTCGCGAATATTCGATAGAATATTCGTTTCATATTCGTCGAAATCGAATATTCGTCATTATTCTAGTTATTGCGATTAATATGCGATTTAAATAATTGCGTATTGCAATTGTAACTTAAGGCTACTTTCCTATTGGTTTCATATCTAGAATTATAGCGAAGATGAAGAATATAACTAATGTATTCGTCATATTCCTCAAAGCAAAGATAACAAAGTATTCTCCATCTTCGTTTTAGCTACCTATTCGTCAACTTCGCTAATTCTAGCAATGAAATATGCGATTATATTACTTAGCTTTTTTTAAAAAAAATATAGAATAATTATATTACTTGATAATCATTAGAATTATTCTATTTATTAAAAAAAATAAAAAATAATATAATTGCATAGCGAATTAAACACAGCTGTCTCTATAGTCAACCTTCCTATTTGATTGCTAGAATTAGTGAAGTTGGCGAATAGGTAGCTAAAACGAAGATGGAGAATACTTCGTTATCTTCGTTTTGGGGAATATGACAAATACATTCGTCATATTCGCTAATTCTACCAAGCCAACCATACATGGGAACGTCTCCATACTAAAATGTACTGTCGGATTTGAGAATTACGTTAAAATCGCAATGCGATTAATATAACTTGAATTAATCGCATTGCGATTTCTACTTAGACCTGGTTTAGTATGGTTGGCTTGGTAGAATTAGCGAATATGACGAATGTATTCGTCATATTCCTCAAAACAAAGATAACGAAGTATTCTCCATCTTCGTTTTAGCAACCATAGTAAACCATGTCTTTTGAAATCGCAATGCGATTAATTAAAGTTATATTAATCGCATTGCAATTACAACTTAGCAGTGTATCTTACATATTAGGCTAGAATTAACGAATATGGAATATAGCAGCAGTGCTAAGTAGAAATCGCAATGCGTTTACTTCAAGTTATATTAATCACATTGCGATTTCAACTTCGAGCTGGGTTTATAATGGGTCAGCTTGCTAGAATTAACAAAGTTAACGAATATTGAATATAGCAGTGCTAATTGAAATCGCAATGCGATTAATATAACTTGGAGTAATCGCATTGCGATTTCTACTTGGCACTGCTGCTATATTCCATATTCTATAATTCTAGCCTAATATGTAAGATAGCAGTGCACTGCTAAGTTGTAATTGCAATGCGATTAATATAACTTGAATTAATCGCATTGCGATTTCCACGTAATTCTCAAATCTGACAGTACATTTTAGTATATGGAGACGTTCCCATGGTGATGGGGACGCTCCATGAGCACGGAAGTCGGCAGAAGCAGCAACGGGCACTGACTGGAGCAGCCATGAAGCCAGGAATCCTCAGGACAGGTAAGAACTACTTTTGGTAAGTGGGAAAGAAAAAAAAAAAAAAAAAAAAAAAAACAAATATTCGAAATAGCGAATTTATAGCGCTATATTCGAAATATTCGCGAATTAGCGAAGTTCCGATATTCGCAAAAAAAGAATTCGCTATTCGAATATTCGCGCTCAACACTAGTCTCTAACAAGTTTTAGCAATTTAGTGCAGGTTGTGCTAAAAATATATATTGCTGCTACACACAAGGACTTTTGAGTCTCTAATGAGTATAAAAACTTAAATATTCCTATTTCACTCCCTACACTATCTCTCCCTTCTACTCTGCCTGACTAAAACTAAGCCAAACACGTGGATGGCGCGTTCCGGCCATCCAATCACTGTCATGCAAGCAGCTAGAGATGTCGCAAACATAAAATTTTCCGTTCGCGAATGGTGAACGCAGACTTCCAAAAATGTTCGCGAACGGGCGAACCGCCATAGACTTCAATAGGCATGCGAATTTTAAAACCTACAGGGACTCTTTCTGGCCACAATATTGATGGAAAAGTTGTTTCAAGGGGACTAACACCTGGACTGTGGCATGCCGGAGGGGCATCCATGGCAAAAAAATTGGCAAAAAAATTGTCAAAAAAATTACGTAGTTGACGCAGAGTCGGGTTTTAATCCATAAAGGGCATAAATCACCTAAATAGTTTGGAATAACGTGCTTTAAAACATCCAGTGTGTGTATACGATCAGGTAGTGTAAAGGTTACGCCCGCTTCACAGTGACAGACCAAACTCTGACATCCCCGTTTAACGCACCACAAACAACCGCAAACAGTCCATTTGCACAAGGTTGGATACCATGCTAGTCATGTCCTGTTCCTTGTCCTCACCGACGTCATTGAAGGTCTCCTTCTCCGCCCAGACAACACCAAGGGTCCCTGAAAGGTGACAACAAGCCCCCTGGGACGCCTGCTGTGGCTGGTCTTCCACCTCCTCAAAGCCACCTTCCTCCTCTGACTCCTCTTCTTCAGACTCCTCTCTCTGTGTTGCCGCAGATCCAGTAATCGGCGACGACAAGACTGCTTCTGGTGGTGATGGTGACCACAACTCTTCCTCTTCATGCTCATCTACGACCTGATCCAGCACTCTTCGCAGGGCAGGCTCCAGAAAAAACGCATATGGGATGAGGTCGATGATGTTGCCTTGGGTTTGACTGACCAGGTTTGTCACCTCCGCAAAAAGAAGGCATGAGCCTACAGCCATTGTGCATGAGCGTTCAGTAACGCGGCCAAAAAATACCCAGCTCTGCAGAGGCTGTCCTCTTTTTTTGTTTTTAAATTTAAAAAATCTGTTCTTGCCAGTTTAATATTTGTTTTGTCAGTTCTCTTTCTTCCAATTTGGGGCACTCCTTGTGCGCCGTGCAGTGTACTGTGCCACCCTATGAGTGGTGTGTTAAGTAGTACTATTCCTATCAGTTTAATCCCTGTTACGTCCCCTATCAGAGGACGTGTATCTAATAGATTTTAGACAACCGCAAAGAGTTGTCAATAGTTGACGCACTCATTACATATATTTTATTCTTCTATGCGTCAATCTTGGTGTAGTGATGACTGTGCTCGTGTGCACGTTTGGGAGATTGCAGGCGATGGCGGTTTTTCAAAGTCTATGGTCATGCTTAGGTAGTTCAGTGACAGTTAAGTGACCCAGAAAACAGTGATTCTGCAGTGTGGGCCCATTGTTGGTCTAGTAGGCTTTAATGACCACCTTAGATGATCACAAAGAAAATTAATGTTTTTTCTAGAAATTATTTTCAGCCGATCGCTTTTGGTCCGTTCACAATGAAACAACGACCTTATCTGGGGTGTTCCAACATTGCCAACACACTCAGAGGTGATCGCTTCATTGTGATACACAAGCCCCTTCACCACAACAAGGTAACGACCACGAAGAGGAATTGACACATGTATGTGCCTTTTTTTTTTGTTTTTGCAGCCACAGTGCAGCATCAGAGGCCAGAAAAATTAGGCATGTACACATGCCAGAAAAATTAGGTATTGTTGCAGCCGCTGCTGTAGCAGCAGCCGGAAAAATTTATGTTTTCCAGTCAGAAAGTGTACTAAAACATTGTGGCTTGAACCCTAGTTGGTGGCGGAGAAGTCACGCAAATCATCCGCCATGCAGAGATTAAATACTGCAGCGTGGGGACCATTTTTAGCTTAAGGCATCTCATCAGGCCTTTTTTAGTCAAATGAATCCCCCACTGTCAGTCCCTTCGGTATCCACGCCTCATTCATCTTAATAAAGGTGAGGTAATCTAGACTTTTTTGACCTAGGCAACTTCTCTTGTCAGTGACAATGCCTCCTGCTGCGCTGAAGGGCCTTTCTGACAGGACACTTGAAGCGGGGCAGGCCAGAAGTTCTATCGCAAATTGGGATAGCTCAGGCCACAGGTCAAGCCTGCACACCCAGTAGTCAAGGGGTTCATCGCTCCTCAGAGTGTCGATATCTGCAGTTAAGGGGAAGTAGACCCCTGTCGGTAGAGTCGTTCTGTGAGGGTGGACTCAGAAGGGCTGTGGCGATGCGTGGGACTTAAAAAGCTCCACATGTCCTCCAACAACATGTCTGTAAAGCGTCCTGTCCTTGTCGGCATAGTTGTGGTAGGAGGAGGATTATTCCTTTTCCCCTGTTAGATTCCCGTTTGACTGTGACATCACCCTTATATGCTGTGTAAAGCATACTTTTTAACTTGTTTTGGAACTGCTGCATCCTTTCCGACTTCCGGTAATTTGGTAACATTTCAGCCACTTTCTGCTTATACTGGGGGTTTAGTAGCGTGGCCACCCAGTACAGGTCGTTCTCCTTCATCCTTTTTATACGATGGTCCCTCAACAGGCATGACAGCATGAAAGACCCCATTTGTACAAGGTTGGATGCCAAGCTACTCATCTCCCATTCCTCGTCCTCACTGATCTAATTGAAGGTCTGTTCTCCCCCCCAGCCACGTACAACACCATGGGTCCCAGATAGGTGACAACAACAAGCACCCTGGGATGCCTGCTGTGGTTGGTCTTCCTCCTCCTCAAAGCCACATTCCTCCTCTGACTCCTATTCCTCAGACTCCTCTTCCAGCGTTGCAGCGGGTTCAGCAAGCGATAATGAGGCTGTTTCTGGTGGTCATGGTGACAACAACTCTTCCTCTTCACGCTCATCTACGGCCTGATCCAGCACTCTTCGCAGGGCATGCTCCAGGAAGAAAACAAATAGGATGAGGTCGCTGATGGTGCTTTCGGTGCGATTGACTAGGTTTCTCACCTCCTAAAAAGGATGCATGAGCCTACAGGCATTGCGCATGAGTGTCCAGTAACGTGGCAAAAAAATACCCAGCTCCACAGAGGCTGTCCTAGCACCCCGGTCATACAAATACTTGTTGACGGCTTTTTCTTGTTGGAGCAGGCGGTCGAACATTAGGAGTGTTGAATTCCAACGTTTCGGCTGTTGCAAATCAAGGGCCTCACTGGCATGTTGCTTCGCCGCTGAATATCAGAAAAGTGCGCCATGGCCGTGTAGGAACACCTGAAATGGCCACACGCCTTCCTTGTCCTGCTTGGGGACGTCCTGTAAGCCTGGGTACTTACACACAAAGCGTTGTATGATCAGATTCAACACATGTGCCATGCACGGCACATGTGTCAACTTGCCCAAATTCAATGCCGCCAACAGATTGCTTCAGTTGTCACACACCACTTTGCCGATCTCCAGTTTGTGCGGGGTCAGCCACTGATCCACCTGTGCATTCAGGGCGGACAGGAGTGCTGGACCGGTGTGGCTCTCTGCTTTCAGGCAAGTCAACCCCAAGATGGTGTGACACTGTCGTATCCAAGAGTGGAATAGCGCCCGGGGAACTGGTGGGGGGGCAGTTGATGTGGAGCAAGACGCAGCAGCAGAAGAGGACTCAGCCAAGGAGTTTAGCGAAGAGGATGGAGTAGGAGGAGTAGGAGGAGGTGGCAGCAGGCCTGCCTGCAAGTCGTGACGGTGTCACCAACTCCGCTGCAGAGCCACGCATTCCATGCTTGGCAGCAGTCAGCAGGTTTACCCAATGCGCAGTGTATGTGATATACCTGCCCTGACCGTGCTTTGCAGACCAGGTATCAGTGGTCAGATGGACCTTTGCCCCAACACTGTGTGCCAGACATGCCATGACTTCCTTTTCCACAATAGAGGTTGGGGATTGCCTTTTGTGAAAAAAAAATTCGGCCGGGTACCATCCACTGCGGTGTCCCAATAACTACAAATTATTTGAAGGCCTCAGACTCCAACAGCTTGTATGGTAAAAGCTGGCGGGCTAAGAGTTCCGACAAGCCAGCTGTCAGACGCTGGGCAAGGGGGTGACTCTGACATTGGCTTCTTACGCTCAAACATTTCCTTGACAGACACCTGACTGTGGGCAGATGAGCAGGAACTGCTGAAGGTGAGAAGCGGAGTGGCGGGTGGTTGAGAGGGGGCAAGGAGGACAGCAGTGGTTGACGTGGCTGAAGATGCTGGACCAGGAGGAGGATGGTGGCTTTGAGTTTGTGTGCTGCTTGTACTCATGTGTTGATCCCATAGGTGTTTGTGATGTGAGATCATGTGCCTTCACAAAGCAGTTGTACCTAGGTGGGTGTTGGACTTCCCATGACTCAGTTTCTTTTGGCACAGGTTGCAAATGGCATCACTGTTATCAGAGGCAGACACAAAAAAAATGCCACACTGCTGAGCTTTGCAATGACGGCATTCTGGTGGAGGCATCAGCATGCGTTGATTGGCGTGCTGTCTGGCTCACCCGGGGTGCCGATACATGCTGTCTGACTGTGTCACTAGCTCCTTGCGACAACCTTTCCCTGCTTCCAACTCGTCTCCTCTTCCTCTCTGTCTCCCCATCTAAACTTTCCCCCTGTTCTTTTCTTCGAGCGGGCACCCACGTGACATCCACGGACACATCGTCATCATCAACCACTTCACTTGTATCTGACAACTCGGCAAAGGAAGCAGCAGCAGGTACTACATCATCATCATCACACCGTACGTCCACGTGTGTATTGCTGCCTGACTGAGACATATCCCTGTTATCTACATCCTCTGGCAATAATGGTTGCGCATCACTCATTTCTTCCAACTGATGTTTTAATAACTCTTCTGACAGATCAAGTGAAGCAGCTGTGGTGCTAGTGTTGGCAACGGGCGGGCGAGTGGCAACTTGAGAGGTGCCCGAAGCTGAGCTGGAGGAGGATGTTGCGTCAAGGTTCCGAGCGGAAGCTGTAGAAGATTGGGTGTACTTTGTAAGCCAGTCAACTATGTCCTCAGAATTTTTAGAGTTCAGGGTACGTGGCCTCTGAACACTTGGCATTATTCTAGGGCAGATAGCCTGGGAAATGGACCGCCATACGCTGTACCACTTTGAAACCCCCTAGCCTACCCTTCGATGCAACTACAGGATAGCTAAGTAGTACTTTTATCAGTGTGTCTGACCATTATTACCAATGTGGTCACTCACTTGTGAATATCTATCTATTGGTCCCCTGATGACTCGGCGTGAGCCGATGAAACGCGTTGGAACAGTTTTCCTTGTACAGTAGACGCATGGTACACTATTGATCATGTGTCTATATCCCTATCACTCCCTTTCCTTCTCCTTTCATCTTGATGAAGCTGGGAAATCACTGTCCTGTCTATAGGGACGGTTCTCAAGGTGTCTTGTGGCTAGGTAGCCAGGGACTGACAGGGCAAGAGACCCAGTGCAACTGTCTTTCATCCTGTCCTATCCTCTGATACACCTAGTTGTTTTTCCTTTGTGGCGCATAACATCCTAATATGTCTCAAAGATAGTGAGCCGCACTACCGACTTACTGTTGGTTTTCTATATTGTAGTTTGTCATACACTTTTGGGCACTTATCTTTAAACTTGTATAAGAATAAACACTAAGTTTTAATTGGTCACCCAATAATTATTATTTAGTGGTACTATGCGTGCAAGGTACTGTGCCACCTTATATGAGTGGTGGGCACTGGCAGTGGGCACAGTACAGTCAGTGGGCCTGACACACTGGCAGGCAAATGCAATTATATTAAAGGGTAAAAATTAAATGACTTTTTTACCTGCAATGTACTGTGCCACCCTATATGAGTGGTGTGCACACAATACAGTCTGTGGGCCTGCGGCCTCTCACACACGGGCAGGCAACTGCAATATATATATAGAAAAAATTAATAAATGCAGACTGATGTACCAGCCCTAAAAAGTGCTTTTTGGGGAGCTGTTAGGACGCTGTGCTTACAGCAGATAAGTCTTTGAGGACTGGAGTGGACACAGAACACTAGTAGCTAACGCTTTCCCTAGAATCCCTATATTAATTCAGCAGCACTCTCCCTGCTCTAAAAAACACTGAAGCTTCAGAATGAATCTAAGATGGATTCTGTCCTTTGCTTTTTGATAGGAGGGTCTGGGAGGGAGGGTATGCTTATTGGCTGGAATGTGTGCTGACTGAGATACAGGGTCATAGTTTGCTCAATAATGCTGTATAGGGGGCAGACCGAACATTGCATATATTCGCCCGCCGCGGCGAACGCGAACAAGCAATGTTCACTGGGAACATTTCACCGGCAAATAGTTTGGGACATCTCTACAGCCAACATGGCAGTACTTACCTGCATGTTTATTGGCTACTTAGAAGCCAACAAATGTGCAGGGAGGAGATTCGAGCATCATTCCCTATCTTTTGGTCAACCAGTACATTTATCATATAAAAGTTAATAAAAGAAATCCTCTGGCATACTTACCATACCTTGCATTGCTCAATAATTTCTAATCTTTAGTATTTTATTAAATAAAAATAAACGATAAAATAATATATTAGATGGCAGTAGTTGTAATAATCCAGGATCATTACTGTGTAGTTAAGAATTAACCTGTAACAGCTGTCCATAATTTATAGACAAGTTGATTTAAAATTAAATATGTAGAAGATACACTCAGTGACATTGTTAACAATCCCAATATGTTTCAGAGTAAATGACGTTGCAAAGGCAGATTCAGCATATTTATTACTTTATACTTTTGTTTTTATTTTTATTTACTTAGTTATTTTGTTAAAAGAATATAGTGTGGACGGCTCTCTAATTGCCCCAATGGATGGTGCTCAGATCACAATTGTTATACCCAAACAAAAGAGGAAAACTGAACAGAAAAAAGAGGTGATCGGCACTCACACTGAATCCAGATGAGACAAGAGGGGTCAAGGGTGAAGCTATATGAACCTACAAAATTATATTTATTAAATTCACATAAAACTATAAAGATATCACCATAGCCCAATCTGCCTTACAATCTTGCAGATACAATAGAAACAAAATATTGGGAATGTCGCAAGTAAAATAGCACTGTGTAGTAAAATAAGGTAGGGGTGTACTGTGAAGTAAAATCACACGACGATGAAAAAACGGGTCATCGTTTGGCGCATCAATTGGGGATTATTAATAGGTCACTCAGGATTGTCCATAGGTTACTCAGTTCCCCTTGTAATCCGTAGTTAGATCTACCGGGGGACACGAGTCGCCTGAAACAGTTCTATAAATAATTAAAAAAGAATCTCATCCAGTCTGTACTCCGCCGTCACATTTGTTGGAGTTTCCTAAAAAGTGCTATATATGCAGTCCAGAAGAGACAACTGATAACTCTTGCACGTAGTGGAGTGGTCGTGGCAATAATAACTCACTGTGTCTGCCTACTGTATAGCCACTTAAGGCAGTTCCTGATAGCGGTAATGAGGAATGTTGTATTGACTGCCCGTACATACACTGATATAGCGATCTCTTTCATGCACAGTCAGCCCGATAGGTTTACCTTGTGGTAGCAGGGGATCAACCTCTCGTTCCGGCCGCGGCGTCCCACGTGCAAGGAACGATGAGAGGGATCTTACCCGAAGTCTCTCAATGCGGGTGATGTGCACTGCAATGTCTTCTATTCAGTGTTGCTGTGTATCCGCTGCCGTACGGGCGAGTTCTCTTCCTCTGCTGCGTCCCGGGTCAAAGTATCAGATCCTACTACGCAGCTGGTGTATGGAGCGCTCCAAAAGTAAAAGTATTTCGATTACTTTGTCCTCTCCAGGGGTTCCTCCATACCAAACGCGTTTCGGGACTTAGAACACGTCCCTTCATCAGTGGTGAGGGCCCCCAAGTAACAGTCGGCCTTATAAGATCTCTGCTGCCGTTTAGGTTGTTCGAGAGAAAATCTGGACTGGATTAGCATGGATTGTATACTGTCACTTTGGTATAGGAAAATTATATAATAGAAAGAAATAATTTAGACCATATATCAAATATAAAACCAAATAAAAACATATTAAAACATATATCTATATGTGGAAATGCCTTATATCTCAGCCACATTTCCAAAAAATGACACATGTGTTGTTGGTTTGTTGCCAATGACGTTGATGTCACTATATATAATAGGTGGAAGGTTTAATTTATATCTAGATGGACATAATAGGAATACCCGACACGAGCACAGAAAATGTAAGAATGGGGGAAAAAGGTGTAGAAATGTATACTCCAATTGGATATATATGTATATATATAATAATGTCCCTAAAAAAAGGGGAAATGGAAAACAAATGGATAAATGTGTGAACCATATATATATATATATAATTATAGACACATACATATATATTCACATGGTGTATACATTTCTCTTTCTATCCCCTATTATTTCCACCAGAACAATACTATTAGATTCTGGCTTATCGTTCATCTTTTACATTCACTCACTAGCCATTTGGTTCACACATTTATCCATTTGTTTTCCATTTCCCCTTTTTTTAGGGACATTATTATATATATACATATATATCCACTTGGAGTATACATTTCTACACCTTTTTCCCCCATTCTTACATTTTCTGTGCTCGTGTCGGGTATTCCTATTATGTCCATCTAGATATAAATTAAACCTTCCACCTATTATATATAGTGACATCAACGTCATTGGCAACAAACCAACAACACATGTGTCATTTTTTGGAAATGTGGCTGAGATATAAGGCATTTCCACATATAGATATATGTTTTAATATGTTTTTATTTGGTTTTATATTTGATATATGGTCTAAATTATTTCTTTCTATTATATAATTTTCCTATACCAAAGTGACAGTATACAATCCATGCTAATCCAGTCCAGATTTTCTCTCGAACAACCTAAACGGCAGCAGAGATCTTATAAGGCCGACTGTTACTTGGGGGCCCTCACCACTGATGAAGGGACGTGTTCTAAGTCCCGAAACGCGTTTGGTACGGAGGAACCCCTGGAGAGGACAAAGTAATCGAAATACTTTTTACTTTTGGAGCGCTCCATACACCAGCTGCGTAGTAGGATCTGATACTTTGACCCCGGGACGCAGCAGAGGAAGAGAACTCGCCCGTACGGCAGCGGATACACAGCAACACTGAATAGAAGACATTGCAGTGCACATCACCCGCATTGAGAGACTTCGGGGTAAGATCCCTCTCATCGTTCCTTGCACGTGGGACGCCGCGGCCGGAACGAGAGGTTGATCCCCTGCTACCACAAGGTAAACCTTATCGGGCTGATTGTGCATGAAAGAGATCGCTTATATCAGTGTATGTACGGGCAGTTAATACAATATTCCTCATTACCGCTATCAGGAACTGCCTAAAGTGGCTATAGGCAGACACAGTGAGTTATTACTGCCACGATCACTCCGCTACGTGCAAAAGTCATTAGTTGTCTCTTCTGGACTGCATATATAGCACTTTTGAGGAAACTCCAACAAATGTGACGGCAGGATTACAGACTGGATGAGATTCTTTTTTAATTATTTATAGAACTGTTTCAGGCGACTCGTGTCCCCCGGTAGATCTAACTACGGATTACAAGGGGAACTGAGTAACCTATGGACAATCCTGAGTGACCTATTAATAATCCCCAATTGATGCGCCAAACGATGACCCGTTTTTTCATCGTCGTGTGATTTTACTTCACAGTACACCCCTACCTTATTTTACTACACAGTGCTATTTTACTTGCGACATTCCCAATATTTTGTTTCTATTGTATCTGCAAGATTGTAAGGCAGATTGGGCTATGGTGATATCTTTATAGTTTTATGTGAATTTAATAAATATAATTTTGTAGGTTCATATAGCTTCACCCTTGACCCCTCTTGTCTCATCTGGATTCAGTGTGAGTCCCGATCACCTCTTTTTTCTAGTTATTTTGTTACCTAAAAAAAAAATCAGTTTACGTGCTTCTTTCCTTTAGTGCAAAACCTTTGTCTAGTAAATGTCATTTGGTTCTGCTAAGGGGTAAAAAGCTTACAAGTACTAGCATTCTCTGCAAAGCAAGATGCCTTTAGACATGTTCGAAAGACACATTTTTCACGCTAAAAAGTCTAGCAAGGAAATTGTTCTGCAGAAATTCGAGGCTGACCCTTTATTTCTGCCATGGATTTGCAGTTTTATAAACTGAGAATTCAATGGGGCTAATCCACATGTAGATACCCACTATGATTTCCATGCATAATCCAGATGGAAATCACATCATTCTTTGAAAAGAAAAATATGATACAGATTTCAACTACATGGCAGGAAAATCTACAGTTGTGTGAACTTCCACGTAGAACTCCCATTGAAAACCAGAGGAAGAGGTTTGTGGTCATATTGCACATGGATTTTAACAGGGAATACTTAAAATTTCTTCCATGTGAACATACCCTCACTATTTAAATAAACTTTGGATGGGGTAATACTGTGTGAGCCAGACTGAGTTCCAGGCTGATACATTATAGTAAACTATTAGCTGAGGGCAAGACTAGCTACAGTGGGTTAAGGTTGCTACCTCAAACATGTATTAATCAGTTTTCAACAGCTTTTGCTGTAAGCTGTGCCGTAAAAAGTCACAAATCTTGGCTAATGCCATCTTTGTGCAAAAAATACCAGCTTTTCTTAGCCCCTACAAAGAGTGCAGAGAAATGTGTGCGTGGTTTTCAGGGCTAAAAAATTTTTGATAAAAAAAAAAGCCAGGAAATGGTGCTAATTTTTGTGTAAATCTATTCCTGATTATATGCATTAAATTTGTTAAGAGGCTTGCACCTTTTAAAAAAAATATATTTTAAATTACTATATTTGCTTACACTGGAATAAGAACTACAAGTCTTAATACATGTGTGGTAAAATACATTAGAAAGTTATATAGACTTTTTCATTAATACAGTGATTAGACTCTGTTAACTTAAAATCAGAATCCCCTTTTGTCTGATTGTTCTCTGCTTCATGTTCATCACAGTAGAATGTGACTATTTTCCATAGTGACAATGCTATTATCTTACGATATCCAACTGATGGACACAGAATGAAATGATTATCTACAGAAATCTCCTTCCATGAGATGATCCTATCAAAATCAACCGGTTTGACTGAGTTTCATCTAATGCAGTTGGCCAGCTTTAGGAATATGGGATACTACTAAAGAGACGGACATCAGAGAGGTAGATCATTGTATGAATCAGTAGCAGTAGTGAGTCACCAATAGTAGGTCGATTGAGTGAGAATTTTAAAATGCTAATAGATTTTGAAGTCTTTGGAGAGGGCTGTGAAGTGGTTGAGTCAGAATACAGATAAGTGATCTAATAGGAAGTTAGAAGAGGATAGGTCAGAGAGAATATGTTGTGAAAATGTGTTGTTCAGGAGCTTGAGAGTGCAGAGATGTCCAGAGTCGGATTCTTGAACTTGGGTGTTATGATGGTCCTGAAATAAAGAATGCAAAGTCTGTTCACTTAGGAAAATAATTTTTATTATAGAGGATGACATGGAATGCAGACAGGAGCTTTTTCTGGTATTTATCAATTATGTCACTGAAATATATTAGAGGTCTTCACAAGAGATTTAGGATCTTGGATAAAGAGACATGTGAAAGTTGGCGTCAGGAAGAATATAAGTGTTTAGTTCTTGCTAGGGCAACTATGAGATCATACATGTCTTTCTTATGTATTGCTTATGAGTGACTGAATGTTTTTCATTTCCATTGAGCCACCCTGGTACAATTCATTTACGGAATACAGAATTTTATGTTGCACGTTTCCCATTTGGAACAATGTGTCTAGATGTTATAATGGGCAATAGGTGTGGACCCACTGTGCCAACTAACTAGTTTGACTTTTGGCTATACCTAAGGGTGTTGTGCTGGTGGTTTCCTGGTTTTCAACCCTTTAACCCTTGTGCAGGGATCTGAACCAACCAGGGTGCTACCTCCTGGTGTAGTTGGCTGCTGACCCACAGGAGACAGCGAAGCGAAACACTGCAAAGCACCAAGGAATCGGGCAAAATACGTAATCTAAATACAGTTCAAGGTCTTGGCAAGCTGAGTACATGCTTATTTCAGATTACAGTTCCAAGATTGGGGTAGATGGAGTACGTGCATAATCCAGATATCAATTCAAAGGTTAGGGCAGGCGGCAAGGAGCAGAAATGTAAGACAGGCTATTGACGGTACATGGGTAGTCGGACAAGAGAACACACTGTCACTGGTTACTAGACACTAGACAATCTCAAAACTCAGACCAGGAAGTGAGTGCAGAGCTCAGCTAAATAGGAAGGTTGATCAGCTCCTTTATCAGTAGCTAGGCTGAGAGCACTAGGAAAGGATTTACTGAGAGCTAGTCTCAATAAACACATGGAAAGTGGAGCAATGGCCGCACCTACCCGGGACAGCAAGACAGTGACGGGCATGGACTGCTGGTTTGAGACATGTTAGTGAAGTACTGTAATTAACATATTTCCCACACTCTTTAGTTTACTGTTGGCCGACTCCACCATTTCTGGCTTGGCCAACTGGCAATCTAATGTGTATGGGGAGCTCCTAACAGATGATGTTGGGGGAAAAAGGATCAAGGTGAATTGAAGTATGTCGCCAGATGCTTTTGTTCTCACTGGAGACAAGTGGCTTCCTGAGTTGTGTGGCAGTAGATTTCTTGTGTATGGGCACCTTAAGGCTGTTGTGCAGATACTCTAGTAGGTCCTAATTGCCTCAAAATCATTAAAATAAGACATGCCAAGAATAGTTTGAGAAGAGAAAGTGTATGGATATCCAATGACTTCAGTTATGACAGGGGTCCTCAGCTGCTTATGGGACTTAGATACCTGTAGCTGGTATGATTTACTCAATAATGGCTAACTGGAAAAACCAAAGGGTCTAGTAAGAGGTACAGTTGCTTTGGGCCATGAAATATTTAAAGGTCTCTAAAACATACCAGGAATAGTAGAGCAAAATATGGGAACAGAAGCGTGGTGAGGCGGTCCAGAGGTCAGCAACAGGGGTCAGACAGATGCAGATGCAGATGTGGTATAAAAATTTTAAACACAGATTTAGTAACGGGGAGAGTCATAGCACTGGTTAACAGGCATCATAGAAGATAATTCAAAAGGGTAGTCAAGGGAAATCAAACAAGCTGGATCATATTAGGAGTGAAGAAATATATTTGCAGCAAAATGAAACACAAGCCTAGAGATAATATATGTATAACTGGCACCGAGGCTAGTGTGTTTACTTTTTAAATACTGTACCTAGTTACCTGATTGGCTCCTGACATGCGCTGCCCAACTCCTCCTAAATACTGCAAATAATTGGTTGGGTGCAAAAAACTAGACAAGCAGCGGCGCCCTAACTGGAGTAGGTTCACACTCCTAAATAACCAAAATAAAAATAAATGTGGGAACCGCGCTATATAATGGTGTTATATGGATGTTGTTGAGCAACACTTATAAACAATAGGGCACCAAGTTCACATCCAGCTTTCGGAAGTAACAGTCACAGATGAGTCGTTCACAAGGAAATAAAAAAAAAAACTGCATACAGTATGGTTTTAGATATATTATTTGTAATATTGCTATTTTTTAAGTCTGGAACTGTAGGTTCATTTCTATGTCATTGGAGATTTTTAATGAAATATATTGTGTTTTCTGATAGATATTTTTTAGGTTTTTTAAATTATGTTGCGATTGACATGCCGCCGGACAATGGAAGTCCGTATTGGTTCCGGGGTAAAGGTTTTTATACACTCATGGATTATGGCGGTATGTGTACCGCAGCCCCTGAAGAAGCTAACTGCGAAACCCGGGTCGGGCAATTTTACGTGCATGTTATCATTTGGAATTTGTGAGTACAATAAACCCCTGTTATTTAAGAGTTTTGAGGGTACTGCACCATTTCTTCTGTTTCCTTTGTAAAGGCAGTTCTGACCTGGAGTTGAAATCAGCGGTCGGTGGCTCAAGGCAGGATCTGACAACCAGCTGGGAGTGCACGCAGTTTTTTTCTTTCCTTGTGAACGACTCATCTGTGACTGTTACTTCCGAGAGCTGGATGTGAACTTGGTGCCCTATTGTTTATAAGTGTTGCTCAACGACATCCATATACCACCATTATATAGCGCAGTTCCCACATTTATTTTTATCCTCCTAAATACTGATTGCGGTGCACGGAGACACTAAAGGACTGTCCTGGATCGTGAGGAAGTGAATATGAAGTGAATATGAACATTGGGTGAAGCCACAGAATGAAATTAATTGATATGACTTACTGTGGCGTCATCAGAGTGTGCATTTCTCTGATTATGTACGATCCACAGGATGATTGTAGTCGGAATATTGTTAACTTTATAACTGGGTACAGATTACATCCATGCATAAAATGTATTCTTTCAAAGAAACAAAAGTAATTGTGCTTGTACCATATCTTTAATGCACGATTTTCCTTTAAGCATTTATTATTTCTGCACAGTCTGGTTGTCACTTAGTCTTATGTTTTAATGAAAATTTCTAATTAGTTCCATTTGTGGTGCACAGTTTCCAGTGGAACAAGATGAAGGTTATATGCAGTAAATAAATTATGACTGCCAGACAGCTCTGATGTTGAACTACGCTAGCAAAATATATCACATTTTCTAATTTATAACACGCTAAACTGTAAAACTTATTAGAAGTCCAGTAAAAATGTAAATGTGTAATAGCAAAAGGATAAAAAAAAGCAAAGACTTAAATTTTCTATTAGCACATTTAAGCACAGGCAGTCGGCTTAAGGAGGGAATATTGATGGTCTTATTTGCATAGAGGCAATGGATTTCTTAGAACTGCAATATACCATGAACTATGGTGGTGATTAACTAGCTTTAGAGTTCTCAGCTGATGTCCAAGTGGCATATATTTAGTTCAATATTAGCCTTCTTTTCACATTTCCGCTAGTCTTCATAGCTTAACTATTTGTTACATTTAATCATACTTACTAAGCAAATATTACAAGTAGTTTAAATAAAATTAATCAAAACTTTCTTCCGTATGAAATACTACAGGTCTGTAAATTAGATACAGGGACTATTGGTCAATGCTATCAGAATCAATCAAATTGCATGACTAAATTACAGTGGCATGCGAGCCCTTATTTGGAGCACAATGCCTCAGATTGTTTTGAATTGTTTTGAAATGTTATCCTGTCTAGCATCACTGGGATTGTGATGTCAAATGCCCATCACTTAACATATAATGTGTGTGTGCTTAGTGTATGTGATTATATATATATATATATATATATATATATATATATATATATATATATATATATATATATATATATATATATAATCATACACTAAGCACACTTGTCTAGAGAGTGGTGGTGGTGGTGAAGGAGGGGGGTCATTTTCAATTCTGCAGTAAGCCTAGAATAGGTTAGTTGTACCTCTATATGCAAATCCGCCCTGCTCATGCCAGGTCTAAAATTGTGGGTGTGGCGTGGGAAAGAGGACGGGCCAGCAGACCAGTCTCATTTTCATTTTTCTATGTCTGGTTTAAGGCTCGTTCACACAGCCGTTTTTTGCATAACAATATGGGCCGTTTTTTGCATTCATTATACTATCCGTATACGGAACCATTCATTTCAACGGGTCCGCAAAAAAAAAAAAAAAACTGAATGTACTCCGTATGCATTCCGTTTCTGTATGTCCGTTTTTCAGTTGCTCTACATTTTGAATCGTGTACTATTATTGCCTGTAAATCACGTTCCGTGGCACTCTTCAAGTCAATGGGGCTGAAAAAACGGAATGCATACGGAATGCATCTGTATGTTTTCCGTATCCGTTCCATTTTTGCGAAAGCATCTACTGAAAACTTTATGCCCAGCCCAATTTTTCAATGTACTTACTGTTAAAACATTATATGTTTCCGTTTGCGATCTGCAAAAAACGGATCACAAACGGAAACCATACGGAAACAGAACTGAAGCGAAACGGAAACACTACTGAAACCAAAAACGGAAAAACAGATCCGTTAAAAACGGACCACAAAACCATATGGTCATGTGAATGAGCCCTTAGGCATAGAACATGGTATAAATGTAAGAATGGCAAGAAAGCTGTCTTATGTTTAGAACTGGCATTTGATGTGCCAAAGTTATGGAGAAGCCTGCACCTTTTCATAGCTTTGACGGAACCACCGCTAGCTATGGTCCTTTATTAAGGCTGGCCTCTAAAATACAGGTCTTAATAAATGTGCCTCTAGATTCTAAGAAAGAAGTTCAGCACAAAGCTCAATTGGATGTAATTATAAGGTGTTACAGCAGCGGTGTAAAATCTTGTAGTTGCAACTGCCCTGTCAAGCTTACCGGGTGGGCCGGACCTGCCTCTGGCTGAGCCCAACTGCTGGGTCTATTCTGCCTCCTCATGCCTCTTAGTCAGCCTCTTCCCTGCACCCATAGGGCGTGCACACCTTCCCTGTATCTTAAAGAGCCACAGGCGCTTGTCCCATTCTTCACTTCACTATTCAATGGCTGGCAACTTTTGGAGACTGAGCAATAAGGTCCCTAGCTTGCTAGTTCCTTGCAAGGGTGATGTTACTGTTGTCTGCTTGTGTACCGACCTCTGCCTGTCCTGATTCTTACCCTTTCCTGCATGATCTGACCTGTGCCTGATTTACCATACTGACCCTGTGCTGCTTGCCCTGACCTTGGTTCTGTTTTATATATTTGCATAAACTCTGACCTCGACCCTTTTACTCAGTACAAATTTTGCCTGTCCCTTCAGTGTTAAGCACAAGTGTCTCTAAACCCTGTGTATCATCAGCCAACCCCATGAAGATTACTCCAAGAGGTAGCAGCTTGGTTTGTTCCCTATGGGAAAGTTTAAATTCCTGTATAAGGCCCCTTGCACACGACAGTATTTTGCGGACCGTATACTGGCAGTTTTTTCAGTTCAGTATACTGACAGTATACTGAACCATTCACTTCAATGGGTCTGCAAAAAATACTGAAGTGTCTCCGTATGCCTTCCGTTTCCGTTTTTCCGTGTTTTCTGTTCCGTTTAAATATAGACCATGTCCTATTCTTGTCCGCAAATCACGTTCAGTGGCTCCATTCAAGTCAATGGGTCCGCAAAAAAAAAGGAAAGCATACTGAAGTGCATCCGTATGTCTTCCGTATCTGTTCAGTTTTTTGCGGAACCATCTATTGAAAATTTTAAGACTATGCCCATTTTTTTCTATGTTATTACTGTATACTGTATATGCCAAACGGAAAAAAACGGAACGGAACAACGGAACCCAAACGGAACCAAACGGAAGCAAAAAACGGAAAAACGGTTCCGTTATAAACGGACAGCAAAACACTGAAAAAAAAATACGTTCGTGTGCAAGAGGCCTAAGGGTTAAAGGGCAATACCATGGAACTGCCAGCAAAATACCCTTAGGTTTAGTCGAATCTGTTGGTTGGCACAGTGGTTCCACACTCACTGCTGTAACATGAGGATCTAGATGTACATAACACATTTTAAAATTCCAATGTGTGTAAACCATGACTGGTTTCAGATTTATTCTTTATACTTTACACTTTTAAGGTAACCATCAGAGCAATGTTCACATCTTTTTGGCCAGTTTTGCATTTAGAATGTATAAATAGTGATTAAAACCAGCAAACCAAATAAATATTTAAAATATTAAAGAGTTGTCCCGTTACAAGAACTTATAAGTGTCTGATCGTCAGAGGTTCAACAGCTGGGGCTCCTGCTGGTCACAAGAACGGGATCTGTGTTTCACCGTTTGGAGTGGCAGACACTCTTGTGTGTTTGCAGCTCCAAACTACTCTATGGAGCTGCAGGAGATAGCTGAGTGCAAGCACTTGGCTATCTGCAGCAGCCTAATACAGTTCAATGGAGTGGCAGCACACAAAAATGGGCCCCTGTTTTCATTAATGGTGGGAGCCTCATCGGTTGGAGTCTTACTGATTAGATACTATTTGTAATGAGACAACCCCTTTAAATGTTACTACAGACAATGAGTCTAGTTTGTTACATTAATTTTCCTACTGTGTCCCATTCTTCCGCTAATCGGCACTCAAAGCTACACTGAAATACACTGTCCGGACTGCTATGCTGTGCTAACATAATGGAGAGGACTCATGTGCAAATGCACGGCAATCCTGACAGTGTATGTTAGTGCAACTTTAAATCTTGATAGCAGAGGAACGGAGGGTAGTAGAAAAATGAAAAATGCTGTACTATTTATTTATTACTTCAGATAATAGTCCAGGATCATGGTGAGATTCCCTTTAGGCCTCATGCACACAACCGTATGTGTTTTGCGGTCCGCAAACTGCGGATCCGCAAAACACGGAAGCTACTTTGCATTCCGCAGTTTGCGGAACGGAATGCGGCCCATTGTAGAAATGCCTATTCTTCTCCGCAAAACGGATAAGAATAGGACATGCTCTATTTTTTTTGCGGGGTCACGGAACAGAGCAACGGATGCGGACAGCACACGGAGTGCTGTCCGCATCCTTTGCGGCCCCATTGAAGTGAATGGGTCCGCGCCCGAGCCGCAAAATATGCAGTTCGGACGCGTACCAAAACAACTGCCATGTGCATGAGGCCTTAAAAGGTATGATCTAATGATATAAACCTTTTCCTAGTGTGAACTGCGAGTGACATGGGTTTGACCCTGGTACAAAGTATCAGTAATATTATGACATGCTTGGTGCCACTAGAACTTACAAGTAGAGGGTGGCACACAAAAAAGTAGCCTGCCTCCAATATCTCCAAATCAAACTGCCTAATAGTAAATCTGTCTTAGTTGTCCATAGCAACCAAGCAGAGCTCAGCTTTAATTTTTTCAGAGCTCTGTAGGAACTCAAAGCTGAGATCTGATTGGTTGCAATGGGTAAATAGGACTGATTTGTTTTTCAGTTTGATAAAAGTGGCCTATTGTGTCAGTGAGATGGTGTTCTCCCTGGAACAGCGAAAAGTGATTGTGGAAGGCTATGTGCGAAGCATGTCGATCAATGAAATGCAAGAGACCTTTGCTGACAAGTACCCGGGAAAAAAGACCACCATCTACATGTTGTATTCAGAATCTAGTTCGGAAAGGTCATCAAACTGGCTCTGTTTTAAACATGAAGAAACTGAGGCTTCATCTTTGAGGATGGCTGAAGTTGTACATGAAATTTAGCAATGAATTGCAAGTAGCCCCCAAAAATTAACTCAAAGACTGTCTTAGCAAGTTTGTGCATAACGAACAACGTGACGGTGTCAGCAAGTGCTGAAATCTCTGAACCTGAAACCGTACCGAATAACATGTGTGTGCAGTCTGACACAGCTAAATGTGTAAATTACTGAACTTGGTTGCTGGCTATTATTTGTGACAGACAGTTAAACTCATTGATGTAATTCATGACGGAAGCTTGGTTTCATTTATAAGGTCACGTAAATTCCCAATGCGAGGCACTGGTTCGCTGAAAATCACCATTTGACTCACGAAACACCACTTCATGACCAGAAAATTGGTGCTTGGTACTGAATGTCAGGAACATGAATAGTGGTCCCAATTTTTTGTGGATACCGTAATTTACCTGCATATCTTTGAATAGTTTTACAACCAACTAACACCAGAAGAATAGATGTCCTGCTTTTTTTTTAAAAAGATGGGGCAACATGCCAAATCTCACGGATCTCACTGGCACGAGTTCATGAACTGTTTATGGAGGAGCGAACTGTAAGCAAGGGGTTATGGCCACCATGTTCTCCAGATTTGTCTACATGCAATTTTTATCTTTGGGGAAAACTAAAACAGAAAGTATCCGCTAACAATCCACATCTCCTGGATGAACTCATCACAAACACTATCCACAGCATCACTGTTGAAAAGCTGCAAGAAGTATTAGCCAACATAATCTGATGTACCCAAAGAGGCATAGAACGGGGACCACTCAGCATTTTTTGTGATTTGCTGTAATTAAAAAAAAAAAAAATCAATTTGCTCGTTCAGCTTGTCATACTATCGCCGAAGGCGGGCTTCTTTTTCTTGGACCACCCTGTATTTAGTTATTTCACCAACCGGGGAGCCACAAGAAAACGGCCTAAAACCCACATGAATCTCTTAAACCACTGTTTAACACTAGGTTAGAAATAAACATTGCATTAAAGAGTTTACAAAAAGCTGCAACAGATTTTTTTAAACTACTAACCATTGTATGACTGTATGCCAGTAATAATAGCAGTGTGCTAAAATGAGCGGTGGTGGAACATTATGCAGTATTAGCTCCACACTCCTGTAATAGTTCAGAGTTTTATCTTTCATCCGTCCTATTTATGTCTGTTTCAGTGATTATTTTATTATTGTCTTTGTCTAAGAATTGTCAAATGAACCCTAACTGAAGGCTTCAGGCTGTTGCCCAGTGTGAAAATACATCACGGTCTGTGCCACCTGCTCGCAGACCTGCCACTGCAGCAAGGTTAAATGATATTGACATTTAGTTAAAGCTGTCAGAACACGGAAAATAATGCTCCCAGAGTACATTCATGGTAATAGTTGTTTTTTTTATCTCTGAAATGAAAGAATGGAAGTCGTTTATGTTTTGAAATTTCTGCTCTTTAAACTTTTTTTTTATTTTAAGTAATGTACTAAACCAACCAATCAGCAAACTAGTTAAATGGATATTCCATTTCAACATTTCATCCACGGCAGTCCAATTCTGGACACCCCCTACAGATCAGCTGAGGGGGCTCTAGTGCTCAGGTGAGTGCTGTGGCCTCTCCCTGGGACTTTAATGACACATCCATTGAATAAAATGGGAATGAGCTGTAATACCAAGCACAGCGACTATACAATGTACAGCGCTGTGCTTGTTAAACTGTTAAGGGTGACTCCTGTGACCCCTTAAAACAGCTGATCATTGATGGTGTGGAAAGTCTGACCCCTGCTGATTAAATATTGATCTCCTAATCTTAGGATAAGTCATGCTCATGCGTATTTAATTCTCAGAAATCCCCTTTAATTTGTACTGGACATGAAGTACATCTCTGCCCCCTCCCCAATAAAAACCCCAAACCAGTAAACATAGAGCCTTTAAATGCTTACTTGTGTGATCCATTCTGGTCAGTTAATTCAGAAAGCCATTGAGAAAGCCAGGTGACAACTAAAATGAACACCATGAGACTCATTTTAGGTGATAATATTAAAAGGACATTTTACGTTTCCAAACTTAGAGCAATGTATGGTTCAAGGCTTGTTCAGTAGGAATGCAGAGGGTATATATTTTGTAGCCTCAGAGTATGTCCAGACATGACGGAAAATATAACAGAAGAAACATGACCAAAACCGGAGCAGAAACTGCATCTAGTACCGGTGTTTTTTGTCCGTTTTGCGGACAAGAAAAGGCATCTCTAAAATGAGCCGCCCGGTCCATTCTGCAAATTGTGGAATGCACACGGACGCCATCTGTGTTTTGCGGATCACAGTTTTCAGACCGCAAAACACACAACGGTCGTGTGCATGTCTAAATTGACATTGAGCAGATTTCGATTTCTTAAAATCGCAATCACTTTGCTGGTACTGTAGAGATTCACCACTTGAGAATTTTCTAAAGTCAAATCTGCAGTGTTTCCATCACATGTGGACATAGCTTTTTTTCTTCCATTAGGCTTTGGGTAAAAATATAAAAAAATATCCTGCATGTGTGATTATAGACTAAGGATTTATGCATACTGTCATTGTGCGGCCGTTCTATGCATTGGGGACCTCAATTTGAATGGGTATTGGGGACCCCTTCAATTTGAATGGATCTGTGAGCCATCCGCACTGTAAAAAAATAGAACATGTTCTATTTTTTTGCAGTCCATAGGGGTTCTGTGCCTCTGTTCCGCAACGCAGTTCCGGATTGCGGACCCATTCAAGTGATCTGCTGTTTGCGGGCCTCAATACGGCCATGGCCTAATATAGCTGCCCAGAATATGGCTGTCTAAAACTGGTTATGAATTATCCAGCTCTATATATATATATATATATATAGAAAAAAGAAAAAAGGACGGCACTCCTGAGTTCCAAAAAATGCAAATCTTTTATTCACCCATGTGGAGCAACGTTTCGGCTCATCAATAGAGCCTTTCTCAAGCAAAGAACAAGTGCAAAATGGTGCAAATATGTAGCCAGTAAACTCATCAATTAATCAGTGACGAGGTCATGTGACAGATCATAATAAATACAATAACAAAAAATTCATGTGAAGTATTACATAGAGAAAATATATAAAAATCATATATAAATATGACCAACATATTATAAATGTGCATAGGAACCAACTCGTGATACAAGTACATGTAAATTACACATACTAGTGCATATACATACTGAGACCTCATAATAAAGTGCTAAGTGCAAAAAGACAACAGTGTTAAAGTGTCAGGTGCATAAAATTATCTTATCTCCCTCATTATTACAATTAATTTAATGCACCTGACACTTTAAGGCCTCTTTCACACGGGCGTCATGTTTGACGCCCGGATAAGAGGCGGGTGCGTTGCGGGAATATGCGCGTTTTTTCCCGCGCGGGTGCAAACGTTTGTAATGCGTTTTGCACGCGCGTGAGAAAAAACGCCATGTTTGGTACCCAACCCGAACTTCATCCCTGAACATGCTGCGATTTTCACGCAACGCAGAAGTGATGCGTGAAAATCACCGCTCATGTGCACAGCCCCATAGAAATGAATGGGTCCGGATTCAGTGCGGGTGCAATGCGTCCTCCTCACGCATTGCACCCGCGCGGAAAACTCACCCGTGTGAAAGGGGCCAAACACTGTTGTCTTTTTGCACTTAGCACTTTATTATGAGGTCTCAGTATGTATCTGCTCTAGTATGTGTAATTTACATGTACTTGTATCACGAGTTCGTTCCTATGCACATTTATAATTTGTTGGGTGTAAATATATATATATATATATATATATATATATATACACACACACAGTTACTTTATTAGCTTCTACCTCTGGTATCATAGCCTTTAAATATTTCATGATGGTTCGAATAGATTTCTAAAAAAACTCTGAACTCATCCATTGAGCCACAGGGCTGCCTGTTCATGCATTGTGCTGTTATATGCTACAAGTCTACCTAATGACATAGCATAACATATGAGGCAGCGTGTTTGTTCTGGGTTTTATGTTACTTTAAATAAATGTCTACAGTGAATCCAATGGTTGTAAATAGTGGCCTGCAGAGGTAGTTTAATTAGGGAATGTCGTTAAGAGAACCATTCTTGAATTAAAGCCTGTACGTGAACTGTACATTTATTAGTTCTACTGCCAGCACATTGCAGACCTGTTTTAATATGCAGCTTGGATCCTCATAGTTGGTGTGTAATTTACCAATCTGACTTCCTTAGGGGGTGATTAGAAAATTGCTATGCTGTAGCATATCTCGCCTGCGAAATGAAGAAGACCTCCCTAATCCTTATTTGCACATAAACGTATCAATTCCATTAGTAAACCAAAAAACAAATGAAACACTAATCTAGAACGTGCCATTGTTTGTAAAAATAATGATGTTTAAAGAAATAAAGTGGATTTTCCTGTAACATTATGATATCCCCTACAAATATGGGATTAAAAAAGATTTATTCAAGTTGTGTAACACCTCTCGGCCGCTGTAAAATACTGTCAGGCTTTTAAATTGAAAATATATGGGGATAGTGTAGAGATCTGCATTGTGATCTGCAGGGAATATTTCTCCATTCTTCTATTCAACCTTGTCCTATCTTGTGTCTGTCCTCACTTTTGTAGTTTTATCTGGTGCATTCTATCTCTATTAAACAAATACCCTTGCCTGTTTTCCATTTGTAGCTCTGTTTACTCTGAACCATTCATTTTCTTTTTATCTTCCAGTTTTCCTTCACTGCAGCGTACTGTTTTCTTATGTCCTGTGCATCTTTGCTGCCACCTCTGAATGCTTAATCTTGCATCCACCTTTCTTTACTCGCTCACCTTCATCATTCATTTCTAGCATTTCTGCGCTTATTTTCAAATTTTTTTGTAGTGTCATTTAATTTCTTTCTACAGCTCCACTCTAAAGTAAAATGTCTGATTTCTAATAAAGTCAAGCTACCTAAAAAATGCATTAGCAATGTAATGAAAGCGCAATCAAAATGATACATTACTTCACATTACAAAGCTGTGTACTGCTAGAGCCCTTTGTTTAAAAGGCAAGTATACGTTTCTTGTAATTTGGCATTGCTGTCTGTTTTAGAGTTTACCACGCAGCATTAAAAAATGATCAAGAGTCTTCTAAAAAATCTCAACAATAAATCAAGCAGTAGTTGGATCAGGCTTTAGGTCCTTAACCAATCTGGGTAGCCATTGTTATCAAATCTACTTCATACCTAACAGACTTTAGAGCTAACAAAGATAATAAAGTTAACAGATTAGTATTGGGCCTCATGCACACGACTGTAGGTGTTTACGGAACGCGGCAAAACGGACAAGAATAGGACATGCTATATTTTTTTGCGGGACCACGGAACGGAGCAAAGGACACGGACAGCACACAGAGTGCTGTCCGCATCTTTTGCGCCCCCATTGAAGTTAATGGGTCCTCGCCCGAGCCGCAAAATATGCGGCTCGGACGCGGACCCAAAATATGTTCGTGTGCATGAGCCCTTACGCTGAGTGTGTCAATGCAGTGGTTTTGTGCAAATAAAATGTTTTTCCCCCACTGAAGCTAATACAACAGCAGCAACATTTAACCCCTTCACTACCGAGCCACTTTGCACCTTAAACCCCAAGCCAATTCTTGCAAATCTGACATGTCACTTTATGTGGTAATAACTGCAAAACACGTTTACTTATCCAGGCCATTCTGAAAAAATTTTCTCGGCACATATTCTACTTCATGACAGCGGTAAAATTGAGTAAAAAAAATGTCATTTTAATTTATAAAAAATACCAAATTTACCCAAAAATTTGAAAAATTCACAACTTTCCAAATTTCAATTTCTCTGCTTTTAAAACAGATAGAGATAACTCATATAATGGTTATTACTTTACATTTCCCATATGTCGACTTTATGTGTGGATCAGTTTGTGAATGCCATTTTATTTTTTGGGGACGTTAGAAGGCTTAGAGGTTTAAATGCAAAATTTCCAAAACCTACTTTTTAAGAAACAGTTCATGTCTAGAGTTGAGCGAACTTCTGTTTTAAGTTCGGCGTCCAAAGTTCGGGTTCGGGTTATCCAAGCATCCCGTTATGGATTCCGCTACCACGGACCATAACTGCATTTGGAATCCATAAGGGGATTCTTCAATGAACCCGAACCTTGGACAACACGGTGGACCTGGGGTGACATCACAGTTATGTGATCAGTGCAGGGGGCGTGGCTCAGTACTGGAGTAGATAAGAGATGGTAGCCTACGACCTCTTATCCAATCCAGTACTGAGCCACGCCCCCTGCACTGATCACATGAAGGTGTGAAGTCACTTTGTGAGCCTTACATAATAGAAACCACCCAAAAATGACCCAATTTTAGAAACTAAACCCCTGAAGGTATTTAAAACTGATTTTACAAACTTTGTTAACCCTTTAGGTGTTCCACAAGAATTAATGGAAAATGGAGATGAAATTTCAGAATTTCACTTTTTTGGCAGATTTTCCATTTTAATCCATTTTTTTTACACCAATAAAGCAAGGGTTAACAGCCAAACAAAACTCAATATTTACTGTCCTGATTCTGTAGTTTACAGAAACACCCCACATGTGGTCATAAACTGCTGTACAGGCACACGGCAGGGCGTAGAAGGAAAGGAACACCATATGGTTTTTGGAAGGCATATTTCACTGGGATAATTTTAAGCTGCCATGTCACATTTGCCAAACTATAGAGGTTATTAGAAAGAATGGTAACCACTGGTAGTGGAAACCAGTGTACCTTTCTTGAAACCTCTTTGGATAACACCAGGAGTAGCGCCAGCCCAGGCAGTGATAGAGTAAAAGGTGGTGAACTAAAAAGCACATTTTTTTCACCTGAGTGTGTAGAAGTATACCTTCACAGGAATAAAAGCATTCGCAGGAATAAAAACATTCACAGGAAAAAAGTTTCCAAAATCATAGGATGGTACTCACTTCACAGGGGGGAGTGGTTTGGATAAACTCAAGACACCAAACCAATCTGCCCCCCTCGCCAAAGTCGCCTGCTCCCGGGGGGGCTGTCGCTGAGGAAACGGTGCGAGGCCTCACGGAATTCCCAGTCACATGTCACATTTGATGCACCCCTAGAGTAGAAACTCCAAAAAAAGACCCCATTTTTTAAAATACGGAATAAGGTGGCAGTTTTGTTGGTACTATTTTAGGGTAGATATGATTTTTGTTTGCTCTATATTACACTTTTTGTGAAGCAAGGTAACAAAAAATAGCTGTTTTGGCATGGTTTTTATTTTGTTATTTACAATGTTCATCTGACAGGTTAGATCATGTAGTATTTTTATAGAGCAGGTTGTTATGAACGTTACAATACCAAATATGTATACTTTTTTTGGTTTGTTGTTTCAGTTTTACATAAAGCATTTTTGAAAAAAAAACATGTTTTATTCTGAGAGCCATATTATTATTTTTTTTTCGGGCGATTGTCTTAGGTAGGGTCTTATTTTTTGCGGTATGAGATGACGGTTTGATTGGTACTATTTGGGGTGCATATAACTTTCTGATCGCTTGGTATTACACTTTTTGTGATGTAAGGTGACAAATTGCCTTTTTGACACTTTTTTTATGGTGTTCACATGAGGGGTTAGCTCATGTGACATTTTTATACCGCATGTTCTTACGGACATGACAATGTATACTTTATTTATGTAGGTTTTACACAATATCATTTTTGAAACAAAAAATAAATAATGTTTCAGTGTCTCCATAGTCGGAGAGCCATAGTTTTTTTTTTTTTGGGCGATTGTCTTAGGTATTGTTTTTGATCGCTTAGTGTTGCACTTTTAGTGATGTAAGGTGACAATTTTGTTTTTTAGCACTGTTTTCATTTTATTTTTTTGACGGTGTTCACCTGAGGGGTAAGGTCATGTGATATTTTTATAGAGCCAGTCGATTCGGACGCGACAATACCTAATATGTCTACTTTTCTTTCCCTATAGATTTTTTTTTTAATTACTTTATGTTGGGAAAACAAAGCTTTTCTTTTTTACTTGAAACTTTTAATTTTTTTGTAAAACTTTATTTTTTCATCTTTTTGTTACACTTTTTGTCCCACTCTGGGACTTCTAGTTTTGGGGGTCCCCTTTGATCCCCTTTATAATGCATCAAAATACTTTTGTATTGTGATGAATTAGGTATGTGTATTACTCAATGTAATACACTTATAGCCTGCTTGCCTGTGAGATCCAGGGGGCTGGATCTCACAGGCTCTCCCGGAAGGCCGCCACGATGCCTAAAGAAGGCATTGGGCTGCCTTCCCTGCCATGGGGTCCCCGTCACAGCAGCGTGGGGACCCCATGGACATCGGCACCGTGAGGATACTGCACGTGCCTCGGTCAGCACTGACCGCGACTGTAAGGGTTAATGCAACGGCATCGGTGGATGCTTTTCTTTTTCATTTCAGCAGTACTTTACTATTAAACAACAAAATGATGTCACTCTGTAGCAGTCAGTACAAAGAGAACTCCTATATAGATAGGGATCCCTTTATTAATATTTTACAGCTGCTACAAGGTAAATATATTATCTGCTATTTTGTGGTCGGATCGGCTACCAGAAAGGTGTACCTAACCTATCTAACCCTATCTACAACAAGCAGTAGAATTGTGCCATAACTGCTGCGGTAGGGCAGCCTAAAGGGGGCCACACTAATATGAAATGACTAAGATGGTATGGGTGGGTGAAATCAGCTGAATCGGCGTCAGCCTGGGCCCACAGGTACCTATAAATAGCCTAGCAATCAGCCAGCCTAGGCCCTAAGGTGCATATAAATAGCCTTGTAGTCCGCCTCCCCTCCCACAAACACAGCAATACTTGCTTAATACTTGTGGTCGGATCGGCTACCAGAAAGGTGTACCTAACCTATCTAACCCCTAATCTACAACAAGCAGTAGAATTGTGCCATAACTGCTGCGGTAGGGCAGCCTAAAGGGGCCAAAAAGAGCAGACCTTAGGTTAGAGCAAAATATATACATACCATTACTACACCCACTTTGAACGTAAAAGACATTTCCCGATGAAGGTGCGAAATATATCGTACATACCACAGTGACTACCATCTACCTTACCTTTGTCATGTGAATCGGCACATCGTTCTTGGAGGTGGCTGATGTGATTGAAGGAGTGGCCAGTAATCAGAAACGATTTACACCTATCTATACTAACAACATGTGAACATATTACGAGAAGGTCTGACTCCTGAGAGCTGCAGACTGAAACAAACAATGGTGAATCTGTTGGAAGGCTTAAATGGATTCCAAGCATTCGCTGAGGACCCTGATCGGGCACCAACTGTTCCTGGTTGCTAACTACTACCCTCTACTTATTCCCCAGGCCACACCTTTTATATATATATATATAATATATATGGGGCCAAAAAGTTAGAGCATGGCGTATGCCGTCTTTCTCTATTAGTAGATTAAGTGGAATGTATAAACTCACTAGGCCTGGGGAACCATCAACACGAATACATGGCTATTTCAATTAACGAGCTAATGTTGCCTGTAATGAGGACAGAGAACGTACACACCATACCTGCAGTTGTGACAGGAAATAAGCTTAAGGTCGTATTAACTATGTATGCTGCGCCTGTAGTCTTGATTTGGCTTGTCGTGTCTGTAGACATGAGACATTGTGAATTGCGCCTATTACTGTACTTTCTACTGGAAGACGGACTGATACCCAGGACTTAGGCCCGACACCAAAACCCTCAGCCCGAGTGGCGGAAAAAGACATGAAACCTTCTTGTGGTGGGCCACGTGGCCGACCTCAAATGGTGAAGTCATATATGAACCACTTAACCAGAGAAGCCATGCGTGAGAGACACTAATGGTGGTGCCATGCGTGAGAGACACTAATGGTGGTGCCATGCGTGAGAGACACTAATGGTGGTGCCATGCGTGAGAGACTCTAATGGTGGTGCCATGCGTGAGAGACACTAATGGTGGTGCCATGCGTGAGAGACACTAATGGCGGTGCCATGCGTGAGAGACACTAATGGCGGTGCCATGCGTGAGAGACACTAATGGCGGTGCCATGCGTGAGAGACACTAATGGCGGTGCCATATGTGTAACACCTAATTGGAGAAGCCATGCGTGAGAGACTAATGGCAGAGTCATATGTGCAACACCTAATCGGAGAAGCCATGCGTGAGACTCTAATGGCAGTGCCATGCGTGAGAGACTCTAATGGCGGACATTTAATTGGAGAAGCCATGCGTGAGAGACTCTGATGGCGGAGTCATATGTGTAACACTAAATCGGAGAAGCCATGCATGATAGACTCTAATGGCGGAGTGATGTGTGTAAAACAGAGAAGCCATGCGTGAGAGACTCTAATGGCGGAGTCATGTGTGTAACTCTAAATCTGAGAAGTCATGCGTGAGACTCTAATGGCGGATTCATGTGAGTAAAACATAAACGGAGAAGTCATGCGTGGGAGACTAATGGCGGAGCCATACATGCGAGACTATGGCAGATTATTATTTATTTTTATTTATTTTTCCTCTTTTAATAAAGCACTTATGCAGCACCAGTGTGACTTGGGAACTCGCGTAACCATGAACCCCTCTGACAGGGAACCTAAGACACTAAACAGCCTACAACCATATGGTACCCCTAACTAACAACATGAAGGACGGTCAAAGGGCCACCCGGAGCCATGAGGCCGAAGCGATCATCGGGCCCCCTGAAGCCATGAGACCCCTTGAAGCCATGAGACTGAACTGAATGACTTTACAGTGACTATAAGTAATTAAATGTGAGCCAGACCCGATGGGATATGCATAGACGTTAGTGAAGCGAACCACGTGCATAAATAAACATTAACCATCCGTGAATTTGAACAGATGGGAGACAATGAAGAGCCAGAGGCCTTGCAGTTCGCTAAGAGAAGACCCTTATCTTGACAAATTAAGGGTTTGTAAAAATATAGTAGGAAACGTACTCCTATTGGGCCACTGAAAAGCTATTTGGTTAACTGGGGCAAGGGACCAATCTGAGTGAATATGAACCAGAAGTAAAGCGGACCGGTCTAAGTAACTGCAAACCAGGACTGAAACACCAAAAAAAAAATATATTTTTTTTATTATTTTTTTTAAATTTTCTTTTTAAATTTTTTATTTTTTTTACTGAAATGAACAGAAAAAGTAGAAGTAGGCCTTCGGATTGTAACAAACCAACGAGGAAATAAGCAAGCCTCAAAAGAACGCAGCTATTATGTTTATCAGTAGAGCAGTGTCAGAGCGGTGTGCTGACTGCCCTAGTGAAAAAACTGGCTAACCATGATGTCAAATTAAAAAGGAAAATGTAGCTATAAGTGGAAGCAGTGTATAAACACATGGTGTAAGTACAGGTGGGTGACTGCAGCTCTGGATGTGAGTAGTGCCCAACACATGGTATGGGCGCAGCTCTGAGGCTGGGAACACACCTTGGCGTTTTTGGATCAGGCGTTTTTTTGAGCGTTTTTTCCGCGGAAAACGCGCGTTTTTGTATTTTTGCAACGCGCGTATTTGGGGCGTTTTTTGATTGACAGCTTACAGTTTGCAGAAAAAAAGAATCCCCACCCAGCAAAGGTGGGTGGAGATTCTACCTTTCTGCTGGGTTTTACTACAAAAACGCACGATCATATGCGCATTTTTGAAGCGGAAAACGCGCATATTTTCTTATATGCGCGTTCCCATGCTTTTCAATGGGTGCAAACGCTTGGGCAAACGCCCCAAAGAAGCTCATGCACAAGCGTTTGCGTTTGGCGTTTTTCAGCGCGTTCAAACGCGCTGTAAAACGCTCAAGTGTGAACCATGTCCATTGGAATACATGGGTTTTCATGGTGCGTTTTTCAGCGCGTTTGAACGCGCTGAAAAACGCTTAGGTGTGTTCCCAGGGTGAGTGTGAGCATGAAGAGCATGATATAAAGCAGCCGTATGAATGCAATCTAAAGTGAGCAGAGTATTAACGTGATACAACAGATGCATGAACGCAGCTCTGGTAGTAAATGGACTATAGGAGAAAATGTAAATGCAGACACACAGACGTGGCTTTTGCAGGTAACGAACCTAGCCATGAACATTCTACCATTAGTGCCCAACCCCCTTCGCCCCAGAGCGCTACAAGTCACAGACCGTGTAACCAAGTCCGATCCCACCGTGAAAGCCAGCACTCGCCTGGCACCTTCTGCCATTGCCCAGGTGCGAATGAACCTCCACATAATGCTGCAGGATTTATTTTTATTTTTTTTGCTTTTAAATGATGGTCACCACAACACCACCTCGTGTTCCTATAAGAAAACAAACGTGGTTGAACATAAACCCTGATGCAACGTCAATTAAACAACACAATAGCACAGAACCGCTGACACATGCGGGCCCAAAACATACAATTTATAGATTAAACACACTTACCTGAGCACCAGTACTCAAATACAGGCGCCTTTATCAACCTGCTAGTGCCCCCATATATGGGCCACTGATACACATTCACCAACACCTTGCATGTCTGGCGCTAACTGCGGATGTGCGCCCCACATGTACAACAGGTGACAGAAAACATGCACTTTTTTTTTTTTTTAATGACCCTTGATACATGACCCTTCCAGAGAGATAACTACATAATTCTATCACTTAAACACAGCGTGCGTAGCTTGGAGACGCGTCCCGTATGATACAGATATCAGAAAACACGCAACCATACCTACTCTAGGCGCATGCAACACCAATAACTATATGCAATAGCCCCCAACAATCCCCTAAACAGCCGGACAAAATACTAACAGTCACTTGACCATAAGTGCCCAACTTAGCTTCATCCCAGAGTATTACGAATCACATACCGCTGTGTGGGTCTCGTGCCAACAAGTGTGATTCTACAGTGAATGCCAGCACTCGCCTGGCGCTTTGTCGCTGCCCAGGCGTGAATGAGCCTGCACACGATGCAGCTGCACTACATGTCGCGGACCACAGCGTGGTTCCCGTGCAAAACCACTCCAATCCTACCATGAATGCCAGCGCCCTCCTGAGAGATTCTGCCATCGCCCAGCTGTAAGGAGCCTCCACACCATGCTGCAGTATCCTGGAGCTGACCCAGAGGTAGTGAAATCAGCTGAATCAGCGTCAGCCTGGGCCCACAGGTGCCTATAAATAGCCTAGCAATCAGCCAGCCTAGGCCCACAGGTGCATATAAATAGCCTTGTAGTCCGCCTCCCCTCCCACAAACACAGCAATACTTGCTTAATACTTATCAGACAAAATAGCGCTGAGGAATTTTTTATTTTTTCCTCTATAAAAAACTGTTTCTATTTACTGTTTGTAGTTAGGCATTTCAGTGCATTATACCCATCTTACTGAATGCGTTGTATATTGCTGCAATATTCCCTTCAGTATAAAAAGTGCAAAAGTAAAACTGCAATTATGCAATTATTATACCTGTTATTAAATGTACTGTATTGTATACTGCAATACCATACCAGTCAGTGTTATATCAAAAGCAATACTGCAATAGTGCTATTATTATTATTATTGAATATCGCTGCAAGATCCTATTCAGTGTTACAGCCAACACTTCACTGCAAAAACTGCATTATTACCATTGTAAATTGTCAACACCAATGTGCTGTATGTAGAATGGGAAAAATTGCAGAAATAACACTTGGCTTATTTATAGTACCATTTAATAATCTGTGTAACGAAACCCATGACTTTTTCTTCATAAGCCTCATAGTAAAATTTCAGATCAATGGAAGATTGGAAAATTAAAATGAAAGTCCCATGCCTCATCATCCAAGATTCAGCAGTAAGACATCCATTCAGCAGTAGGAATAGTAGTGGGGCACAGTTCTCCCTAGCTTCCAATTGTCACCACATTATTATTTAGGACAAAAAGTATGAGACTGTGGAATGGATGGCTCACTCCTATAAATCACAGCTGGACGATGTGGATGTCACCTCTGAATCTAACAACATGACTTGGATGAAAACATTTTTCCTGCTCCGCCTTATTGCCACCCCAAATAAGCCTTTCATTTGCATCCTCTCTGTCTTCACTGTCCACTACTAGTGGGGCACCTTTTACCTGAGAAGAGGCAACAAAACCCCACATGCTATGGAAAATACTCAATAGAGTCTTCCTGTTGATGACTTGTGTGAGAAGTGTCAGCATTTGGACTGCCATGAGATGAATGTTAAGGTGGAGGATGGGGACCTAATGCATAGCTGTGTTGGTGGTGGTGGTGGTAGTAGTAGCACATGTAGCCACGATGGTGGCAATAGTGGCAGTAGATAATAGATACTAGGGCTCTACTGCAGCACACGATGCAGCATCGCTCGATCCTGTGGGAAAATGGAACTGAATTTAATGAAAAAAGGGGGGTAAGCTTAATTCATAATAAAACATAACTTTTACTAAGTCTAAGTAAAATACCATAAAGGGACAAAAATATGCCTAAAAATCACCACGCCAGATGTGGCACATTATACAACTACAATGATTCTCTTCCAAGGACCAATCAGCACTACCTCATCGGTCAAGAAAAATCACAAGGCCAACGTATTGATAGCCGGATAATAACGGTAACCACATAAGATAGCTCTGGCTCCAAGCACACAGGAGAAAGGTCAGGGTGAACCACAATGCAGATAGAAGGACTTATTGACAACATAGGGCAGATGGTCTTAACGTCCCTAAGGCCACCCTACTTGGCCTATCACACCCTAGACCTAATTAACAGTGTCCTATCCCCCAAGGAGTAGCACCGTTACCGGAACCTGTCCCTGAGTCAACTATCCTTGGTGTAATCCTGCTCAGTACAGAACCACCCCTGTCATGCACAGAATAAAGTGAGAGAAAAAAAGGAAAATGTGGGGCAGTGGTGTGAGGATGTACGATATCAGACTCCTCAACATCTAAACCAAATGCCTCTCTAAGCAGTTCAAAAGAGAAATAAAATATATACTCATCGAGTAGTGTGTCAATACTCTCCTATATGTTGTCCCATCGTCAACTTTAGCCATACAAAAAGTGTTCCGACGCATTTCATCGATCATAAGTTAAAGAAAATGCCCCTCGATTCATCAGGGGACAAAGGGCCATCAGTGGACATTAGAGTGACAGTCAAAAGTAGACCTTCATATATCTGGAACACACAAATATAGAAAAGACAACAGACAGTTAGTTCAATCCAGACACAATATCTAATGACAAATGAACACACAAAATGCATCACTCACTTGTTATATGAGTCAAAGTGGCGTATGGCCATGACATCTGTGGTCACATAGAAGCCCAGCGGGAGCAGGTGTCTCCCGTACACCAACTTGGTAGGCTGCGCTGGCAGGTAAACGCTGCGTCCGTGTGTTTTAAATGCCGCCCGGCATGCTGCGTCGCAAGTGTGACGTATACCCACGTCCTGACGTCACTGCAAACGTACGCATGTGCAGTGAACCCGCAGTGTTGGCAACAGTGAAGCCGATCGCCGCGTCATTGCTATGAAAAACAGACCACGCCCCCCCCTTCTGTACAGGCTAATCGCGCTATCGTTCTATGGCATAGTAAAAGACAGGGAGATAATCCATCTCCACCTGTCAACAAGGTAAAGTATATTTAAACAGCCCCCTCCAGGACGGGCCTATATAAATCCCAAGTAAGTAAGTTTCAGTCTCCATGAGTAAAAAAGATTTATCAGAGGGAATAGTTGATCAAAAATGAACCCGTTCAGTGAATGTAGAGAAATCACAAGTCTCCCATAACTATGGAGTCCCGGATCTACAGGTGGTCTTGAGAGGGAAACGGACGCCCGAGGGGTGCTGTTACAAGAAACAGCCAAACTGTAGTTGTTCATTTAATCCATTAGGATTAGGAGTGTCCAATTTAAAGATCCACCAGTACTCCCTCTGAAGTATCCGCCTCTCCCAATCACCTCCTCTGGTTGGCCTAGCCATATGTTCTATTCCTCTAAATTTCACACATGATGCCCTACCATCATGGCAGGTGTGTACATGTCTTGCGACAGGTGTGTCTTTATTTTTGCGTATGTCGTATAGATGTTCCCCCATACGTTTCCTAAATTCTCTGCGGGTTTTTCCCACATATCGCATACCACAGATGAAAAGCAATACATATATGACACCTGCGGTACGACAGTTAATGAAGTCCCGTATATGGTGGGTATAGCCCGTACGATCATCCACAAGATCTTTACCAGGGGAGATATATTTACAAAAACTGCAATTGCCACACCTGTGACACCCCCTGACTGGGGCCCCTAGCCATGTGTTTGACATCATTTATGGAGAGGTAAAGTGGCTATGAACCAAATGGTCTCTTAAGTTTGTACTTCTACGAAATGTGATTGAGGGCCTTGAGCACAGAGTGTCTCTCAAGTCAGGATCCATCAAGAGAGTTTCCCAGTGCCGGTCAATGATTTTCCGCACCTCACTGGCAGCTGAATCAAAAGACCCAATAAGACGTGTAATCTTACTGTCTTCATTGTTCCCATCCCGAACTGGATGGAGTAAAGACGTTCTTGAGGATCCCAAAGCCCTCTGATACGCCCTGCGCAAAACACTATCAGGGTGGCCTCGTTCACGAAATCTCAACCTCAAAACATTCGCCTGTCTTTTAAATTCATCAAGTTCAGAGCAATTACGTCGCAGTCTCAAATATTGCCCAACCTGGATACCACGCTTCAGGAATGTGGGATGGCAGCTCTCCCATTTCAGCAATGAATTGGTTGCAGTTAATTTGCGAAATATGGTAGTTTGTAAGCTGTCATCCACACCCTCTGAATCATGACATCCAAGAAGGGCAGCTGGTTCTCCATAATTAACGAAGTGAACCTCAGGTTGAGGGTATTTTCATTAATTTTGGTGACAAAATTGTCAAACTGATCCCTGGTTCCGCTCCAAAGGACAAAAATGTAATCTATGAAGCGGGACCAGAGCACCACATGCCCTGTGTCCACCTCAGAGGTTTCACCAAACACCACCGTCTCCTCCCACCAGCCCAGGAGCAAATTAGCATGAGATGGGGCACAAGAACTTCCCATAGCGGTGCCCCTGAGCTGGTGGTAGACACGTCCATCAAATAGGAAACAGTTACGGGTAAGTACAAACCTCAATAGCTCCAATATGAAGTCATTGTGTGCCCTAAACTGTATGCCCCTGGTTCTCACAAAATAGGCAGACGCCTCCATTCCTCTCTCATGGGGGATCGAGGTGTAGAGGGCCTCGACGTCTATCGAGGCCAAGAGCCAGTTGGATTCCACACAAATCTCCTCCAATTTAGTCAACAGGTCCCCTGCGCAAGTGTGAACTTAGAGTGATAGTGTTTTGCGCAGGGAGTATCAGAGGGCTTTGGGATCCTCAAGAACGTCTTTACTCCATCCGGTTCGGGATGGGAACAATGAAGACAGTAAGATTACACGTCTTATTGGGTCTTTTGATTCAGCTGCCAGTTAGGTGCGGAAAATCATTGACTGGCACTGGGAAACTCTCTTGATGGATCCTGACTTGAGAGACACTCTGTGCTCAAGGCCCTCAATCACATTTCGTAGGAGTACAAATTTAAGAGACCATTTGGTTCATAGCCACTCTACCTCTCCAAGAATGATGTCCAACACATGGCTAGGGGCCCCGGTCAGGGGGTGTCACAGGTGTGGCAATTGCAGTTTTTGTAAATATACCTCCCCTGGTAAAGATCTTGTGGATGATCATACGGGCTATACCCACCATATACGGGACTTCATTAACTGTCGTACCGCAGGAGTCATATATGTATTGCTTTGCATCTGCGGTATGAGATATGTGAGGAAAACCCGCAGAGAATTTAGGAAACGTATGGGGGAACATCTATACGACATACGCAAAAGTAAAGACACACCTGTCGCAAGACATGTACACACCTGCCATAAGGGTAGGGCATCATGTGTGAAATTTAGAGGAATAGAACATGTGGCTAGGCCAACCAGAGGAGGCGATTGGGAGAGGCGGATCTTTAAATTGGACACTCCTAATTCTAATGGATTAAATAAACAACTAAAGTTTGGCTGTTTCTTATAACAGCACCCCTCGGGCGTCCATTTCCCTCTCAAGACCACCTGTAGATCCGGGACTCTATAGTTATGGGAGGCTTATGATTTCTCTACATACACTTAACGGGTTCATTTTTGATCAACTATTCCCTCTGATAAATCTTTTTGACTCATGGAGACTGAAACTTACTTACTTGGGATTTATATAGACCGGTCCTGGAGGGGGCTGTTTAAATATCCTTTACCTTGTTGACAGGTGGAGATGGATTATCTCCCTGTCTTTTACTATGCCATAGAACGATAGCGCGATTAGCCTGTTACAGAAGGAGAGGCGTGGTCTGTTTTCCCCGCCCCTGCCTGGACGGACCCATAGCAATGACGCGGCAATCGGCTTCAGTGTTGCCGACACAGCGGGTTCACAGCGCATGCATTTGCAGTGACGTCAGGACGTGGGTATACGTCACACTTGCGACGCAGCACGCCGCGCGGCATTTAAAACACACGGACGTGTCGTTTACTTGCCAGCGCAGCCTACCAAGTTGGTGTATGGGAGACACCTGCTCCTGCTGGGCTTCTTTGTGACCGCAGATGTCATGGCCATACGCCACTTTGACTGATATGACAAGTGAGTGATGCATTTTTGTGTTCATTATTCATTAGATATTGTGTCTGGATTGAACTAAAAGGGATCTGAGTATCCCATTCACATGTCTGTTATCTTTTCTATATTTGTGTGTTCCAGATATATGAAGGTCTACTTTTGACTGTCACTCTAATGTCCACTGATCGCTCTTTGTCCCCTGATGAATCGAGGGGCCTGTTCTTTAGCTTATGATCGATGAAACGCGTCGGAACACTTTTTGTATGGCTAATGTTGATGATGGGACAAAATATAGGAGAGTATTGACACACTACTCAATGAGTATATATTTTATTTCCCTTTTGAACTGCTTAGAGAGGCATTTGGTTTAGATGTTGAGGAGTCTGACATCGTACATCTTCACACCACTGCCCAACAATTTGCTTTTTTTCTCTCACTTTATTCTGTGCACAACAGGAGTGGTTCTGTACTGAGCAGGATTACACCAGGGATAGTTAACTCAGGGACAAGTTCCAGTAACGGTGCTACTCCTTGCGGGGTAGGACACTGTTAATTAGGTCTAGGGTGTGATAGGCCAAGTAGGGTGGCACTAGGGATGGTAAGACCATCTGCTCTATGTTGTCAATAAGTCCTTTTATTTGCATTGTGGTTCACCCTGACCTTTCTCCTGTGTGCTTGGAGCCAGAGCTATCTTATGTGGTTACTGTTATTATCCGGCTAACAATAAGTTGGCCTTGTGATTTTTTTGACCGATGAGGTAGTGCTGATTGGTCCCTGGAAGAGAATCATTCTAGTTGTATAATGTGCCACATCTGGCGTGGTGATTTTTAGGAATATTTTTGTCCCTTTATGGTATTTTACTTAGACTTAGTAAAAGTTAAGTTTTATGAATTAAGCTTGCCCCCTTTTTTCATTAAATTATGTCTTATTCGGGTAGCAAGGATCCGGGTGCCTGCGACCTGGATACCCGCATCTAGGATCTCTATTATTTCTGGAAAATGGAACTGGCCAGCATTCCGAATCAGAACACGTCTGTCTTCCTTCTCCTGGACTTCTTTGTAGCAGCCAGGCTGCATCACCAAATAGTACAGTGTCCTTGTCATCATCAGCTTCTTCTCCTGCTCAGACTTCTCCTCCTCCTTGTCCTTTGCTCCATAATTGAATGTGCGGTGTGGTAAGGTGCAAGGTACTGTGGTCGACGGGAGGTACGTGTCACCGAGGTTCCTGGCCTCGGTGAGGTAAGAGCCGGATTTTTGGTGTGTCAGCAGCAGCTAATGCTGCTTGACACCTTGCTATTTAGTTTGGCTGCAAAGCCAATCCGGGCCGTCTCTTACTGGGAGTAGGCAAAGAGTTGGGTGGGTGCCTACTCCCCACGGTCCAGGCCGGGTTTTCCAGGGCCTTTATAACACAGCCAGCAGCTGGGTGTGGAGGGTGTGATTGTCCTGGAGCTGCTGTTAGACTGTTTCACTTGTGTTTGGAAGTTCTCTGGGCTGGAAGCAAGAGCCCAGCAAGGAGGAGTGCAGACGACCTGGAAGCCTGACGGCGACTGTCTTACGGCTGGACTGACAGCCAGGTGTGAACCTGCATCTAAAAACCTCCCAGGTGACTGGAGCCTGTTTTGGACTGTCTTGTTTTTCCGCTTGATTTCTGTTGTGTGTGAATTAACACCAAGAGACTGTTTTATTTTGTGCAAGTGTGAATAAAACACTGTTTATTGCACTATCTGGACTCCCTGTTTTGCCTCTATACTGCACCCGCACTGCTATCTACCAGAGCGACTCCCCACATTTGGTGTCGGATGCGGGCATGCGCAGTGAGGCTGGCGTGACCGCCGAAGTTTGTTTTTGTTTTGCTGGGCACAAGTGCATGGCATATATTAAGCCAGCAAAGCTACAAGTAGGAGTTGCTGGCAACATGGAGGCGGCTGTGAAAGCTCTCATAGAGGCTAACGTGCAGCAGCGGGAGACCAACCAGCTACTGTTACAGCACGTGATGGCGTTACAAGCTGCAGGAGCGTCCCACCACGACCATGATGCCCGGAAGCGGTCCGTGCGGCGATCCCAAAGATGACCCCTTCGGACGGCGTTGAGACATATCTGGCGGTCTTTGAGAAGGTAGCCGTGAGGGAAAAGTTACCCGTGACCAGTGGGCCGAGGTGGTCGCTCCGTTCCTGGCATCCGGGCCCCAGCAAGTTTTTGACTTGGCAGATGCCCAGGCTGCTGATTACCCCACGGTGAAGGGGAGATCCTGGCCAGATTGGGGGTAAGCGTGTTGGTCCGGGCTCAGCGGGTCCACCAGTGGGACTTTAAAGCGGCTGAACCCGCCAGGCCGCAGTACTATGAGTTGCTGCATCGGTTGCAAAAGTGGCTGCAGCCTGATGTTCTAAGTCCGACTGCTATGCTGGACCGTCTACTGGCCGACATGTTCTGGAGGGCCCTGCCTTATCCTCCAACACTGGGTCGGCCAGGCGTCTCCGGTAAGTGCCCTGGAGATGGTCGACCTGGTGGAGCGTTACGAGGCCACCAGAAACCTGCAGGGAATCTTGCTGGGAAGGGGTCAGTCAAACCCGGAGGCCTCCGCCCCAGTTCCGGCGTCCGGCGACAGAGAGGCCTGCACGGAATATACCCCTGCGGATCCACCTCCCGTGGTATGCTGGAGGTGTCAGGAGCCAGGCCACATCAGGGCCGACTGTCCGCATCGGGATGAGCCGATGGATGTGAACTATGGCTATCGCCACTCCCTGTATGCACGGAAGCTGTGTGCAACTGGCACCCGTGGGGGCAGGACAATAACCACCTGTGTCAGGTAGAGGTGGGAGATTCTCTGGCGGTGGCCCTGCTGGACTCCGGGAGTCTAGTCTCCCTGGTAAGGGCTGCCCTGGTACGGCCTGTGGAGTATACCGGCCGTAAAATCGGGGTCCTGTGCATCCACGGAGACCTAAAGACTACCCCACTGCACTAGTGACTTTGTCCACAGCGGCTGGTAAGTGGACCCACGAGGTGGCTGTTGCTACCAAACTCCCGCATGAATTGATACTTGGGAGGGACTTCCCAGGTTTCCCGGCGCTGTGGCCGGCGATAAAACTGTCTGATGGACCCGAGACAGGGGTAACCCTAGGAGAGTGGCCTGATACCACTGGAAGGCCAGAACCCTGGGAGCCCGAGTCTGAAGGGCCAGCGGTAGGGGTGACCACTGCTCCAGCGGTAGAGGGAGACAACCCCACTGAGTGTAATGGTGGGAGACACGGAGGACTTGCCACCGGGACCTGAGTTGGCAGACCTCAATGTCTCCGGGGAAAATTTTGGGACCGCACAACACCGGGACCAAACCCTAACCAGGGCCTGGGAAACTGTCATAATAATTGATGGTAAACCCCAGAAACCTGGGGCTGAATTAATGTTTCCGCGGTTCATTGTTCTTCAGGATATGTTGTATCGAGTGAACCAAATCCGAGGTGAGCCTGTTGAACAGTTGGTGGTGCCCACAGCGTATCGCAAGCTGGTCATGGAGCTTGCCCACCAACATGTTCTTGGGGGACACCTGGGGTGGCAGAAAACGCAGGACCGCATACTACAGCGATTTTACTGGCCCGGTTTGTTTAAGGAAGTAGAAGAGTATTGTAAGTCCTGTCCCACCTGTCAGATAAATAGCCCCCAGCCACATTTCCGTAGTCCTCTGGTACCTCTTCCAATTATTGAGGTCCCGTTTGAGCGAATCGCTATGGATCTAATTGGGCCTGTACCAAAGTCTGCCAGGGGCCACCAACACATTCTGGTAGTTCTCGACTATGCCACTCGATATCCGGAGGCGGTGCCTCTGCGACATACCTCAGCTAAGCTCATTGCCAAAGAGTTAATGGAAATGTTTTCCCGTGTGGGCCTGCCAAAAGAGGTTCTGACAGACCAAGGGACCCCTTTTATGTCCAAAGTTATGAGGGAACTGTGTAAATTGTTGCGTATAAAGCAGTTACGGACGTCCGTTTACCATCCACAAACAGACGGTCTTGTCGAGAGGTTTAATCAAACTTTAAAAAACATGTTAAAAGGGTGGTGTCTAGAGATGGGAAGGACTGGGATCTGCTTCTGCCCTATCTCATGTTCGCAGTGCGAGAGGTGCCCCAGGCCTCTACTGGGTTCTCGCCCTTCGAACTGCTTTATGGCAGACACCCTCGGGGCCTGTTGGATATCGCCAAGGAAGCGTGGGAACAACAGCCTGTCCCCCACAAAAGTGTCATTGAGTATGTCACCCAGATGCAGGAACGGATGGAAAGGGTGTTGCCGCTGGTCCGGGAGCATATGGAGGCAGCGCAACAAGCCCAGAGTAGGGTGTACAATCGTCAGGCTCGGGTGCGGAGCTTCAACCCGGGAGATCGGGTTTTGGTTCTGGTGCCCACCCTTGACAGCAAGTTCCTAGCCAGGTGGCAGGGCCCCTATGAGGTTATTGAGAAGGTAGGGAAGTAAATTACAAAGTACACCAGCCGGGCGGCGCAAGCCGGAGCAGGTGTACCACGTGAATTTACTGAAGCCGTGGAAAGACAGGGACACGGCCGACGACAACAGCCCCCGGCCAGGGCTTCTAGGTGACAAGGGTCCAGCCCCACAGTTCGAGGCCTGCGAGCGGTAACCACGGTAAAAATCGCAGACAGCCTGTCTTCCAAACAAGTTCAGGATGTCAGGGAGTTCGTCAGTCGGAACACGGATGTGTTCTCGGACCTCCCTGGCCGCACGTCTCTCATCCAACATGACATCGTCACTGAGCCTCAGGCCAAGATCCGGTTAAAACCCTACCGGGTACCCGAGGCTCGGCGACGGGCCATCGCGGAAGAAGTGCAGTTAATGTTGAAGCTTGATGTCATTGAGGAGTCGAAAAGTGAGTGGGCCAGTCCCATAGTTCTAATACCCAAGCCGGATGGGACGTTGCGGTTCTGCAACGATTTTCGCAAATTAAATGAAGTGTCCAAGTTCGATGCGTATCCCATGCCCCGGGTAGACGAGCTTGTTGAGAATTTAGGGCAAGCCCGTTATTTTTCTGTGCTAGACCTCACTAAAGGATACTGGCAGGTACCCTTAACGGAGGCGGCCAAGGAAAAAACCGCTTTTGTTACCCCGCAGGGCCTGTATCATTACAAGGTGTTACCCTTTGGCCTGCATGGCGCCCCCGCCACCTTCCAAAGGTTAATGGATATTGTACTGCGACCTCATCGTCGGTACGCTTCGGCCTACTTAGATGATGTAATCATCCACAGCACCGACTGGGAAAGCCATTTGCCCAAAGTGCAGGTGGTTGTGGATGCCCTGAGGAAAGCTGGACTAACCGCCAATCCAAAGAAGTGTGCGATTGGGTTGGAAGAGACCAAATATCTGGGATATGTTATTGGGCGGGGAGTCATCAAGCCGCAGGTAACTAAAGTAGAAGCCATACGTAACTGGCCCTGACCGGTCACTACCAGGCAGGTAAAATCGTTCCTGGGGATTGTAGTGTACTACATGAGGTTTGTGCCCCACTTTGCCACGATAGCAGCACCATTAACAGACCTATTGAAGGGACGAAAGTCCGGAAAGGTTCACTGGAGTGAGAAGGCAGAAGAGGCTTTCTCTGCATTGAAGTCGGCCCTGTGTGGGTCCCCGGTTTTGGTGACACCCGACTTCAACAGGGAATTCATAGTACAGACGGATGCCTCAGAGGTAGGCCTCGGTGCTGTACTGTCTCAGGAGGTCAACGGGGAAGAACATCCCGTTGTCTTCCTGAGCCGTAAGCTCAGTCCCGCCGAGACCAGGTATAGCATAGTGGAGAGGGAGTGCCTGGCTATCAAGTGGGCACTCGAATCTCTCCGCTACTACCTGTTAGGGAGGAGGTTCCGTCTGGTGACCGACCATTCCCCTCTCAAGTGGATGAGCCAGGCAAAGGAGAGGAATGCTCGGGTCACCAGGTGGTTCCTATCCCTGCAGAACTTCAAGTTCTCCGTGGAACACAGGGCAGGCCGCTTGCAGGGTAACGCAGATGCCCTGTCCCGCGTCCACTGCCTCACATGTGTTCACCCCTCAGGGTTGAACAAAGGGGGGTATGTGGTAAGGTGCAAGGTACTGTGGTCGACGGGAGGTACGTGTCACCGAGGTTCCTGGCCTCGGTGAGGTAAGAGCCGGATTTTTGGTGTGTCAGCAGCAGCTAATGCTGCTTGACACCTTGCTATTTAGTTTGGCTGCAAAGCCAATCCGGGCCGGTCTCTTACTGGGAGTAGGCAAAGAGTTGGGTGGGTGCCTACTCCCACGGTCCAGGCCGGGTTTTCCAGGGCCTTTATAACACAGCCAGCAGCTGGGTGTGGAGGGTGTGATTGTCCTGGAGCTGCTGTTAGACTGTTTCACTTGTGTTTGGAAGTTCTCTGGGCTGGAAGCAAGAGCCCAGCAAGGAGGAGTGCAGACGACCTGGAAGCCTGACGGCGACTGTCTTACGGCTGGACTGACAGCCAGGTGTGAACCTGCATCTAAAAACCTCCCAGGTGACTGGAGCCTGTTTTGGACTGTCTTGTTTTTCCGCTTGATTTCTGTTGTGTGTGAATTAACACCAAGAGACTGTTTTATTTTGTGCAAGTGTGAATAAAACACTGTTTATTGCACTATCTGGACTCCCTGTTTTGCCTCTATACTGCACCCGCACTGCTATCTACCAGAGCGACTCCCCACAGCGGCCATGAGAAAATTATTTATGACCAGCAATTAGCCTGTGTGCAAGCTGAACTCCCACCTGGTCAAATTGCTGGCAGTGCAGTTGCTGCCGACCACTTAATTGTAATAAATGAAATGCACTTCAGATCCTTACTCAAATCACGTCCATTAGACTTTTGGACATAGTACCACAGTAACGTACTTTCATGAAAATGTAATTCTTCTCAAAAATTGAATTCCTCTGTATGCCATTTACCCCAGATTTTTTTTTCCATATCATATCGGTCAGACTTGCATCCGCAGGGATGCACAGTCCCCAAATATTTATCCTTTAAAAAATGTAGGGGCACATTTATTAAGAACTGGAGCTTTAGACGCCGGCCTTGATAAAGGTCCATTGCTGACGGAGGATACACCGAAGTTATGAAGAAGAGGCGCTGGCGTCATCATAACTTCAGCGCCAGTTCCAAATGTAAAACCGCTTCCTAGCTGTCTTACATTTAGACCATTTTCCACAGGCATCGGAAATGAAACAGGCGTAGTAAATGATGAATGAGATGGGCGTTGCTGGCCTGTCCACTTCCCTGCCCACGTCACACACCCAATTTTAGACCTGTCGTAAGCAGGGAAAAGTCACAGATGGGTGTATTTCAGCATAATAAATGGATCCCTTAATTCTTCTGTATGCCAGCAATTGGACTTCTTGCCAGGGCAGGCGTCTGTAAAAATTGTCTTGTCATTATAGAAATGTGACACAAATGTACTTATGTATGATATTCGTATATCTGTCCAGGTGTCCATTTTTTTTCTAAAAGATCGCTCAAAATTGCCTTTTCCTAGTACATATCCTATTCCCAGACCCTACAAACTTCTGGGGACGAAGATTGGAACAGTGGCTGGAACTAGTCCAGTTTGCTCTCACTGTGCTGTCTTGTCCAGCCTCCAGCGTTATCTCAGAGAGGGTATTCAGCAAGGCAGATGAACCATATTTAATTCTGCTATATGATATTGGTACTTCTGTCCAGCTATCTGCAAAAAATTTTTTTAGAAATTTTGTGCAGTACTGCACCTTCGCCCACTTTTATTCTTCTCTGTGGCAGTAGTACTTCTGGACAGCTGTCTTTAAAAATTGACTCATTTTAGAAATGTCATGCAGTTGTGCCCCCAAACCAAAATTGAATTCTGCTATATATTTCTGCTCAGCTTTCCATTTTTATTTTATTATTATTTAAAATTGCCTAATTTCTAAATAACTGTGGCCTCTACCTAGCACATACTGTGTTCCATGACCCTATGGACTTTTGGGCAGACACTGCCTGTCCAGTCCAGCCTCCAGTGTCTCATCAGAGAGGGTTTACATTGCAGGAAGTGGCGTCACACCCAAGTGTACAAAATATCACTTTTGCAAAATTAAATCAGGCATGGATCTGTGAGGATTTTTACACACCTATAGCTGAGGCCAATTAATAAATCTGCCATTGCTGTTGGTGCCTGATCCTGGCACTGCTGCTATCTGCCTCTCTACCACCATGTTCCATAACAAATGGCTGCTGCCACCAACACTGCAGCTGCTGCTCCCTGCTGCTAATTTCCCCTATTGCCACTACCATTACCCTTTTTCTAGGTTTGTTGAACTTCAGAACAAGCCACAGTTTCTTCTAACAATGTGTGTATAAATGCAGGAAGGCATTCTCCCCTACCCCCCATTAACGTATCATTTTTGGATGTATGTTGAGAACAAACCACTCTTTTCTGACATCAATGTGTTTTTATAAAAAGCATCAGGGATCTGCACATTAACACATAATTGTTGGATGCTTGGTCGCCACAAGCCGCTGTTTTTTGTTTTTCACGAGAACCCTGTGTGTGTTTAAACCCAATGGGGTCATTTATTAAGAAATATACGCCTTGGGCGTGGGCATGGAAGAGGGCGGGCCAGCCAACACATCTCATTTACCATTTTCCAAAGCAGTTTATGGCATGGAAAATGGTCTTAAACTACACCAGCAAGGGAGCTGGTGTAGTTTAAACTATGTCGCACAGCTGGCGGAACCAAGCCCCAAAGTTATTTAAAAGCCTGCGCTTTGGAAGATTTTTGAAATGAAAAAGCAGGTATATGCAACAGCGCAGTGTATTTTTAAATATACTGTTTGTTAACACTGTCAACTATATATTTAACCATGGATATATATATGTCCGTTTCACTCTGACATTTGCTATTGCTGTCATTGCATTCAAGAGCTTAAAGGGGTTTTCTGAGACTTTATAACTAATGACCTATCCGAAGGATAGTTTATCATTATCTGATTGGTGGAGTTCAGACACCTAGGACACCCGCCAATCAGCTGTTTGAGAAGGCATCGGCACACAGTAGTGCCGCGGCCTTCTCTCAGCTTTTTCTAGGCCAGTGACAATTGGTTTGGTCACGTGGCCGAGGTGCAGCTCGATCACATAGAATTATATGGGGCTGAGCGCGATATCGAGCACTGCTGCTATACAATGTTTGGCACTGTGCTTTGCTAGCTGTGAGAAGGCCACGGGCTCACAGGAGTGCCGGTGCCTTTTCAAACAGCTAATTGGTGGGGTTCCCGAGCGTCAGACCCCCACCGATCAGATACTGATAACCTAAGAAGTCCACTTTCCCTAGTGCATGGATGTTGGAGAGAGAACTGACCTGCACATTTTCAAGGATATACGTACAGTTGGCAGATTTTTTTTGGGGTAGGAAATCATTTAAATATAACCCTCATTTAGGGCGACCTGTCAAAGCATCTTCAGAGCAAATATGCTGTAAAATGGAGCCCATGATTTTGGAAGATCGCTGGGTCAAAGTCAGTGTTATTGCTCATGAATTAGGCATTTCAGTTGGCACAGTTTCACATTTCATTCATGATTTTTTGATGATGTCAAAGGTCATTTCCTAGTGGGTGCCAATAATGTTGGAGCCTGAGCAAAAAAATTGTCTCCAGCAATTTAGCCAAGAGAATTTGTTCGTGCTTAGAAAAAATCTAGCAGAACCTTAGTTTTGGCAGACATTCAACCAATATGTATGATCACCTTAAACCCTATTATTTTTGGTGGGACCCCCTGACAATCTATGGTTTGTATATTGGTTAACTGACGCTCCCCTCGATGGCAGATGTTGGTGGAAAGGAGGGTTAGGCATCCTTGATTTTAACACGCTGGGCTGAGTGTGTGTGTGTATGAAAAGGGAGGGAGGTGACGGCTATCTAAAGTGTGTGAATGGCCTTTGAAACAATGACTTATTTATTAAAATATCTCCTCCTAAAAGATTCCATAAAACAGCCATGCTAGTGGGTACAGCATCATCCATAAAGTGACTTGTTAAAATTCCAATTAAAAGAAAGGTGCTGACATACCTTCAAGAGCTGTTGGCCCGAACGCTCATTTGTCCAACAGCTATCTTTCCTGACTTCCCCATACATGTACACACTCAGTTAGGCAGAGAATATATGTGTTTTCAGTGTGGGAAGAGGAGAAAGCCTCTGCCAACCTTTGCTGAAAATGGCTTAGCATACTTTGACACTTGCGTTTTTGTTTTTTGGCATAGAGTTCCGTTGTCGGAGCTCTATGCCGGAAAAAAAACGCTTCACTTACAGATAATACAACCGCATGCATCCGTTTGAACAGATCCACTTGTATTAACTTTATCTATTTTTTAACATTTCCAAAACGGATCAGTTTTGAACTCCATTGAAAATCAATGGATGACGGATCCGTTTTCTATTGTGGCAGATTGTGCCACAGAAAACTGCATTGGGGTCCATGACGGATCCGTTTTGCTCCGCATCCCAGGACGGAAAGAATACTGCAGCATGCTGCGGTATTTTCTCCGTCCAAAAAACGTTCAGTGACTGAACTGAACACATCCTGATGCATCCTATATGGATTTCTCTTTGTTCAGAATGCATGGGGATAATGCTGATCAGAATTTTTCCGGCATAGAGCCCCAACGGTGGAACTCTATGCCGGAAAACAAAATCGCAATTGTGAAAGGGCCCTTACCTCCTTGGCAAACCAAAGGATCAGGCATTGAAATTCAAAGAGTTTGAGTTGAAATCTACCCATACACATTACATTGTCAGCCAACTCTGCCAAAAATTGAGTATTGGATCACCAATAGCCAACAGAGGAATACTCAGGGGGGTAGCTATAGGGGAAACAGGGGAAGCGACTGCTCTGCGGCCCAGACCCACAAGGGGCCCCCTCAGGAGGAAGGCTAAAAGATTCTATTGTCAGGGCCCCCTCAACAGTATTATACAGTGACATTGCATACAGTGACACTGTAGGAAACGGACGGGACGGCTGCAGGGCCTGGTCTGAGAGGTCAATTTTGACTAGCCACAGTAGTAAGGGTTGCACTTACTTTAGAGGTTGTGAAGCAGTTGCTGGGGTGGTGGTGGGTATTGGGGGGCCAATTCAAAAATGTGCTGTGGGGCCCAGTCAGTTGTAGTTACGCCACTAGGAATACTCCAAGGGTAGGGCCACACATCCAGGTTTCTTAATACAGTTTTGGAAGCCAAACCCAGAAATGAATTAAAAAAGAAGAGATGTAGTTACAATATGTTGTCAGATCCCTGTCTGCACAGCTCAGCACCATGGATTCCAGGGCTGGCTTACCTTACAAGAGACGCAGGCGTCCTCCAGCATATCGCCACATCCATCCTCACTACCAGGTGTCCTCTGAGGCGCTATAGAGCATGCGCGTGCACCTCTCCCTGTCTTATAGGGGATAAGCAGCTGGTCCTGATTATCCTCCCCACCCATAGGTGGGGCTTTGAGTATTTAGGGCAGCGTCACTCTGGAGGAGGTGCCCAAGCGTGGTTGTTGTACCTCTTGACTCCCGCTGAAGCGTCCATCTGTGTCTGTTGGATTTTCTGGATTCTGACCCCTGCTTTGCTGGACCCTGACTCTGCCTACCATCTACTTGCTGGATTGCCTGGACTATGGACCCCTGCTCGGTTTGACTACGTATCTGCCTGCCATCTGTTTGTTGAATCACCTGGATTATCGAACACTGCATCTTCTGTCTATGCTTCTGTCCATCGTCTCCTGTAAGTCTGCCTGGATTCCTGACCCTGCACTGCCTGACAACGAGACAGCTTTAATCTACACACTGCATTACTCTGAACTTTGTTTTGCCTTTATCTCAAGTGACTTTTGTATAACTGTCTGCCAGTAAAGACCTTCTGTTCCTTTATTCCGCATTTGTTGGACTCTGTTCACATTGCTGCAGTTAGCTGCATTCTGGGTGACTGGTGCAAACACTCAGTGTCCTGACTCTGTGAGTCAGCAGTCAGCAATATTGGGCAAATTCCTAGTCCTCTATCAGCTGACACAGAGGATCCACTTCCTCTGGTCGTAACAGTACGCTTGGGCCATGGATTCCGCTGGCTCTAACCCAGGAATGTCTGAACTTCTACAGGAACTCGAACAACAGCGTACCACCCAGAAACAAGTGATAAATTACTTGCAGCATGTAGCAGCTCGCCTGGACTCCCTTTCTCCAGCACCGTCTGCACAGGGCCCTACTGCCCCGGCTGTTCCTGTTGCGGCTGCAGCGCAGCCAAGCTTTTCCGGACCGCGATTATCTGCTCCGCCCCGTTACAGCGGCAACCCAAAAACCTGTCGTGGGTTTCTTAACCAGTGTACAATTCACTTTGAACTGCTTCCTCATCACTTTCAATCTGACCGGGCTAAAGTGGCGTTCATTATCTCTCATCTTGAGGGTGAGGCTCTGGCCTGGGCGAATCCAATATGGGAGAGATCTGGACCTATCACCCGTAATGTGGCATTATTTATGGACTCTTTAAGAGGGTGTTTGAGGAGCCAGGTCGAGCTTCTTCTGCGGCTTCCTCGCTGCTGCACGTCCGTCAAGGAGGCCGGTCGGTGGGCCAATATGCGATTCAGTTCCGCACCTTAGCGTCAGAGGTTTCCTGGAATGAGGAGGCTCTGGTGGCGGCTTTTTGGGAGGGTTTATCTGGACATATTAAGGATGAACTCGCAGGTCGTGATGTGCCTACCTCCCTTGAATCACTGATCTCTCTGGCAATAAGAATCGACATACGGTTTTCGGAGCGAGCTCGGGAGATCAGCCAGGAAAAAAGACTTCCGAAACTCCAGTTTAAGTCTAATTTGTCTCAGCCTTCATTACGCCCTCTTTTCGGATCCTGAACCCATGCAGGTGAACTCCACTCGGCTTTCGGATGAGGAACGCCGTCTCCGCATGTCTTCTGGACTCTGCCTCTACTGTGGTGGCCCGGGCCACCGTGTCCGCAATTGTCCTCAAAAGTCGGGAAACTCCAGCGCTTAGGGTCTCTGGGGAGGCGGCCCTAGGCGAAAATTATTCCACTCTCCAGATTCCTGTAACTCTGTTTCTTGGGGCGCCAAAGTCTCCATACCTGCTTCCTTGGATTCCGGATCGGCGGGGAACTTTATACACCAGCATATAGTGAATCAATATCACATCCCTGTACGCCTGCTAAAGAATCCCCTACTGGTGACGGCTGTCAGCGGGCAAGTGCTGACGGATCCAGTCCGGTTTGTCACTGAGCCGTTGGAACTGCAGGTAGGGGTGTTACATGTAGAAAGGATTTCTCTGTATGTGCTCCCTGAACTGTCCCATTCTCTCTTGCTGGGGATACCCTGGCTTAGAATGCACAATCCCATAATCGAGTGGACTTCTGGAGAGGTTCTTCGATGGGGACCGCAGTGCCAAGACAGGTGCCTACGTTCTGCCAACGAAGGGTTTCTACTCCTCCTCCTAAAGGCCTGGAGGCTTTGCCAGTTGTCTATCATTCCTTTGCTGACGTATTTGATAAAAAGGAGGCTGAGGTACTACCACCCCATCGCCCCTATGACTGTCCTATCGATCTGCTACCTGGTACATCTCCTCCTCGAGGTCGTGTGTACCCACTGTCTCCTGCTGAAATGCTAGCTACAGCAGATTATATCAAGGAGAATCTTGAAAGGGGTTTCATCAGGAGGTCTTCATCACCTGCAGGGGCAGGATTCTTTTTCGTGAAAAGAAGGATGGGTCCCTTCGCCCCTGTATAGACTATCGTGGTCTAAATAAGATCACCATCAAGAATAAGTATCCGTTACCATTAATTTCCGAGCTATTTGATAGACTCCGTGGGGCCTCGGATCTTCTCTAAATTGGACTTATGGGGCTTACAATTTAATACGTATTCGTAAGGGTGACGAATGGAAGACAGCCTTTAACACCAGGGATGGCCACTATGAATACCTCGTTATGCCATTTGGTCTCTGTAATGCCCCTGCTGTCTTTCAGGAGTTTGTAAATGACATTTTTCGTGATCTGCTCTATTCTTGTGTTGTAGTCTATTTGGATGATATTCTTATTTTTCCAGAGACATCAAAACTCATCGCAGGCATGTGCAGCTGGTCTTGCAACGCTTACGGGAAAATCGTCTATACGCTAAACTGGAGAAGTGTGTCTTTGAAAAATCATCCCTGCCCTTCCTGGGATATATCATCTCTGATCAGGGTCTCGAAATGGATCCTGGAAAGGTGGCTGCAGTACTCAACTGGCCCCGTCCTTCCGGCCTGAAGGCAATACAGAGGTTCTTGGGCTTTGCTAATTATTATCGTCAGTTCATTCGTAATTTTTCTACCTTGACAGCTCCTATTTCCAGTCTCACCAGGAAGGGTGCCAATCCCAAACAGTGGTCCTCTGAAGCAGAGACGGCATTCTCCTCCCTCAAGCAGGCCTTTCTTCAGCTCCAGTCCTTAGACGCCCGGAACTTCACAAACAGTTCTTCTTGAGGTGGACGCATCCTCTGTAGGAGCCGGGCGGTCCTGTCACAGAAGAATGACTCGGGTCGTATGTATCCTTGTGGTTTCTTTTCTAAGTTATTTTCTGTTGCAGAAAAGAACTATTCTATTGGAGACAGGGAACTCCTAGCAATCAAGATGGCTCTAGAGGAATGGAGATACCTCCTGGAGGGTTCCTGTCTACCAGTCATAATTTACACCGATCACAAAAACCTGACGTACCTGCAGACAGCTCAGCGGCTCAATCCTCGTCAGGCTCGTTGGTCTCTCTTCTTGCCCGATTTAATTTTCAACTTCACTTCCGGCCTGCTGATAAAAATACCAAAGCGGACGCGCTCTCTAGGTCTTTTGAAACCACTGATACTGAGGAGGAACCCCAGTTCATTATTGAACCGACTAAAGTAGTCCCAGTGGCTCCAGTCAACCTGTCCAAGGTTCCCCAGGTAAGATCTTTGTTCCAGAATCCAAACGTAGGGAAATCCTACGGTGGGGACATGCGTCCAAGATTGCTGGCCATCCAGGTCAACGGGGGACCTTGAATCTCATTTCCAGACATTACTGGTGGCCTTCCATGACAGCGGATATTGGGGACTTCGTGGCATCCTGTACCTCGTGCGCCCAGAATAAATCTCCCAGGATGAAACCTGCAGGTTTATTATTGCCACTGCCAGTACCGGAGGTCCCCTGGCAGCATATTGGTATGGACTTTATAACCGATTTACCTGTCTCCGAGGGTTGTACAGTCATTTGGGTTGTCGTTGACCGTTTTTCCAAGATGTCACACTTTATCCCGCTTCCAGGTCTACCATCTGCTCCTCGGCTGGCTGAGCTATTCATCTTACATATTTTCCGTCTTCATGGATTTCCTCTCCACATCGTCTCAGATAGAGGAGTACAATTCACCTCCCGGTTCTGGAGATCTTTATGTAAGTCTCTGAATGTATCTCTGGATTTTTCTTCTGCTTACCATCCACAGTCTAATGGTCAGGTGGAACGCATGAATCAAATATTGGTCAACTTCCTGCGACATTTCTCTAATGCCCATCAGGACGACTGGGTGAAGCATCTTCCCTGGGCGGAGTTTGCCCATAATAACCAAGTCAGTCAAGCCACAGGTAACTCTCCATTTTTTGTAATCTACGGCCGACATCCGAGTATTCCTCTCCCTGTACAACCTTCGTCAGGGGTTCCTGCAGCAGATTCTGTGTGGAGCTGCTTTCTCGTGTCTGGTCTGACACAAAGGAATTTCTTCAGAGAACGGCTGACCGGATGAAAAGGTCCGCAGATAAGAGGCGTAGACCTTCTCCTCAGTTTGCCATTGGAGACAAGGTATGGCTTTCTTCTAAGAATATCCGTCTCAGACTGCCCTCCTACAAACTGGCTCCGCGATTCCTGGGACCTTTTCCTGTGATAAGAAAAATTAATCCTGTTGCTTACAAACTCAAATTACCAGCTACCTTGTGGATTCCCAATTCTTTTCATGTGTCGTTACTTAAACCAGCTGTCTTTAACAGGTTTTGCAAAGGTACCTCACTGAACCCTCCTCCTGTCACTACAAATGACGAATTTGAGGTCAAGGACATTCTAGATAGGAAGGTTATCCGAGGTAAGACCTTCTATTTGGTGGACTGGAAGGGCTATGGTCCTGAAGAGAGGTCATGGGAGGCCGCAGCCAATATCCACGCCCCCTGTTGTTGAAGAAATTTCACTCCAGGTCGACCGTGCGGAGGAGGGGGTGTAAGAGGGGGTACTGTCAGATCCCTGTCTGCACAGCTCAGCACCATGGATTCCAGGGCTGGCTTACCTTACAAGAGACGCAGGCGTCCTCCAGCATATCGCCACATCCATCCTCACTACCAGGTGTCATCTGAGGCGCTATAGAGCATGCGCGTGCACCTCTCCCTGTCTTATAGGGGATAAGCAGCTGGTCCTGATTATCCTCCCCACCCATAGGTGGGGCTTTGAGTATTTAGGGCAGCTTCACTCTGGAGGAGGTGCCCAAGCGTGGTTGTTGTACCTCTTGACTCCCGCTGAAGCGCCCATCTGTGTCTGTTGGATTTTCTGGATTCTGACCCCTGCTTTGCTGGACCCTGACTCTGCCTACCATCTACTTGCTGGATTGCCTGGACTATGGACCCCTGCTCGGTTTGACTACGTATCTGCCTGCCATCTGTTTGTTGAATCACCTGGATTATCGAACACTGCATCTTCTGTCTATGCTTCTGTCCATCGTCTCCTGTAAGTCTGCCTGGATTCCTGACCCTGCACTGCCTGACAACGAGACAGCTTTAATCTACACACTGCATTACTCTGAACTTTGTTTTGCCTTTATCTCAAGTGACTTTTGTATAACTGTCTGCCAGTAAAGACCTTCTGTTCCTTTATTCCGCATTTGTTGGACTCTGTTCACATTGCTGCAGTTAGCTGCATTCTGGGTGACTGGTGCAAACACCAGTGTCCTGACTCTGTGAGTCAGCAGTCAGCAATATTGGGCAAATTCCTAGTCCTCTATCAGCTGACACAGATGATCCACTTCCTCTGGTCGTAACATATGTCCTTAATACTTTCTTTCATTTACCCTGGGTTCACACCTGAGCGTTTTACAGCGCGTTCAAACGCGCTGTAAAACGCTCAACAGATTAAAACCAATGCATCCCTATGGGAGTGGTTCACACTTGAGCGTTTTACAGCGCGTTTGAACGCCGCTGTAAAACGCCCAACGCATAAACAAGTACTTGAGCTTCTTTTGGGAGACTTTGGCGCGCGTTTTGTGATTGACACCACAGTAGTCAATCACAAGAACGCCTTAGCTCAACGCGTAGCTTCCTATTTGCAAAACAGCGCAAAAAGCGCGCGTCAAAAATGCGCGTGAAACGCGCTTTTGGAGCGCTCAGGTCTGGAACCCAGGGTTACTGATTCACTCCTGATTTTCGGCTTCCAAAACTGCATCAAGAAACCTGAACATGTGGCTGTACCCTTATGAAGAGGGTAATAATTTTACAGAACTGATTGTATGTCATTATTGTCTGAACATTTTGTGATGAGAAATAAGTATATTAATGCAAAAAAGTAAAGGACAACCGTCTAACATTTAGTACAGCCTTTTCCCCCTTTATTGCATTTCTAAGTGCACTAGAGATATTCAAGAGACAAACCACTGTAGCAGAACTTCAGCAGAACTTTCCACTGTAGCAGAACTTCAGCTGTGTTTTTGGTGTGCTTTAGAACAGGTAAGGAATTTGTTAGACTGGTGTTGCTATTGTCTGATTGCTAATGAGCATAGGGCCATTAAGGTGTTAAATTTGTTGTTGTGGGAGGGCTTTTGTAGGAGTGTGTGTATATATAGCCACATAGTATTAGCTTGCCTAATTATAGCTTGCATCATTCTCAAAGTGCAGCATTTCTAAGTGCACTAGAGATATTCAAGAGATACTCAGGAGGTAATCTGGAGGTGAGTACAATCTATTAAGTTTTGTTTAACATATTTTCTTGCATTAAAATGGCAGACCTGATTCAGTGCAGGAATTGTTGTGCTTTCATTTCATGTTTCACTCTTCGCAGGTTTGGATGCTGTCTGATCTGCAGACAGTTCTCCATAATGCAGAAGGAAATAGCATTTTGAAATCTGAGATTTGTAAAGTAACTGTTAGACAAACTCAGGCTTGGCATGTTGCAATGCCACTGCCACAAAGGCCCCCAGAAATGGAAGATGGGTTACTGTAGGTTCTGGTAGACTGTAGAGCTGCTGATAAGACATGTCCCACAGTCTGTGGCTCTCTGTAATTCATTTGCAGCACTTTCAGAATGCAAGAGCAACATGGAGGATGGCTTAGGCACAGTGGGTGAGGAACAATCATCTCCTATGCCTAAGGTATGCAAGACTACTGACAAAGACAAAAGGATATAGTGAGAGTACTAATAGTAAGCAGCTTATTGGTGAGTGATTCTATCATAAGAGGTGTGAAGTTTGAAGAAAAGGGTTTTGTGAGATGTCTCCCTGGTGCTACTGCCAGCAGGGACAGACGACGTATCCTTAACATTATTAAGCAAGCAAAAATGGAAAAGGAGGTGGATGTTATTGTCCATATTGGGACAAATGATCTGGCTTGCAATGAAGTTTCAAAGGTGAAGGAAGATTTTCACACACTTGTCTCATTCTCTGCAGTTCTGCCTGTGCATAACCGTCAGCAGGACAAGCAGTTGCATAATGGAATTCAATGTATGGCTTGGTGAATGGTGTTTGAACCAGGGATTTGGCTTTGTGTCTCATGTTGGCTCTAGCTGGAATGGAAAAGAACTGTACAAGAAAGATGGTTTGCATCTTTCTCTCAAGGGAACGAATGTCCTCAGTGAACAGTTCAAAGTTTTTGCTAAGGAACATTTAAACTAGGAAAGGGGGGCACAAAAGAGACAATCCATCAGTTCGGCTGCCCCCCGAAAAAACAATGCCAGAAGATGCCAGGAGCTGATAGAATAAGAAATGACAAGCTGAGAGTCTTGTCTACAAATGCTCGCAGTTTAGGGAATAAGATCAACGCAACTTGAGTCTGTAATGGCATCTGAGAATATAGATTTAGTGGCTGTTACTGAGACATGGTTCAATGAGAGTAATGACTGGGACATAACAATACCTGGGCTCTCTCTATATAGGAAAGACAGAGAAGGCAAGAAAGGGGGTGGAGTGGTCCTATATGTGAAAAATAGCATAAAATCTAATCTAATACAAGCCAGCTAAACCAATTTAGAGTCAGTTTGGGTTACGTGCAGCTTAGTAATCATAAGGTAACTCGTGTGAGGTGTCATATACAGACCACCAAGCCAAGTCAAAGAATTGGATGATCTACTAGTTGAGGAAATGGCTAAAATGACATTGAAAGGGAAGTTGTCATTATGGGAGACTTTAATCTTCCTGATATAAACTGGAAAACCAAAATAGCTAGTTCTGCCAGAGTACAGACATTCTAAATTCCCTACTGGGATTATCTCTACAGCAAGTAGTTGAGGAGCCAACCCGAGAAGAGGCCATTTTAGATTTGGTGTTCACAAATGGCAATTTGATATCTGATATCACCGTAGGGAAAGCTTAGGGATCCAGTGATCACCAGTCAGTGAGGTTTACTATAAGTACAGTGACTGAGTCACTCCACAGAAAAACAAAAGTTTTAGATTTTCGGAAAACAGACTTTTCTAAAATGAGAGTCAGTGGTATACGAGTCCCTATCAGACTGGGACAATTTCAATGGAGTCCAAGAGAAATGGGAGTACTCTAAAATTGGCACTACTGAAGGCAACAGAAAAGTGCATTAGGCTTGTCAGCAGAAGGCAAAAAGGAAGAGACCACTGTGGTACTCAGCAGAAGTGGCCAAAATCATTAAAAACAAAAAGATGGCATTTAGCAAGCATAAAAACACCCAAAACGAGGATCACCGGAAATCTATAAGATGAGGCAGAGAGAGGCCAAGTTAGGTTATAAGAGCTTCTAAAGCTCAGGCAGAAGAGCAAATTAGCTCAGTCAGTGAAAAAGGTGGGTGATAAGACATTCTTCAGATACATAAATGAAAAAGAATTAAAGAAGTACCAAATTAAAAACAAAAGAAGGAAAGTATATAGAAGAGGATAAAGAACTAGCTGACTGCCTCAATGAATACTTCTGTTCAACCTTCTGTTCCTTTATTCCGATTTGTTGGACTCTGTTCACATTGCTGCAGTTAAGCTGCATTCTGGGTGACTGGTGCAAACACCAGTGTCCTGACTCTGTGAGTCAGCAGTCAGCCAATGTTGGGCAAATTCCTAGTCCTATCAGCTGACACAGATGATCCACTTCCTCTGTCGTAACATATGTCCTTAATACTTTCTTTTCATTTACCCTGATTCACATTTCCTGAGCGCTTTACAGCGCGCTCAAACGCGCGCAAAACGCTCAACAGATTAAAACCAATGCATCCCTATGGGAGTGGTTCACACTTGAGCGCTTTTACAGCGCTTGAGCCGCTGTAAAACGCCCAACGCATAAACAAGTACTTGAGCTTTTTTAGCGTTGACGCTCGCTTTGTGATTGACACCACAGTAGTCAATCACAAGAACGCCGCTAGCTGTAACGCTGCTTCCTATTTGCAAAAACGCGCTAAAAACGCGCGTCAAAAATGCGCAAACGCGCGTTTTTGGAACGCTTCAGGTCTGGAACCCAGGGTTAATGATTCACTCCTGATTTTGGCTTCCAAAACTGCATCAAGAAACCTGAACATGGCTGTACCCTATAGAAGGGGGTAATAATTTTACAGAACTGATTGTATGTCATTATTGTCTGAACATTTTGTGATGAGAAATAAGTATATTAATGCAAAAAGTAAAGCGACAACGCTCTAACATTTAGTACAGCCTTTTCCCCCTTTATTGCATTTCTAAGTCACTAGAGATATTCAAGAGACAAACCACTGTAGCAGAACTTCAGCAGAACTTTCCACTGTAGCAGAACTTCAGCTGTGTTTTGGTGTGCTTCAGAACAGGTAAGGAATTTGTTAGACTGGTGTTGCTATTGTCTGATTGCTAATGAGCATAGGCCATTAAGGTCTTAAATTTGTTGTTGTGGGAGGGGCTTTTGTAGGAGTGTGTGTATATATAGCCACATAGTATTAGCTTGCCTAATTATAGCTTGCATCATTCTCAAAGTGCAGCATTTCTAAGTGCACTAGAGATATTCAAGAGATACTCAGGAGGTAATCTGGAGGTGAGTACAATCTATTAAGTTTTGTTTAACATATTTTCTTGCATTAAAATGGCAGACCTGATTCAGTGCAGGAATTGTTGTGCTTTCATTTCATGTTTCACTCTTCGCAGGTTTGGATGCTGTCTGATCTGCAGACAGTTCTCCATAATGCAGAAGGAAATAGCATTTTTGAAATCTGAGATTTGTAAAGTAACTGTTAGACAAACTCAGGCTTGGCATGTTGCAATGCCACTGCCACAAAGGCCCCCCAGAAATGGAAGATGGGTTACTGTAGGTTCTGGTAGACTGTAGGTTCTGGTAGACATGTCCCACAGTCTGTGGCTCTCTGTAATTCATTTGCAGCACTTTCAGAATGCAAGAGCAACATGGAGGATGGCTTAGGCACAGTGGGTGAGGAACAATCATCTCCTATGCCTAAGGTATGCAAGACTACTGACAAAGACAAAAAGGATTTAGTGAGTACTAATAGTAAGCAGCTATTGGTGGGTGATTCTATCATAAGAGGTGTGAAGTTTGAAGAAAAGGGTTTTGTGAGATGTCTCCCTGGTGCTACTGCCAGCAGGGACAGACGACGTATCCTTAACATTATTAAGCAAGCAAAAATGGAAAAGGAGGTGGATGTTATTGTCCATATTGGGACAAATGATCTGGCTTGCAATGAAGTTTCAAAGGTGAAGGAAGATTTTCACACACTTGTCTCATTCTCTGCAGTTCTGCCTGTGCATAACCGTCAGCAGGACAAGCAGTTGCGTATTAAGGAATTCAATGTATGGCTTGGTTTGGGATTTGGCTTTGTGTCTCATGTTGGCTCTAGCTGGAATGGAAAAGAACTGTACAAGAAAGATGGTTTGCATCTTTCTCTCAAGGGAACGAATGTCCTCAGTGAACAGTTCAAAGTTTTTGCTAAGGAACATTTAAACTAGGAAAGGGGGGCACAAAAGAGACAATCCATCAGTTCGGCTGCCCCCGAAAAAACAATGCCAGAAGATGCCAGGAGCTGATAGAATAAGAAATGACAAGCTGAGAGTCTTGTCTACAAATGCTCGCAGTTTAGGGAATAAGATCAACGAACTTGAGTCTGTAATGGCATCTGAGAATATAGATTTAGTGGCTGTTACTGAGACATGGTTCAATGAGAGTAATGACTGGGACATAACAATACCTGGGTTCTCTCTATATAGGAAAGACAGAGAAGGCAAGAAAGGGGTGGAGTGGCCCTATATGTGAAAAATAGCATAAAATCTAATCTAATACAAGCCAGCGAAACCAATTTAGAGTCAGTTTGGGTTACGTTGCAGCTTGGTAATCATAAGGTAACTCGTGTAGGTGTCATATACAGACCACCAAGCCAAGTCAAAGAATTGGATGATCTACTAGTTGAAGAAATGGCTAAAATGACATTGAAAGGGGAAGTTGTCATTATGGGAGACTTTAATCTTCCTGATATAAACTGGAAAACCAAAATAGCTAGTTCTCCCAGGAGTACAGACATTCTAAATTCCCTACTGGGATTATCTCTACAGCAAGTAGTTGAGGAGCCAACCCGGAAAGAGGCCATTTTAGATTTGGTGTTCACAAATGGCAATTTGGTATCTGATATCACTGTAGGGGAAAGCTTAGGATCCAGTGATCACCAGTCAGTGAGGTTTACTATAAGTACAGTGACTGAGTCACTCCACACAAAAACATAAGTTTTAGATTTTCGGAAAACAGACTTTTCTAAAATGAGGTCAGTGGTATACGAGTCCCTATCAGACTGGGACAATTTCAATGGAGTCCAAGAGAAATGGGAGTACTTAAAATTGGCACTACTGAAGGCAACAGAAAAGTGCATTAGGCTTGTCAGTAAAGGCAAAAAAAGGAAGAGACCACTGTGGTACTCAGCAGAAGTGGCCAAAATCAATAAAAACAAAAAGATGGCATTTAGCAAGTATAAAAACACCCAAAACGAGGATGACCGGGAAATCTATAAGATGAGGCAGAGAGAGGCCAAGCAAGTTATAAGAGCTTCTAAAGCTCAGGCAGAAGAGAAATTAGCTCAGTCAGTGAAAAAAGGTGGGTGATAAGACATTCTTCAGATACATAAATGAAAAAAGGAAATTAAAAAAAGGAATTACCAAATTAAAAACAAAAGAAGGAAAGTATATAGAAGAGGATAAAGAACTAGCTGACTGCCTCAATGAATACTTCTGTTCAGTTTTTACAAAGGAAAATGAAGGAGAAGGACCTCAGTTAGGGAGGAAGACTAATGAATCCTTTGATGCATGTGTCTTTACAGAGGAAGAGGTTCTAAGTCAGCTGTCCAAAATTAATACAAATAAATCACAGGGGCCTGATGGGATACACCCAAAGCTATTAAAAGAGCTTAGAGGTGTACTAGCAAAACCATTAACAGATTTATTTAACCAATCACTGGTAACAGGTGTCGTCCCAGAAGATTGGAAATTAGCAAACGTTGTGCCAATTCACAAGAAAGGTAGTAGAGAGGAATCGGGCAACTATAGGCCAGTAAGCCTGACATCAATAGTGGGGAAATTAATGGAAACCATACTCAAGGAGAGGATTGTGGAACATCTAAAAACCCATGGGTTGATTGATAAAAAACAGCATGGGTTTACTTCAGGGAGATCATGTCAAACTAATCTTATTGACTTTTTTGATTGGGTGACTAAATAATAGATGGCTGAGGTGCAGTAGACATCGCTTATCTGGACTTTAGTAAGGCATTTGATACTGTCCCACATAGAAGGCTTATCAATAAACTGCAGTCATTTTTCGAGCTTGAGCTCACATATTGTTGAATGGATTAGGCAGTGGCTGAAGGACAGAAAACAGAGGGTTGTAGTCAATGGAGTATATTCAGACCATGGTATTGTTACCAGTGGGGTAACTCAGGGATCTGTTCTGGGACCCATATTGTTTAATATCTTTATCAGCGAAATTGCAGAAGGCCTCAATGGTAAGGTGTGTCTTTTTGCTGATGACACAAAGATTTGTAACAGGGTTGATGTTCCTGGAGGGATACACCAAATGGAAAAGGATTTAGGAAAACTAGAGGAATGGTCAAAAATCTGGTAACTAAAATTTAATGTCGATAAGTGCAAGATAATGCACCTGGGGCGTAAAAACCCAAGAGCAGAATATAAAATCAGTGATACAGTACTAACCTCAGTATCTGAGGAAAAGGATTTAGGGGTCATTATATCAGACGACCTAAAGGTGGGCAGACAATGTCATAGAGCAGCAGGTAATGCCAGCAGAATGCTTGGGTGTATAGGGAGAGGCATTAACAGTAGAAAGAGGGAGGTGCTCGTCCCGCTCTACAGAGCACTAGTGAGACCTCATTTGGAGTATTGTGTGCAGTACTAGAGACCATATCTGCAGAAGGATATTGAAACTTTGGAGAGAGTTCAGAGAAGAGCTACTAAACTAATACATGGATTGCAGGACAAAACTTACCAGGAAAGGTTAAAGGACCTTAACATGTATAGCTTGGAAGTAAGAAGAGACAGAGGGGATATGATAGAAACTTTTAAATACATAAAGGGAATCATCACTGTATAAGAGGAGAGAATATTTAAAAGAAGAAAAACTGCTACAAGAGGACATAGTTTTAAATTAGAGGGGCAAAGGTTTAAAAGTAATATCAGGAAGAATTACTTTACTGAGAGAGTAGTGGACGCATGGAATAGCCTTCCTGCAGAAGTGGTAGCTGCAAATACAGTGAAGGAGTTTAAGCATGCATGGGATAGGCATAAGGCCATCCTTCATATAAGATAGGGCCTGGGACTATTCATAGTATTCAGCATATTGGGCAGACTAGATGGGCCAAATGGTTCTTATCTGCCGACACATTCTATGTTTCTATGCTTCTATGTTTTATTCTTTTATACAAAAAAATCAGGACTGCATTTTGTGGGAACATATTTTAAAATGAGGTACTGGAAAGAGATGTATTTACGAGAGTATTTCATGTATTTTAGGTGGACTCCCTGATTTTTACACTACAGAAAGAATATTAATGTGTCCCCGGAGGTAGCTGAAAGTAGTTCTCGTCTTATACTTTCAAATGGTTGATTTATGAACCCAGAGGTGCACTCAATATAGCAATGTGCATTTCTGGGTAATAAAAATGCAATAATACATAAATTATTCAATTGTATGATGAACAGTAGTTTAGATTAAATGTACATTTTCAGCCACTTCCACAAACTTACAAAAAGTTCCAAATCAAGACTGTTAACTACATGTAAAGTCTTCACTACATTTGGGTGAGAAACACAATTCAGTGTATCAGTTTTGATTCATATTTTGCATTCCAGCTATTAATATCCATTTATTAGGGTGGTGTTTATAGTGGTCCTTAATTTTTATAGAACGTCCTTAATTAAGGAAGGGTTTACTTAAGATTCATATTTTTCTAGTTATTTGCAATAATTAATCGCACAGATGGGATTTGTGTGACAGTAAAAAACTATTATGGAACAAGTGTTATTAACCAGCCCTGATGGAAACAATCCCTGTCTATGTCTTATTAGCACATATGGAAATCAGAGAAGGAGGCCTAACCCTTGAGATTCCACTCTATATCTTAAAGTGCTAGCTCTGGTGGCATTGGGCTGTACAGGTACCAAATGGATGACTATTTACTAGTGATGAGCGAACACCAAAGTATTCGGATGTTCAGGTGTTCAGCCCAAGGCCGAGCACCTGAGTATAATGGAAGTCAATGGGAGACAACCAGGCACCCCCTGCTCTAAAGAGGAGAGGGTGTCTGGTCCATTGGAAAAGGTCAGAAAGTGACAAACACCACCGAAATTGATCGGGAACAGCATGGGGACCATGTCTGGATGCATATTGGATTCCCAGGTCACTGCTGGAAACCATGTTGTCCTAGTTGTACGCCACTTTTAAAAGTCAAAAAAATACGCCCCAAAAAATAATTTTACAGGAAAAATTGTTAGGAAACATTCTTTCCTGTATATTCAATTGTATGTAAAGTGCAAGTGCTGCCAAAAATTACGTTTTTTTTTCAGTACTGGTGCCATGATTAAGATGGATGGCCGGAAGTATCATTATTGCGCTGCTATAGGTGAAATTATTTTACTGACGCCAGAAGAACCACACTAAAAGCATTTGGCAAGAATGTTTTCATTAATCTAGGATGAAATTTGCCTGGTTTGAAAACGATCCGACACACGATCCAGCGTCGTTATTCCCATTACCCGCCAAGCATTTTCCTGGAAACCAAAAGTCTTTGGGTTCCGAGGGGAGTATGGTTTCAAAACTGAAACTTAAACTAATTGACGGAAGGGTACCACCAGGAGCGGAGCCTGCGGCTTACTTTGATTCCACATGGGAAACCTCACCACATGGGAAGCCTCACCCAGCCCGGACACTGAAAGGATTGACAGATTGATACCTCTTTCTCAATTCTATGGGTGGTGGTGCATGGCTGTAGTGAGTGGGTCGAGCGATTTGTCTGGTTCATTTTGATAACCAATGAGATTCCTCCATGCTAACGAGTAAAGTCACCCCCCGCTGCCAGTGCAAGGACATTGCAGAGATATTATAAAAGACACTGGCCACGACAAAGTTTTATTGAATTTTTAAAATAATTTTTGCTTGCGGTAATGTAACATTGCAGAGTTATTGCAGGGAATGGCAGTTAGCACCAGCTACGAATTTTTTTTATTGAAATTTAAGAATATTTTTGGATTGCACTGTAAAAGATTGTAGGTTAGGGCCTACAGGTGTGCTGACCCTCCCTAAAGAGGGACATGAGGAGATCTTGTGCACTGATCCCTAAACTCTTCAGCATCCACAGTCAGAAGAAGATGACTGTGGGGAATAGCAATTAGTATTTCACGAGGTGGATGATGCGGATGAGACACAGTTGTCAATAAGTAAGGGTCTTGTTAGGTCAGCACAAGTCAGGAGGATGACCAGAGTGAGGAAGTGGAAGAGGAGATGGAAGACGATGACATCACTGACCCAACCTGGAAAGGTGGCAAGCCAAGCGAGGAGAGCAGGACAGAGGGGGAGGGATCCACAGCACCAAAAGAGGCTGGAAGAGGCTGTGGGGTGGCAAAAGGGAGAAGGCGGGCTACACCAAACAGGCCCGTTACTGTCCCCTCTTGCAGAATTCTCTCTTGCCAGGGGGTAGGTGTTCCTCAGTCTAGCGTTTTTCTGAGGAAAGTGTGGACAATAGAAGAATTGTGCCATACGAAAATAAGAACTCATAAATATCCAAAAAAGCATAACATATTTTACATCCTATTTGTGAGAAACAGTCATGTAATGTCTCTAAGTTTCATTATCCTTGTAAACTGTGTTAAAATGTAATGTAAAATGCCTGCAGTATTCGTTTGGTCAATAGATGGAGCATAGGACCAATTTGCATTGGAGTTTACCATAGAGAAAGTGTATTACTGTGATACTAGTTCTTTAAGGCAGCAGCTAAGTGTTGAAGTGACACGCCCCTTATGATGTCACCCTGCCTCAGTGTGAGCAGGAAGAAGGAGTAAGAGAGACTTGAACTACAACTGCGGCCATATTGGCAAGATAGAAAACAAGTTCTGTGTTGTGTAAGGCGTGTGTGGAGATACTAAAGGACTATGTGCAGCAACTAACCTGTGAAGCCGACATTGGGCTGTGTGGATTGCCCCAAACAGTAAAGAGACTCACAGTGCTGTCGAGGTACCGGACAGTAACTGTAATAATCCTGGATTATATTCAACTGGTTTTCCGGCCTACAGAGGAGGACTTCTTTGTTGCGGATCCTGCGCTGGTTAAAGGAAAAGGACGACATAGGGCCCCACCGTGCACTTCCACAAACTGTAACCGGTCCACTTGGACCACTGGGATAAGGGGGGTGCACATCTGCTTGAAAGTTAGGGTCAGTTAGGAACAGTTTCTGGGACTATTATTTCTTAATGTCCGCGCTGCGAATACAGACACAACAAAGGTGAAAATTGTTGCAGTGTTTAACTTGTATTGTTTATACTGTTTTGAAGATTTTTGTTTGTCTTTACCTCTGTAACTTCACTGTTAACCTGATTTTATTAATTTATAGTAAATGCAAATTTTCTTAATCTTGACTTCTGCGTACACACTCTTTTCTGGTTGCGGAGTCAAACCACCTGCCTTGCTCTCGGTTCACATATTCATAAACTCTAACTCAAACCATAACCTCACCACCACCAGCACAATCCGCCACATGGCATCAAAGCACCCTAATAGGTGGGCTGAATCCCTGGGTCCACAATCAGTGTCTGTGGCTCACACCACTGCCTCCTCTTCCACCCCTGTGTTACCTGCTGGCCAATCTTCTGTCCTAGACGCAGGCCTGGATGACTCCCGCCTAGAGATGGCCCGAACTATTCGCCGGCGAACAGTTCCCGCGAACATAGCTTGTTCGCGTCCGCCGCGGTGGGCGAACATATTCGATGTTCGCGCTCACCCCTATACTTTATTATTGAGCAAACTTTGACCCTGTACCTCACAGTCAGCCATCACCTTCCAGCCAATCAGCATACCCTCCATCCCAGACCCTCCCACCTCCTATCTAAACGCAAGGACAGCATCCATCTTAGATTCATTCTGAAGCTGCAGTAATAGTAATTGTAAATCGCAATGCGATTAATATAACCTGTATTATTCGCACTGCGATTACAACTTAGATCTGAGTTCCTAACGGTTGTATTGCTAGAATATAACGAAGATAAGGAATATAGCACTATATTCTCAATCTTCGTTATATTCTAGCAATACAACAACCATTAGGAACTCAGATCTAAGTTGAATTCTCAATGCGATTAATATAACCTGCATTAATCGCATTGCAAATTCAACTTAGAGCTGAGTTCCTAATGGATGTCGTATTGCTAGAATATGCGTTATATTGTAGCAATACAACCATTAGGAACTCAGCACTAAGTTGTAATCGCAATGCGAATAATACTTACAATTATTAATCGCTCTGTGAATCCATTTGATGCCTCTATTTGATTGTATATGACGGTTGACTATGACTACCACCAACGTTCTGCTGCCTCCAAAGCAAGATATCTGAACCCCCCAGGGGCCATATGGTCGTTTTTGATAGAAAACGCATCAAAAACGCAATTGTAAGTATTCATCTGCATTTTTATAAATTTTTCATATTTTATTTTTTTGTGTATTTTGCCACATTTGGTTGCATATTTACATTTGGTATAGGCAAATATAGTAGTCTAGATCATTAGTCTGCCCAAATCTATATTCAGCTACATGGCTTAGAAAATATGCTGTCAAACAATGATCCTAGGTTTTGGTATAGACACATGAAAAAATGCAGATGCGTTTTTGATGCGTTTTTTTTTAATCAAATACGCCCAAATGGCCCCTGGGGGGGTTCAGATATCTTGCTTTGGAGGCAGCAGAACGTTGGTCGTAGTTATAGTCAACCGTCATATACAATCAAATAGAGGCATCAAATGGATTCGCAGAGCGATTAATAATTGTAAGTATTATTCACATTGCGATTACAACTTAGAGCTGAGTTCCTAATGGTTGTATTGCTAGAATATAACGTATATTCTAGCAATACAACAACCATTAGGAACTCAGCTCTAAGTTGAATTCGCAATGCGAATAATGCAGGTTATATTAATCGCATTGAGAATTAAACTTAGATCTGAGTTCCTAATGGTTGTTGTATTGCTAGAATATAACGAAGATTGAGAATATAGCGCTAAATTTTCAATCTTCATTATATTCTAGCAATACAACCATTAGGAACCCATCTCTAAGTTGAATTCGTAAATAAGATGTCCCAAACTATTCACCGGTGAATAGTTCCCGACGTACATACCTTGTGCGCGTTCGTCGTGGCGGGCAAACATATGCGATGTTAGGTCCACCCCTATCATTGAGTAAACTTTGACCCTGTACCTCACAGTCAGCAGACACATTCCAGCCAATTAGCATACCCTCCCTCCCAGACCGTCCCATCTCCTGGACAGCATCCATTTTAGATTCATTCGGAAGCTGCAGTCTTAGTGAGAGGAGGGAGAGTGTAGTTCCTGCTGATTTAATAGGGAAATCGATAGCTAGGCTAGTGTATTCAGTGTCCACTCCAGTCCTGAAAGACTCATCAGATCTCTGCTGTAAGGACAGCATCCTGACAGCACCCCAAAAAGCCCTTTTTAGGGCTAGTACATCAGTCTCCCACCCAGACCCTCCCACCTCCTATCAAAAAGCACGGACGGCATCCATCTTAGATTCATTCTGAAGCTGCAGTGTTAGTAGTTGTAATCACAATGCGATTAATATAACCTGTATTAATCGCATTGGGATTACAATTTAGATCTGTTCCTAATGGTTGTATTTCTAGAATATAACGAAGATTGCGAATATAGCGCTATATTCTCAATCTACGTTATATTCTAGCAATACAACCATTATGAACTCAGCTCTAAGTTGTTACAGGTTATATTAATCGCATTGCGAATTCAACTTAGAGCTGGGTTCCTAATGGTTGTATTGCTAGAATATAACGAAGATTGAGAATATAGTGCTATATTTGCAGTCTTCGTTATATTCTAGCAATACAACCATTAGGAACAGATCTAAGTTGTAATCCCAATGCGATTAATACAGGTTATATTAATCGCATTGGGAATTCAACTTAGAGCTGGGTTCCTAATGGTTGTATTGCTAGAATTTCTAGCAATACAACCATTAGGAACCCAGCTCTAAGTTGAATTTGCAATGCGATTAATATAACCTGTATTAATCACATTGCGATTACAACTACCACACTCTGCGTCAACTAGGTATTTTTCCATGGGAGTTTTGCCATGGATCCCCCTCCGGCATGCCACAGTCCAGGTGTTAGTCCCCTTGAAACAACTTTTCCATCACTATTGTGGCCAGAAGGAGTCCCTTTGGTTTTTAAAATTCGCCTGTCTATTGAATTCAATGGCGGTTCGCACTGTTCACACGTTCGCGAACATTTGCGGAAGTTTGAGTTCGCTGTTCGCGAACGAAAAATTTTATGTTCGCGACATCACTACTCCCGCCTTGCAGCTGGGCCTTTGCAATCACCATCAGCTAGCACAACCACTTCTGTGTCCAAGCACAGCGTACAGATGTCCTTACCCCAGGCTTTTGAACGTAAGCGCAAATACCCAGCCACTCACCCACAGGCTATAGCACTAAATGCGCACCTTTCAAAATTACTGGCCCTTGAAATGTTGCCATTTAGGCCTGTGAACACTGAGGCTTTCCTCAGCCTCATGGCGGCAGCCATCCTTCAGTCCCCAGCCTGCACTATTTTTCTCGGTATGCCGTCCCCGCATTACACCAGCAATTGTGTCACGTAACATCACCCGTGCCCTGACCAACGCAGTTATTGGGAAGGTCCACTTAAAAAACGGACACATGGACAAGAGCTTTTGGCCAGGGATGCTACATTTCCATGACGGCCCACTGGAGGAACCTTGTGGAGGCCGGTAGAAAGTCTTACCCTCGGATCGCAAAGGTGCTACCGACACCAAGGATTGCAGGACCTACTTCCATCAGGATTTCTGCCACCACCTACATTAGTGGCTGTAACCCCCCCTTTTCCTCCTCTGCCTCCACCTCCTGCTTCACTTCCAACTCTGAACTCTCATCTTGCAGCAGCCGTCAACCATCAGTCAGTAGCTGAAAGCAGTGTAGCACGGCAGTGGGGAAGTGGCAACGGGCTGTGCTAAAACTTATTTGCTTAGATGACAAACTGCCGCAGAGCTGTTGCAGGGTATAAAGGACCAGGTTGGTTGTGTCTGATAATGGCCATAACTTGAGTGGAGGTAAACTAATGGCATGGCCTGTTTAACCAAATAACCATAACATATTTTACGACGTAGTCATAAACTCAAACTCGAAACATAACAATAAAAACTCAAACAATTGAACATAACAGGCCTAGCCCTCAGCCAATCACGGCCCTCACTGGACAGAATGACAACTCTGCGCAGTGACCACAGCAAAATGTCGGGAAAACAACCTCTGCCTAGTTAAGAAGGCAAAATTGTACATGTGACAAATGCTGATATGGCCATGTGGATCCCTCTTTAATGTCTGGGATATGGCCATATCATGCCTAGCCCACGTATGAAATTTCTCAAAACCTACCCCAATTACCTACCCTGAGCAACTGGTGAAGGTGCGCCATGTGTGTGCCCATTTCAGAAAGTCATCTACAGCTGCCAACAGTCTGGCAACACTGCTGCAGCGCTTGTATTTGCCAGCCAACCTACTTTTGTGCGATGTGAGCACGCACTGGAATTCCACATTACACATGTTGGCCAGGCTTTGTGAGCAGCAGAAGGCAGTTGCAGCTGCAACATGGTCTTGTATGTCTGACCTCTGTGAGGTTTTGCTCAACTTTGAGGGATAAACACAGATGGTGTGTGGCAATGCCATTATTATCAGCCTAACCATCCTACTTCTGTGTCTACTGAAACACTGGCTGCTAACAATGAAGGCCAACGCTTTACATGTGGAAGAGGTGGAACTAGGAGGAAAACATTACACAGAGTGATTGCCAGACCACCCACAGTTCGTCTGCTCAGTATTAATTGAATAATGAAAAGGAGGAGGAGGAGAAGCAAGAGATGGTTGCCTCCGCTACAGGGGTAGCAACCATAGTAGGTTTATTACATCTGTTCAGCATAGATGGGCAGGAGAGGAGGAAGAGGATAAGGAGACTGAGAGTCCTCCTCCTGATGAGGACAGCAAAGTCTATTCTGTTGTGACTCTGACACACATGGCTGACTTTATGTTATGCTGCCTTTCCTGTGACCCTCGGATTCTACGCATTTTGCATAACAGCAATTACTGGTTGTTCAGTTCTCGACCCCCGCTACAAGGAGAACTTCTCATCTCTCATTCCTATGGTTGAGAGGACGAGCAAAATGGTGCAATACCAGAAGGTCCTTGTGGAAAAATTGCTCCATAAATTTCCATCTGACAACACTGGTGGCAGAGTACATAGTTCCTTGGGCAACCCAGGAGGGGAGATGAGGGGAGCACACAGAAGTTCCAACAGAGGCAGGACAACATTCTCCGAAGCCTGAGACAGTTTCATGACACCCCGCAAGCACCCTCACCTTGAAGCGCGGCCTAGTGTCACAAGGATGGAAAACATTTGGAAGATGGTGAAGGAGTACATAGCAGACTGTGTCAGCGTCCTCAGTGATCCCTCTGTGCCGTACAACTACTGGGTGTCCAAGCTGGACATGTGGCTTGAACTGGCACTGTACAGCTATAGCTAAATGATAAGGAACATGGAAGATATACTATATTGGACTGTAGTATTCAGGGTAAATGACCATGCGGGCACTTTGCAATAAACAAGTGGGTTTTGGGTTGCAGTTTCGGCAATCAATTTCTAAAAGGTTTGCCATCGCCATCACTGTTTTAGAGGGTTAGCGCACCTGGAGGCCCTCAGCTATATCCTTTTTTCAGTTTCATTGCGCCCAGGGCCACGGCCTCTGCGTGCACCATCAGCATCATGCGCACTTTCCCTTCCCTTAGTGCTCGCCCTCTTCATATTAATGGTTTTGTCACTAGATGTGGCGCAGATTGTTTTACTGTCTGCTAAAGACACAGTTTTCAGATGCAGGACAATAAATGTCACAGAAACCCACACAATATGGTCACTATATTAGGCCCAGATTATTGGAATTTGTAATACAAACACTGTCTGCAGATGTTCTACAGTATTGGATACAGAACACCACAGATTATGGACACTAGATGTGGCCCAGATTATTGGAATTTGTAATACAGAAACTGTTTGCAGATTTTATACAGTATTGGTTACAGAACACCACAGATTATGGACATTAGATGTGGCCCAGATTATTGGAATTTGTAATACAAAAACTGTTTGCAGATGTTCTACAGTATTGGTTACAAAAAACCACAGATTATGGACACTAGATGTGGCCCAGATTATTGGAATTGTAATACAGAAACTGTTTGCAGATGTTCTACACTGTTGGTTTCAGAACACCACAGACTATGGACACTAGATGTGGCCCAGATTATTAAAGACACAGTCTGCGGATGATGTACAGGATATGTCACTAATAGGCATAAAATTTAAATATCTTGCTGCTGTCAAACATACACAGTAGTCCATTAAAGGACTTTGGGGTCAGTGAAAATCTTTTGGTAGTAAAAACAGAAAATTTCTCTCCCTGCAGTATCTGTTCCTTCCAAAGCACTGTCCCTGAGACTGCAGGAGGTAAATAGATTGATGCTCTAAAACACACACACAGTAGTCCTTAAAAGGACTTTTGGTTCTTGGAAAAGCTTTCTCTGAATAAAAACTGAGAAAATCGCTCCCTACACTGTCTTTCCCTACATCTGAGCCGAACATGTGTCATCGGGTGCTATATAGCAACCAATGACGCGTTCCGGCCAGCCAATCACTGTAATACCAGCAGCCAACATGGCTACTGGCATTACAGTGAGGGCAGTACTTACCTGCACCTTTATTGGCTGCTTAAAACCCACAAAACATGCGGGGAGGAGACTCAAGCATTTTGCTCGAGTACATGCGGTACTCAGCCAAGTACTGCCATGTGCCAAACATAGCGATGCTCGCGCCAAACAGATATTCCGCCTGAGCATGCTCGCTTATCACTACTATTTACCAGAATGGTCACCATAAAATGGCCCTGTGTCCAGATCTCAAGAGCCAGATCCCATTATAAATGGTTGTCTAAGATAACAAAACCGTTGAAGTCGTAGAGCTTTTGTCCCATGACAGCAATTTATACCCTATCCATAGGATAGGGGATATGTGTCTGATCAGCAGGGGCTCAACGGCTAGTACTCAGCTATGTCCGGCAGCCATATAGAATTGAATGGAGTGGTGGACATGCAAGCGGGTCTGCCGAACCATTCAAATAGGGGGAGGGCTGGGATTCTAGTGATCAGTGAGTTTGGACCCCTACCAAACACTTATCCATTATCCTGTGCATAGGGGATAAGTTGTTGCCATGGGAAAACCACTTCCCAAGTGCAGTGCAAGTGCAGTGCCCCAGACTGCATAAGAAGATGTTTTGGGTGCAGCTGGAGAGCATGAGAGTGTGGTAGTTATTCGCATTGGCTTGTCCTCCAGCTGTCCATGGGTTTAGTGTGAAGTGGTTAGAAGGATGCATGCTTTCTTGCCCTCAGGCCGTACCCTCATATTGGAGCCATTGCCTGGCGGTGATTGGGTGCCCTTAGTGTTGTGTCATTTGGAGGTGCAAGGCAGGGCTCCCTCATGGTGTAGGCAATGCCGAGGTGGCAACAGTGCAGGTGTTTGGTGCAATAAGGAGTCCTGTGTAAGGTAACAGGTCCAACAAGTTTTACTCCTGGGTACACACACATTCTTTCCAAGCTTGTATAGTAGCTATCTCTTAGAATCACACTCTAGCTTCAGATCAATGTATTTATTTCTCTTGCTTATATTGTGCCAACATATTCCACAGGGCTTTACAGACATTGTCATCACTCACTGTTCCCAATAGGGCTCGCAACTGGGCTTCCCAGTATGTCTTTGGGGTTTCCGGGTAACTGGAGTACATGGAGGAAACCTATGCAAACATGGGGAAAATATTATTTTGCTAAATATTTGTATATTAAAAATTGGTGACATATTTTACTGTTTGGTCTTGTTATTCTATTCCTTCAGTCCAGAGCTTAGTGGCAGGTAGGGTTAATATACTGTATGGAATTTGCTGTTTTCCCTACTCTGTCCAGCAACAGACTAGCAGATTAATAGGCATCTTATGGAATCAGCAGTTTTTCAGTTGCATTGTGTATACCATACATACAAATTACAGACATTTAACTCTTTTGCTACATGTATGGTGCTGGAGCGATAGGCAAACATTGCACATGCTCGCACTTGTAGCGGGTGTCATGGTCAGCAGTTCCTGTGGCTAACTATATAATTAAAGCCTTTAGATGCCGTGATAAAGTGAGATCACGGCATCTAAATTCGCAAAAACCCCGAAGCTCACGTTACCGGGAGTGTTACCGGCCTCCCCTGTGGCCAATGGGGATGCCGGTAATTGGTTTGAATGCGCTCAGCCTCGCTGAAGAGGCTGATAACATTCAAACTGCAATTCTTATTTTGGCCTCCAGGCGGCAGGCCAACATAAGAAATGAGCAATTCTCAGTAATAAGTCCAGTTAAAAAATCCATGATTGTTTTAAAAATAAAAAATAAATCATTTTATATGCTCAAATGGGAGCTTCAAAATAATTATAAAAAAATATAGCATTCTATATAAAAAAAACTAAATAACGACCGAAAATGCTTGTACTATTTAAATATACAGGATTATTAGGCAAGTTGTATTTTTGAGGATTAATTTTATTATTGAACAACAACCATGTTCTCAATGAACCCAAAAAACTCATTAATATCAAAGCTGAATATTTTTGGAAGTAGTTTTTAGTTTGTTTTTAGTTTTAGCTATTTTAGGGGGATATCTGTGTGTGCAGGTGACTATTACTGTGCATAATTATTAGGCAACTTAACAAAAAACAAATATATACCCATTTCAATTATTTATTTTTACCAGTGAAACCAATATAACATCTCAACATTCACAAATATACATTTCTGACATTCAAAAACAAAACAAAAACAAATCAGTGACCAATATAGCCACCTTTCTTTGCAAGGACACTCAAAAGCCTGCCATCCATGGATTCTGTCAGTGTTTTGATCTGTTCACCATCAACATTGCGTGCAGCAGCAACCACAGCCTCCCAGACACTGTTCAGAGAGGTGTACTGTTTTCCCTCCTTGTAAATCTCACATTTGATGATGGACCGCAGGTTCTCAATGGGGTTCAGATCAGGTGAACAAGGAGGCCATGTCATTAGATTTTCTTCTTTTATACCCTTTCTTGCCAGCCACGCTGTGGAGTACTTGGACGCGTGTGATGGAGCATTGTCCTGCATGAAAATCATGTTTTTCTTGAAGGATGCAGACTTCTTCCTGTACCACTGCTTGAAGAAGGTGTCTTCCAGAAACTGGCAGTAGGACTGGGAGTTGAGCTTGACTCCATGGCGTCTGAGTCGGACTGGAGCTCTCTGCCCTTTACCAATCCAGCCACGGGCCCATCCATCTGGCCCATCAAGACTCTCACTCTCATTTCATCAGTCCATAAAACCTTAGAAAAATCAGTCTTGAGATATTTCTTGGCCCAGTCTTGACGTTTAGGCTTGTGTGTCTTGTTCAGTGGTGGTCGTCTTTCAGCCTTTCTTACCTTGGCCATGTCTCTGAGTATTGCACACCTTGTGCTTTTGGGCACTCCAGTGATGTTGCAGCTCTGAAATATGGCCAAACTGGTGGCAAGTGGCATCTTGGCAGCTGAACGCTTGACTTTTCTCAGTTCATGGGCAGTTATTTTGCGCCTTGGTTTTTCCACACACTTCTTGCGACCCTGTTGACTATTTTGAATGAAACGCTTGATAGTTCGATGATCACGCTTCAGAAGCTTTGCAATTTTAAGAGTGCTGCATCCCTCTGCAAGATATCTTATTATTTTTGACTTTTCTGAGCCTGTCAAGTCCTTCTTTTGACCCATTTTGCCAAAGGAAAGGAAGTTGCCTAATAATTATGCACACCTGATATAGGGTGTTGATGTCATTAGACCACACCCAGAGCAGACCACACCTTCTTATACAGAGATGCACATCACCTAATATGCTTAATTGGTAGTAGGCTTTCGAGCCTATACAGCTTGGAGTAAGACAACATGCATAAAGAGGATGATGTGGTCATACTAATTTGCCTAATAATTCTGCACTCCCTGTAAAAATATTTTTCCCAATACTGTGTAAAGTAATTAACACCGAAGAGGACATTTTTCTGCTACAAAGGGATCTGGATAGATTGGAGGCTTGGGCAGAGAAATGGCAGATGAGGTTTAACACTGAAAATCTAAAGTTATGCACATGGGAAGGAATAATGCACATCACCCATACATACTAAATGGTAAAACACTCGGTAACACTGACATGGAAAAGGATCTAGGAATTTTAATAAACAGCAAACTAAGCTGTAAAAACCAGTGTCAGGCAGTTACTGTCAAGGCCAATAAGATGATGAGAGGCATAGATGTCCGATCAAAAGATCAAAAGAGGCATAGATGTCCGTGATGAGAACATAGTCCTACCACTTTACAAATCACTAGTCACTAGTCAGACCACACATGGAGTACTGTGTACAGTTCTGGGCTCCTGTGAACAAGGCTGATATAGCAGAGATGGAGAGGGTTCAGAGGAGGGCAACTAAAATAATAACTGGAATGGGGCAACTACAGTACCCTAAAAGGTTATCAAAATTAGGGTTATTCACTTTAGAAAACAGACTACTGGGGGGAGATCTAATAACTATGTATAAATATATCAGGGGTCAGTACAGAGATCTTTCCCATCATCTATCTATTCCCAGACAAAAAAAATTTTTAACAGCACTCTGCAACCAGAACTCTGCCCTGCCTGTATGACAGAAGCTGTAAGAGGTAGTTAGTGTACATTTTGATCAAAAGGTTATAAGCCACTCACCACGCCAAGGCCCCCTCGTGAGTGGTCCTAACGCTAAATCCTACGTGTTATGGGCCATGACAGCCACATAAAATCCAGTTAATAAGTACGGACCCGTATGCTGGACCCGCACTCCCTGGATTTTATGTGGCTGTCATGGCCCATAACAGGTAGGATTTAGCATTAGGAGCCTGCTAGAAACCATCAGGTTCCAGGAGGAGTACACAGTGGGCTCAGCGTGCATGTTGGTACCTGCGTCCCTGGATCTAATGGAGGCTGTTATAGCACCAGAAAGGGTTAATAAGTACGGTTGATCGCAGCATGCATGATGGGCCCGCACTCCCTGAATTTTATGTGGCTGTCATGGCACATAAGAGGTAGGATTTAGCGTTAGGACCCCTCACGAGGGGGCCTTGGCGTGGCGAGTGGCTTATTACCTTTTGATCAAAATGTACACTAACTACCTCTTACAGCTTCTGTCATAGAGGCAGGGCAGAGTTCTGGTTGCAGAGTGCTGTTAAAATTTTTTTAGTTTGAATATATATGTGCCACAGTAACGTGCACCTGCAGACAGGGACGTGCTGACTGACCCCGCATTTGTGCATCTATTTATCCCCAGGACTGTGACTGTGACGAGGGGACATCCTCTGCGTCTGGAGGATAGAAGGTTTGTACACAAACATAGAAAAGGATTCTTCACGGTAAGAGCAGTGAGACTGTGGAACTCTCTGCCTGAGGAGGTGGTGATGGTGAGTACTGAAAGGGTCTTTCTTCTGCACCCTGCTTTCCTTTCGGACGTCCGGAGAGTATATTTCAAAGAGACACAGATACACGCTTCTAGTGTCACTACAAATAACTCTGATTTTATCTGAGTTCTCTCAGTCTTATATACATTCATTCTAACAATTATTAACAGGTGTGGTTTACATATACAAGGTTGCTGAGTACAAACAATTCCCTATATAGGCTATTGCAAACATACTTGACTGATGTCCTTGGTACAGATCAAATAGCATTTCTTTATAAAACTCCTCACTACATAGCATATGGCTTGCTTTATTTAACCCTTCAAGTACAATAAAGGAATTCAAGAGGGGACTGGATGTATTTCTGGAGTGTAATAATATTACAGGTTATAGCTACTAGAGATGGGTTGTTGATTCAGGGAGTTATTCTGATTGCCTGATTGGAGTTGGGAGGGAGTTTTTTCCCTTAAGTGGGGAAAATTGGCTTCTGCCTTACAGGGTTTTTGCCTTCCTCTGGATCAACTTGTAGGAAACAGGCCGAACTGGATGGACAAATGTATTTTTTCGGTCTTATATACCAAGTTACTATGTTACTATGTAATATGGTGACTGGTGTAACGGTAAAAATTGGTAAAAATTGCCAATTTGAAATTTTTTCATTGCTTCTCTTACCCAAAAAAAAATAATAATTAAAATGTGATAAAAAAAAAAAGTCACACACACGCCAAAATCATATCAGTAAAAACTACGGATTGTCCCCCAAAAAATTAGCCCCCACACAGTTCAGTAGATACTGTATAACTAGGGATGAGCTAATACCTTGGTATCTTGGAACTGAACCTGAGTTCGGGAAATGTTATTTTACAGTATAAATTAATTTATGAAGCCAATACATTCTAATTTTGTACGGAGCACTCGCTCTATACAGCATTGAAACAAATTTTTATGCGACTCTATTTTTAGATGTTTCATCCAAAGTCGATTCACTAATCCCTAGAAATAACTATAAGGGCTCATTTACACGAATGTATTTTCTTTCCGTGTCCGTTCCGTTTTTTTTGTGGAACCATTAATTTCAGTGGGTCCCCAAAAAACCAAAGTTACTCCGTGTGCATTCCGTTTCCGTATGTCAGTATTTCTGTTCGGCGACAAAATAAAACATGTCCTATTATTGTTCATATTACGGACAAGGATAGTACTGTTTTATTAGGGGCCAGCTGTTCCGCTCCAGATATGTTTTTTTTGCGGACCGCAAAATACATACGATCGTGTGCATGAGCCCTAAAAATGTTATGGGGGTCAGAATGAGGATGTAAACTTTTTTTTTTTTTTAAAGTTTACATTTATTTTTGCAATGATTAGACATAAAAAAATCCCATATATATGGGATATCCTTGTAATCATACTGACCTAGAGAATGAAGGGCATGGGTTGGTTTTGCTGCAAATGGAACGCTGTGTGAACAAAACCCGTAGAGCGGTGGAGGAATTCCATTTTTTCCCAATTCCACCCCATTTGGAATTTTTTTACCACTACATTGTATGCCATAATTAATGGTGGCATTAGAAAGTAAAACTTGTCCTGAAAAAAATAAGCCCTCATATAGCTATGTAAACCGAAATATAAAAAAGTTGTAGCTCAAGGAAGATAGGGAAGAAAAATGAAAATGCAAAAATGAAAAACCTGGTATCCTAAGTGTTAAAATACAATTTGCTTTTAAAAAAATAACTTTTATTTTCACAGTAAAAAAATCCATAATGCAGTTGCTCGAAGAGCAAACTTTGTGTATTCGTATTAAGGCATTTTTAACAATGGAATTGAACGGTGGCATTGGCCCCTGAACGGTGGCACTAATGGTTTCCTCCCACACTCCAAGACATACTGATAGAAAACTTAGATTTTGAGCTTCACTGGGGATGCAAGCCATGATAATGTCTAAAGCGCTGCTGAATATGTCAGTGCTATTGAAGTGAATAAAAAAGTTATATTTAGATGTAAGTCAGATCCTTAAAGTGGACTTGTCACTACTCTTTCTTGTTGCAATAACAATACATAACTCTATCTTGTTCCATTCCTCAGTAATTGCTGAGGAATGGAACAAGCCATGACTATGCCACAACTAATTTTGAAATGGCTGCAAGGTCATTTGGTTCTTTTTTCCCATGTGGTTTTGTAAAGTTCATTCACTAACATAAGATTGTAAGCTTGCTCTGGATTTTTTGAGCAGAATTTATTAATTTTTATTTATTTTAATCATAAATATTCTGTAGCACTCTACAGACATTAGCATCAAGCTGTACCCAAAGGAGCTCATAATCTAAGTGCCTTATCAGTATGTCTTTGGAGTATAATGTGCCATGTCTTATTATGGTCTTGTACTGTATTCAAGGACTCTAAAAATTTGCTGTTACCATTTACAACAGGCATCCTCAAACTGTGGCCCTCCAGCTGTTGCAAAACAACAACTCCCAGCATGCCCGAACAGACTACAGGTATCAGCCTACAGCAGGGCATTGTGGGAGTTGTAGTTTTACAACAGCTGAAGGGCCACAGTTTGAGGAGGCCTGATTTACAGTAAGGACATTTGCTATCATTTACATTGATTTATTTCCTAGAATTAATAAAGTACAGAGAAACAGGTGAGTGAGTAGCAGGTATATTATGTGCTCCATAATTTACTCTCCAAGGAAAAGCTGCCAAATCTTATGAGTGAATTAAAGTACAATGCCATATATAAGGCCTCTTGCACACGGGCGTCATGTTTGACGCCCGGATAAGATGCGGGTGCGTTGCGGGAATCGCCGCGATTTTTCCGCGCGTGTGCTAACGTTTGTAGTGCGTTGAGCACGCGCGTGAAAAAATCCGCATGCTTGGTACCCAGACCGAAGTCAGACTTCATCACTGAAGTCTGGTTTCGGGATGAGTATTCTGTATGTGTAATTATTTTCCTTTATAACATAGTTATAAGGGAAAATAACGCATTCTAATTACAGAATGCAATGCTCCGGGCTTGAAAGGGTTAGTAATAAAGAGTTAACTACCTTCTCCATTAGCGCAGGCTCAGAACGTCTCTCTCTGATAGTTTGGCTGCTGAGGCCTGTGGTGACGTCACAGGGTCACATGGTCCAATCATAGAAGCATTTGAGTGGACCATGTGACCCATGTGATCCTAGACATCACGGCAGGTCCTTCATCGAACAACAGATGTTCGATGAAGGACCTGCCGTGATGTCACAGGATCACATGGGTCACATGGTCCACTCAAATGCTTCTATGATTGGACCATGTGACCCTGTGACGTCACCACAGGTCCTCAAGCAGCCAAACTATCAGAGAGACGACGTTCTGGGGCTCTGCGCGTACAATGGGAGAAGGTAGTTAACTCTTTATTATTTTTAACCCTTTCAAGCCCGGGGAACATTGCATTCTGTAATTAGAATGCGATTATTTTCCCTTATAACTATGTTATAAAGGAAAATAATAACGATCGGGTCCCCATCCCGATCGTATCCTAGCAACCATGCGGGAAAATCGCAACGCATCCGCACATGATTGCGGATGCTTGCGATTTTCCCGCATCCCCATTCACTTCTATGGGGCCTGCGTTGCGTGAAAATCGCAGAATATAGAACATGCTGCGATTTTCACGCAACGCAAAAGTGATGCGTGAAAATCACCGCTCATGTGCACAGCCCCATAGAACTGAATGGGTCAGGATTCAGTGCGGGTGCAATGCGTCCTCCTCACGCATTGCACCCGCGCGGAAAACTCGCCCGTGTGAAAGGGGCCTAAAACAAACAAAAAAATCCAATGTAATTTTTTTCATTTGTAATAATTTGCAGTTGGGTCCTCATCCCAAATTTACAATGTACAAACTTCCAAAAAGAAATTGACACCCCCTGATGTAATAGTATATCAGCGGGGTGCAAGACGTGTATGGAGCGGGATTTTACTGCCATCATGCAGCCACAATTACTGGGATCTGTAATAGTTCTGGTCTTAGTCATTTAACCCCTCAGATACCATATCCATTACCGACCGTGGCATTTAAAGGTGTATTCTCATCTCAGAAAATGGGGGCATATTGTTAAGATATGTCCCCATTGTCTGATAGGTACTACCTATATCGAGAATGGAGTGGGGAGAGCTGTGGCTGGAGAACCCCAGAATTCCCAGGGTCCGTCCACCACCAAGCGCTGCTCCCCGACTCTCCCATAGAAGTGAATGGGAGCACACCGCGCATGCGCAGCCCATGCTCCCATTCATTTTTATGGGGCCGATTTAAATAGCCGAGCCAGTGCTCGGCTATATTCGCCGGCCCCATAGAAAATGAATGGAGGGTGGCTGCGCATGCGCAGTGCGCCCACCTTCACTTTCGGGGCTCCGTTCTGGGACCAGCACCTATCAGACAATGGGGGCATACCCTAGCGATATGCCCCCATTGTCTGAGATGAAACAACCCCTTTAAGCATTTAGAGAGAGAGGGGGCTCCCTCTGCTCTCCGATCGAGGCCCCCCACAGAGGAATCACGGGGCTATGATCCATTGCTTTGACAGACTGATGGCTTCTGAAAGCTCCCAGATCTGTCATAGTTTTACATATAAAATATATAAAACCATAAAAAATGCCAGCAATATTAATATATAAAACTCTTTCACGCACAGTGAATGCCTTAATGGAAAGATACTCCTCCAAAAAATTGCATACTAAGTGATCAAAAATTTGTATGTGCCCCAAAATAGTTACAATAAACACTGTAGCTCATTCCTCAAAAATGTTATGCTTCCAAATATCGTGATGCAAAGAAAAAATTTGTTTTCAAAAGTTTTTATTTTTGTTAAATAGCAAAACATAATAAAAACTATATACATTTGGTATCGGGTTTCTGAAAGGGGGCTGGGGTGGGGAGGTGCAGAGCCAGAAGGCCCAGCACATTTATCTTAATTTACACCAGTTTTCTAGCATAAATTAAGGCAGAAATCTATGGCAGCTTGGAGCTGCTATAGATTTCTGTTAAGCAGCATGTACTGCTGGAGGATGCACCTAATGTATGATGCCTCCTGATAAATTAGGTGCATCCTTTAGCAGTGCAGGAGATATTATAGACCAGCATTTTACATTTTTAATTCCTGCCTAAATGTCATGTAATTCTTGTGTTTTGTCCTATATCAAGACAATCTAGCTTATCATACACCTAAACAATGACAGCCTCACAAACATGCATTAAGATTTAGATAGTAATTTAAAAAATAAATGTAATTCCTATTCTTTGTAATCACCAATTAACGGCTTCTTGTCATCCCAGCACATTTTGCAGTTTGAGCCAGTGGAGAATACAGTTGAAATCTTCCTTGACAATTTACCAGCTCTTAATTCTGGACAGAGGATAAAGCTAACTCAAGTAGAAAAGCTTCAGGGATCTAGTGAGACACATCCACGAAGATAATCTCTACATCCTTCTTTTAAAATGTAATGCAGCAGATAATCTGTTTTGACGTACAAATGCTGTGTGGGGAAGGAGCCTCTATAAATCTATCTTTCAGCTATTTATGAATCTTCTAGCTCTTCTGCTGAACACGGGAAGATGTATGAGGTTCTAATGCTGTCTATCAGGAGATATTCATGACCAGAGACGTTTGTATCAACTCAACGACATGCTCATTCCTTAAAAGAATGGTCCTGTCATAGTGGAACATTTACCATTGCTGCTGGGGATTTCACCTTGTCATCCCTTGTATGCATACACAAGATTCATTTTAAACCAGTTTAGCATTTTTAATGCCATGAGGCCATATAACCTAGTGGAACAATATTTTCTTTCCAATTTTCTGGTAAACAAATCCAACATCTTAATGACATTTCTCATGGTGTCTGTTCCACACAGTTCAAATACATGGCCACTTGTTTCAGAATATATTATGGTAATGGATAATGTAAATTACGATTTCTTAATATAATCCTATAATTATTATAAACAGAGGCACACAAAGTTTTACAATCCCTAAAGCCCCCCCAAAAAAAGACTTTTATATTTAGTTGATTAAAAGAAAATGGTGAATTTGTAGTACCCCAGAGTGAAATAACATAACTATAGCAAAGGCAGGTGCACTCTGTGGCAATACTAAACCCTCACACTGATAAAATTGAGGGGTTAGTTCGACATATACACCTACAAACATATTATACAAACCATTAGAAAACGTGGTGTGGTGTTTAACAAGCAGGATATGCTTAACCCATATGCAGTTGTGCATGTATATAGGGGAGCACATCCTGCACTTGTAGTCCGTTGCTAGGGGCAATCAACAGCAAAAAATGCATACAATGGAAGATGCCAGCAACGGACTACAAGTACCACAATAACTATCCTACATACGATAACGATAATGTGGATGTGGAGATTTAAATGTGCCTGCTTTTCATCTACAGGCTACATTCAGGTGCACCTGGGAGGCTCTGGGCCATATCAGCCGGTCTTGGGTGGGGCTCACAGGCACCTCCCACCTCCCATTGCAAGCATGGTTAGATGCTGGAGGTCACTGGTGAGCTGTCTGTGAGTCAGGCCTTACGCTCCTGTAATGCCCAACGGCTCCTGGTATCGCCCATAAGGCACAGGTAGGTTGAGTGGTAGGGCCTCGGGCTACTTGAGGGACCTTGCAGTGGTGTCCGAGCTTAAGACATGTCCTCCTAGTAGGATATGTCGAACTAACCCCTCAATTTTATCAGTGTGAGGGTTTAGTATTGCCGCAGAGTGCACCTGCCTTTGCTATGGTTATGTTTTTGATTGTTCTCCACATCCACATTATCGTTATCGTATGTAGGATGGTTATTGTGGTACTTGTAGTCCGTTGCTGGCATCTTCCATTGTATGCATTTTTTGCTGTTGATTGCCCCTAGCAACGGACTGCAAGTGCAGGATGTGCTCCCCTATATACATGCACAACTGCATATGGGTTGAGCATATCCTGCTTGTTAAACACCACACCATGTTTTCTAATACCCCAGAGTGGACACTACCATTCATACACCCTGCTGCTGTCTCTAATAGGCTAACCAATAGTGTTTTCTGTGTATTTATTTCCAGGTCATTTGATAGTGTGCTTTAATAATATTGTTATGCAACTGTTATGAAATTTAATGCGCCTTGTTATCCAGCAGGTGGCAGTGTAACTGACAGAGAGAGATCTTTAGATACAATTGAACTTACCACTCCACCCCCCCCCCCTCCATTAGGGCAGAAGTGGGTTAGTTCATCTTCCTACCAAGGGAGGGGTTGCAGGAAGCTATAAGGATTCGATAGAAGAATTGAAAAGAGACAAGACATGGCTCAGTGAGGGGAGCTGTCATACAGCACCAGGACTCCTTGCAGTTTATAAACAGAGTATTATGAGGGGGTCAACAGCAAAAGGCATCCCACTCAAAGGTGCCAAAACCTGCGGGAACCAAGAGGAACATCAAGCGTTGTCTGGATGCAAGTAAGTAAAACTATTGAACTTTATCAAGTGTAGACTTGGATTATTCTCCACCAACTACCAGTCTCCCCCTTTATTGCTACAGAACCTTACCCCGGGGAGCAATGGTATCCAGGTAGGAGCATTGTGACACACCAAACTAATAAGGCCGCAACACCACTTGGCATTCCAAAAACCTGAGACACAATCGGCCCTGGGACAGGGGGGAGTGTTGCACTTTCAAAATATCAGTAAGGATTATTAAGGATGGGGGTAATAAAGAGCTGTGTCCCTCAGGTTGAGACCAAAAGTGAATGTATAACAGTCTCTTTTCACTAAGTGCACCTTCTAACTTTTGCTACATTCCATATCAGCGGTTCAAATAGCAATTTCTGGCACCAGTAAGTATGGAGACAGGTTCGTTGGCTGCAAATTAGCACTTGTGGGTGTAGATGTCTACTATCAGGTCTAGACTTAAATTGTAACTGGCCTAGTAGTCATTTCAGTGATGGGTTTCTGAGCCATAGTCCCTCACCTTACAGCAGTGTCTATTATGCAAGTTTTAGCTATTCACTCTGCTGTCTTTTCTCTCAAGTCTTTGCTTGATGCTGGATTATGTTGATCCCTCTGGAGAGCCTCAAACAAAAGCAAGAGCTTTCCTCTCCAGGGCTGCTCTAAAACTCCCCCTCCTGGCATGAAGCAGGGCCAGCTCACTCCTACCAATAGGGGAGAAACAGGGTGGTTAGCCCTGTTCCTGCCAACCATACCTTTTACTGGAAATGATGGCTAAAACATGCAATATACATAACTTTATGCAATATAACAACAATTGCAGATACCTCTAGGCCTGCGGTACTGTACCACAAAACAAACAAAATAACAAGTGTAAGGGAAGACAAGCCCATCTATATAAAGTAAGAGTTCCCTATGTTCATCATAAAAAAGCTCTACATATGTCCTAATAGCTGGTGGAGGGATCATCCTTAAAAGTGCAGCCCAACACAGCAGCACTATCCTCGAGATTAGTAGACCCTGGTAACATTCTCTACCCATTTTTATAAATGGGAATTCCAGGATTTTCATATTGATGGTCTATCTTCAGGATTTCCCATTGTCTGACCCTCCGATCTGCAGCGCTGGATCTACACAGTATTGTGTACAACACTTCTGCCGTTACCAGCTTCGTCCACTACACAGTTCCAGTGTTGACTTTCAATCGCATAGCTGCTTGCTAACAGTTGATTGACAGGTGTTTGGTGTATGTAACCATTGTGGGAGGTTAGATAGTTTGTATAATAAGGCCATTGCTGCCATTGATATATATGCCCCTCTCTTTTTACCTCTATGTACTGATGAGCTTGTATTGGGTGTTGTCCGTGACCGTTCATGCCGTTATGTATACCTGATTTCTGCTGGTGGATTATTTATTATTGATATGTGTATTTTTATAATATGGATTTAATAAAGATTATATATATTTGGTACTTTTTGGTGTGTGCTTATTGGGGTTTCACAGGTGTTTGGAGTGTCAAACCCCCACTGATGAGATATTGATGGGTTATCCTGAGGATGTATCATTAATATAAAAATCCTGGAATACCACAATAATGATAAAAGGTAGATAATAGATGGAGAAGGGTGAAGATCATACAGCTGACTACGAACAGTTGTAAGCATCCGGCTTCAAGGCTATAGACATATAAGGGGGAACTAATCAAGCCCTGTCCACCATTTTTTTTTTTTTAAAGATCATACATTTTAGCACACTCCATTTTTACATGACCTTTATAATTTAGCACTACTTTATATTACTTTTGAAAACTGAGTCTATGATGGTGTACACCAGATTAATCAAATGCTAAAAAAAAATTTAAATAAAAAAAATAGCACAATTTCACACCAGTATAGGCAGGGGTGACAAAAGAAAACAAAAAAACTGAAGTAACATATCCAAACAAAGGTGTGATTTTTAAAGATGAACCAAACTTATCAAACAACAAGCTGCATTTGATAAATTTGGCACAAGTTACAATGTAAACTCAAGAAAAACCTACTATAAAATTCCCCTCATGATAAATCTCTGTTATAGTCTACAGCCTGCTGATGTACTCTCCTAAGGGCAAACAGGGAATCTGAAATAATGCCACAGCACGGTTGTTTTTAGATTGCCATATTTCATTAGCTAATGGGAGTTATTTTGACAATAGCATAATACGGAAAAATTGTTGTTGCAGTGTACCACTGCTGAAAGGGTTAAAAGATATTTGGAAATTATAGTATTGTATATTCCATGTCTACAGGCTGAAAAAGGGTTAATTGGCCCTGGGAGATAAAGTTGCTAGGTGTGGCTGTTACACTCCCCCATAGGGAGTGGCTAAAATTGGCTGATGCAATCATTTGGAGCTGAGACAGTGAGGGAGAGAAAGTGTCAGAAAGCACACCTTGGGAAATTATCCAGCCAGCTTGGAAAATGGAGCCTAAAGGAAGCAAATATTATCTTTAACCCCTTAAGGACTCATCCCTATTTCACCTTAAGGACCCGGCCATATTTTGCAAATCTGACCAGTGTCACTTTATGTGGTGATAACTTTTACACGCTTTTACTTATGCAGGCCATTCTGAGATAGTTTTTTAGTCATATTGTACTTCATGACACTGGTAAAATGGAGCCAAAAAAGTTCATTTTTATTCATAAAAAAATTTACAAAGTTTACCAAAAATTTGGAAAAATTTGAAATTTTCCAAGTTACAATTTCTTTATTTCTATAATATATAGTAATACCTCCAAAAATAGTTATTACTTTACATTCCCCATATGTCTACTTCATGTCTAGTTCATTTTGGGAATGATATTTTATTTTTTGGGGATGTTACAAGGCTTAGATGTTTAGAAGCAAATCTTAAAATGTTTCAGAAATTTTCAAAAACCCACTTTTTAAGGACCAGTTCAGGTCTGAAGTCACTTTGTGAGGCTTACATAATAGAAACCACCCAAAAATGACCCCATTCTTGAATCTACACCCCTCAAGGTATCCAAAAGGATTTTACAAACTTTGTTAACCCTTTAGGTGTTCCACAAGAATTAATGGAAAATAGAGATAAAATTTCAAAATTTCACTTTTTTGGCAGATTTCCATTTTAATAATTTTCTTCCCAGTTTATTTTGGGGTGTGTATTACTTTTTATCGCTTGGTATTATACTTTTTGTGATGTAAGGTGACAAAAAATTGCTTGTTTTTTACACCATTTTTATTTTTTTACGGTGTCCATCTGAGGGGTTAGGTCATGTGATATTTTTATAGAGCAGGTTTTTACGGACGTGGCGATACTTAACCACTTCAGCCCCCCTACCTTAAACACCCTTAAAGACCAGGCCACTTTTTACAATTCCGCACTACACTACTTTCACCGTTTATTGCTCCGTCATGCAACTTACCACCCAAATGAATTTTACCTCCTTTTCTTCTCACTAATAGAGCTTTCATTTGGTGCTATTTCTTTCTTGCTGACATTTTTACTTTTTTTGATATTTTACTTTTTTTGATGAAATTTTTGCAAAAAAATGATATTTTTCACTTTATGTTGGAAAATTTGTCAAATAAAACTACATTTCTCTAAAAATTTTTCTCTAAATTTATTGTCCTACATGTGTTTGATAAAAAAAAATGCAATAAGTGTATATTTATTGGTTTGGGTAAAAGTTTTGGATGCAAAAAATTCGCACACATGGGGTATCGCCGTACTCAGGAGAAGTAGGGCAATGTGTTTTGGGGTGTATTTTTACATATACCCATGCAGGGTGTGAGAAATATCTCTGTAAATGACAACTTTTTAAAAAAATTTATACAAAGTTGTCATTTACAGAGATATTTTTCACACCCAGTAGGGGTATATGTGAAAATACACCCTAAAACACATTGCCCTACTTCTCCTGAGTACGGCGATACCCCTATGTGCTACTTTTTGCATCCAAGATGCGCAAATGGGCCCTAAATCCAATGAGTACCTTTAGGATTTTACAGGACATTTTTACGCATTTGGATTCCAAACTGCTTTTGACGTTTAGGGGCCCCTAAAATGCCAGGGCAGTAAAAATACCACACAAGTGACCCCATTTCGGAAAGTAGACACCCCAAGGTATTCGCTGATGGGCATAGTGAGTTCATGGAAGTTTTTATTTTTGGCACAAGTTTGCGGAAATTGATTTTTTTTTTTTTTTACAAAGTCTCATATTCCACTAACTTGTGCCAAAAATAAAATTTTACATGAACTCACCATACCTCACGGAATACCTTGGGTGTCTTCTTTCCGAAATGGGGTCACTTGTGGGGTATTATACTGCCCTGGCATTGAGGGCCTCCAAACGTCAGAAGCAGTTTGGAATCCAAATGCGTAAAAATGTCCTGTGAAATCTAAAGGTACTCATTGGATTTAGGGCTCCTGCGCATCTTGGCTGCAAAAGTGGCACACATGGGGTATCGCCGTACTCTGGAGAAGTAGGGCAATGAGTTTTGGGTGTCTTTTACATATACCCCTACTGGGTGTGAAAATATCTCTGTAAATGATAACTTTGTATAAAATTTTTAAAAAGTTGTCATTTACAGAGATATTTCTCTCACCCAGCATGGGTATATGTAAAAATACACCCCAAAACACATTGCCCTACTTCTCCTGAGTACGACGATACCCCATGTGTGCCACTTTTGCATCCAAGATGCGCAAATGGGCCCTAAATCCAATGAGTACCTTTAGGATTTTACAGGGCATTTTTACGCATTTGGATTCCAAACTGCTTTTGACGTTTAGGGGCCCTAAAATGCCAGGGCAGTAAAATACCACACAAGTGACCCCATTTCGGAAAGTAGACACCCCAAGGTATTCGCTGATGGGCATAGTGAGTTCATGGAAGTTTTTATTTTTGGCACAAGTTTGCGGAAATTGTTTTTTTTTTTTTTTTTTTACAAAGTCTCATATTCCACTAACTTGTGCCAAAAATAAAATTTTACATGAACTCACCATACCCTCACGGAATACCTTGGGGTGTCTTCTTTCGAAATGGGGTCACTTGTGTGGTATTTTACTGCCCTGGCATTTTAGGGGCCCCTAAACGTCAGAAGCAGTTTGGAATCCAAATGCGTAAAAATGTCCTGTGAAATCTTATAAGGTACTCATTGGATTTAGGGCCCTTGTGCATTTGGCTGCAAAGTGGCACACATGGGGTATCGACGTACTGGAGAAGTAGGGCAATGTGTTTTGGGGCGTATTTTACCTATACCCCTACTGGGTGTGAAAATATCTCTGTAAATGACAACTTTGTATAATTTTTTTAAAAAGTTGTCATTTACAGAGATATTTTTCACACCCAGTATGGGTATATGTAAAAGTACACCCCAAAACACATTGCCCTACTTCTCCTGAGTACAGAGATACCACATGTGTGCCACTTTTTGCAGCCAAGTTGCGCAATTCGGCCCTAAATCCAATGAGTACCTTTTAGGACGGTATTTTTACGCATTTTTCTTCTCACGCTTCAGGGCCCCTAAAATGCCAGGGCAGTATAAATACCCCACATGTGACCCCATTTTGGAAAGAAGACACCCCAAGGTATTCTGTGAGGGGTATGGTGAGTTCATAGAAGATTTTTTTTTGCCCAAGTTAGCGGAATTTGATTTTTTTGTTTTTTTCACAAAGTCTCCCTTTCCGCTAACTTGTGACAAAAAGTTCAATCTTTCATGGACTCAATATGCCCCTCAGCGAATACCTTGGGGCGTCTTCTTTCCGAAATGGGGTCACATGTGAGGTTTTTGTACTGCCCTGGCATTTGAGGGTCACCGCAATCATTACACGTATGGCCAGCATTAGGAGTTTCTGCTATTCTCCTTATATGGAGCATACGGGTAATGAGATTTTTTCCGTTCAGCCTCTGGGCTGAAAGAAAAATGAACGGCACAGATTTCCTTATTCGCATCGATCGATGTGGATGAAAAAATCTCTGCCAAAAATATGCAAGAAAAAGAGGGGCCTGGCGATTGCCAGGACATAGGGGCTCCGCCCAAACATCCATACCCACTCAGCTCCTATGTCCTGGCAAACGTGATTTCTCCATTCACATCGATCAATCCATCGGTGTGGAGGAAGACATCTTTGCCAGATTTTTTGATACAAAGTGTTTGCCAAAGCATATGAACTCCAACACCTCTCCTCAGCTCACATGCCAGGGCAAACGTACCTGTCCTGCAGAGGAGAAATCTCGTCTTGCAGCGCCGCATACACTGACTTCACGTGTCTTCTGATAGCAGCAATGCTTCTCTCAGAATTCACATCAGTGCTGCGGCGTTTGTCGTCGGTTGGTCCGTTGGTCTGTTGGTATACCTGGAAAATAAAGGGTGGTTATGGGGAAAAAAAAAAAAGAAGAAAAAACAGGCAGCAGGCACATGACTTGAACGTTGCAAACTTTATAAAACCAGAACATTTTAAAACTTTTATAAAACATGAACATAAAAACCTGAACTAACTCAAGATTTTTTTTCTTGCTACCTGTTTAATTTTTTATTTTTTTTACCATTTCACTCTTTATTTTCCTAGCAGAAACCTCTCCTTTCCCATGGGACAATGTGTAAAGTGTAAATCACACAGAGATGGTGCGAAGTACATTATACGCGTTATCCCAAGTGAAAGGAGAGGTTTCTACCGTTTCACACTTCTGCTGTAGCACACCAGCACCGTCCCTATGTGTTAGGGTCTCTCAAAACCTAGTGTCCTGAGAGACCCTAGAGCCTGAGTGGAAAAAAACTACCTGTGTAGTGCTGTCCCTAGGTCCCTAAGTGTACCTGAGTGTGGTACTTCCGGAAACACTCTCCAAGGCATAGGGCAGGGTGGTCAGGACAGTCAGGACAGAAATAACGGGTGTCACGCCTTATTCCACTCCTGCTACAGACACGACATTTTTTCGGGGTGGCGGTTGGTTTGAGGTACCCGGCACAACGCTAGGGAAGTGCCGCTCGTGTAGACGGCTAACTACACTGGTGGATGGGGCCACGGAACCTCCTGGGTACAGGAGGTTCTCGACGATCTCTTCCTGGAATTTTAGGAAAGATCCAGTTCTCCCAGCCTTACTGTAGAGAACGTAACTATTATATAGAGCCAATTGAATCAGATAAACAGACACTTTTTTATACCAGCGTCTGGTCTTTCGGGAAACCAAATAAGGGGCCAACATCTGGTCGTTGAAGTCCACCCCTCCCATGTGGAGGTTATAGTCGTGGACTGAGAGGGGCTTTTCAACGACACTGGTTGCCCGTTGAATTTGTACTGTCGTGTCTGCGTGAATGGAGGAGAGCATGTAAACGTCACGCTTGTCTCTCCATTTCACCGCGAGCAGTTCGTCGTTACACAGTGCAGCCCTCTGCCCCCTTGCAAGTCGGGTGGTAAGAAGCCGTTGGGGGTAGCCCGGCGACTAGGTCGCGCGGTGCCGCAGCAGCCAATCTGTTCTAGGAACAAATGCTTGAAGAGGGCCACACTTGTGTAAAAGTTGTCCACGTAAAGATGGTACCCCTTGCCGAATAAGGGTGACACCAAGTCCCAGACTATCTTCCCACTGCTCCCCAGGTAGTCAGGGCAACCGACCGGCTCCAGGGTCTGATCTTTTCCCTCATAGATCCGAAATTTGTGCGTATAGCCTGTGGCCCTTTCACAGAGCTTATACAATTTGACCCCATACCGGGCGCGCTTGCTCGGGATGTACTGCTTGAAGCCAAGGCGCCCGGTAAAATGTACAAGGGACTCGTCTACGCAGATGTTTTGAGCAGGGGTGTACAAATCTGCAAATTTCTGGTTGAAATGGTCTATGAGGGGCCGAATTTTATGGAGCCGGTCAAAAGCTGGGTGGCCTCTGGGACGGGAGGTGGTGTTGTCACTAAAGTGCAGGAAACGCAGGATGGTCTCAAAACGTGTCCTGGACATGGCAGCAGAGAACATGGGCATGTGATGAATTGGGTTCGTGGACCAATATGACCGCAATTCATGTTTTTTGGTTATGCCCATGCTGAGGAGAAGGCCCAGAAAAGTTCTAAGTTCGGAAACTTGGACTGGTTTCCACCGGAAAGGCTGGGCATAAGAGCTTCCCGGGTTGTCGGCGATAAATTGAGTGGCATATCTGTTTGTTTCTGCCACGACTAAGTCAAAGAGCTCCGCAGTGAAAAACAGCTCAAAAACCCCAGCGCCGATCCTATCTGAGCTGTTTCCACCCGAACTCCTGACTGGGCGGTGAAAGGGGAACTACTGGTGCGGCTGAAGATGGGGGCTGCCAATCAGGGTTTGCCAGCACCTCAGGGACTCTAGGGGCTCTACGGGCCTGTTGTCTTTGCGGTGGCTGCGACGGGAAACTATTGCACGTGCCACCGTACCAGCTTCTACTGCCCTTCTGGTGCTCGCCACTTCACCATGTTCTACGGCAGTGCTGGTAGAAGGTCCAGGACGGGCTGCGCTGCTGGTGTATGCCTCACCACGTAATCCGGCAGCGCCAGCCCCACTCTGCTGCCCTTGAAGCGGATCCTGCGCAACCTGCGGTCTAGCAACACGGGGCCGGGTACGCCTGCTTCTATCAGGGACCTCCACCTCCTCGTCAGAACTTTGGGTCAGAGAGCCACTGCTTTCTACAGGTTGGTATTCTGACCCGCTGGATTCGTCAGATGAGGGTTCCCACTCCTCATCCGACTGGGTCAGAATCCTGTAGGCCTCTTCAGAGGAATACCCCTTGTTTGACATTTGGCCGTCTAAATTTAGGGGTATTCCCTGAGACTACCCAAGAAAAAAGCAAGCCTGTCTTACAATTGAGAGGGTAGCGAAGTACAGAAGCCGCTGCGATTGATAAAAATATCAAAACTGATTTTTTATCGCCGCAGCGCTTGTGAAGGATTGTGCAGTGATTACAAAAAAAATTTTTTTGTCACTGCGGCGGGGTGGGCGTGGGTGAACGCACGTGTGGGCGACCGATCAGGCCTGATCGGGCAAACACTGCGTTTGGGGTGGAGGGCGAACTAAAGTGACACTAGTACTATTATATATCTGACCGTGATCAGTTCTGATCACTTACAGATACTATAAAAGTACAAACGCTGATTAGCTCTACGCTAATCAGCGAACCAGTGACTGTGGTGCGGTGGGCTTGGCGCTAACGCTAACTACCTACCAAAGGGGACTAAACTAAGCTAAACCTAACAGTCAATCTTAGTGAAAAAAAAAAAGTGACAGTTTACACTGATCACTTTTTTCCCTTTCACTGGATGATTGACAGGTGCTGAAAGGGGTGATCAAGGGGTTAATTTGGGTGATGGGGGGCTGATCAAGGGGCTATGTGTGGTGCTTGGTGTACTCACTGTAGAGGTGTGCTCTCTCCTGGGTCCAACCGACGAAAAGGACCCAGGAGAGAGCACAGAAGCCATTTAATCCATCATATTTACTAATATGATGGGTTAAATGGCTCCTGATTCGTTTTTTTGAATGTCATCAGCCCGCCAGCGCTGCCGATTGGCTGGCAGGCTGATGACCAAGTTCTTCTCATTTCACTGCTATGCGCGATCTGCGCATGCGCGGGCGCTTGTGCCCGAAATCTCGCGCATCGCGAGAGGACGCCCCGATGCGTCCAAACAGAAGATCCTGGCCGCCCGCAGGACGCAATCCTGCGTACGGCGGTCGGGGACTGGTTAATATGGATACTTTTTTAACTAATTTTACACAATAACAGCATTTTAGAAAAAAAAATGTTTTAGTGTCTCCATAGTCTGAGAGCCATATTTTTTTTATTTTTTTGGGCCATTGTCCTATACAGGGGCTCATTTTTTGCGGGATGAGATAGCGGTTTGATTGCTACTATTTTGAGAGGCATACGCCTTTTTGATCGCTTGGTATTAAACTTTTTGTGATGTAAGGTGACAAAAAATTGCTTTTTTTACACCATTTTTTTTTTACGGTATTTACTTGAGGTGTTATGTCATGTGAGAATATTATACAGCAGGTTTTTATGGATGCGGTGATACTTAATATGTGTATTGTTTATTTTTTTATTTTTATTCAGTGATGTGTTTTTTTTCTTTTTACACTTTTTTTTCACTTTTTCACTTTTTTTTTTACCCAGACCCACTTGGTTCTTGTAGATCCAGGGAATCTGGTGTCTATCTAATACAGTACAGTACCCATATAGTGTACTGTACTGTATTTTTTTTTACTTTACATAGTCTAATCAGACTTTTGCCTTTAGCAGAAGTCTAATTAGACTTACAGAACCATGGCAAGCAGAACGTCTCTGAAAGCATCCTGCTGCCATGGTAACCATCACCTGCTGCTAGAACAGAGCAGCGGGTGATGGGGAGGGAGGTGGGCTCCCTCCCTCTGTGATCCCATCCTATTGGGGGGCTGCAAAGGCACTCTGACACTCATGCTAAAACCACTAGCCACCAGGGAAACATTACAAAGGAGGCAGGCGGGGGATTACTATTGGATCCCGCCTGCCGCACCACCCTCCTCCCGCACTGCCCTCACCGCCCGCAACCACCCCCCCTGCACCCCCGCAGCCACAATATGATTGGGGGCTGCAGGGGGGGTTAAAATGGAACATTTAGTCTCTGATCCCCGCCATCACAAACCACTGGGATCAGAGATTGCAGAAAGCGCTGCAAACCGCAGGTCTGAATTGACCTGCGGTTTGCTGCGATCGCCAATACGGGCATTCGGCATTCTGACAGGATGCGCGCTGAATGATTTTAGCGGACATCCTGTTCCTATTAACCCCTGCTGCACTCTCGTTTTAAAGATATGACGTACTGGTACGTCATAGGTCCTTAAGGACTCGGGAACTATGACATACCGGTACGTCATGCGTCCTTAAGGGTTAAGGTAGAGTAACCTGTCAAAGGAACAGAACTTATTCTATCATAAAGGGGCCTCCCCATGATTCAGTTGGAAAGATTGTATTTAGGGACGAGCGAATCTGTGGAAGTTAAAGTCAATGGGGACCCGAACTTCCCTTTATTACTTTCCGTTATAACATGGTTATAACAGAAAATAATGACTTTCTTAAGACAGAATGCTAAATAAAATGGCCATTGAGGGGTTAAAAATAATGAAAAAAACTCGCCTCATCCACTTGGTCCTGCAGAAAGAAGAGGATACTGGCTGCGCAATCAAGTGGATGAGGTGAGTTTTTTTAAATGATTTTTAACCCCTCAATGGCCATTTTATTTAGCATTCTATCTTAAGAATGCTATTAGTTTCTGTTTATAACCATGTTATAAAGGAAATGAATAAAATAAAACCCGAACACTGAACCCAAACCTGAACTTCAGTGAAAAAGTCCAGGTCCAGGTACCCGAACTCGCAAAGTTCGGTACGAACCCGAACTTTGCAGTTTGGATTCGCTCAACCCTAATTGTATTCTTTATTCAAAGAGTGACTCTGATCATTTGGTCTACCATCTTTACGGGCTATAGAACTGTGAGAACAATGAAAGCTGCAAACTGTGTAAGATCTGCCAGTCCATTTATCATCTGAACTGTATGCGTATTTGCATATTGCTGCCACCTTCAGTAAAGAACTGTTTGTTGAAAAGCTGGCCTCATCATTGTAGGTACAAATGCTTGCAGTTGCCACAACACTGCTACCGTCCATCTTCACTGGGACCCTGCCTTGCACCCCAACCAACACCAGACCGGAGATCCCAAAACCAGAATGCAACCTTCCTTCACTGCATGGCCAAAGGAAGCTCCAGTGTATGGGCTACCACCATAACTTCTACCTCCATTCTTGGTACCACTACTCCTGTCCTTCACTCCTCTTACCTTTCATGGGATTTTTGTATTATTAAAATTATTTCTTCAAACATTTTGAAAATGCACATTTTTCACTATATACATTATGCAGATAATGAGAAAGATATTTATGGGTGCCTTCACACGCGGCTGATTTTGTGGCAGAAAAATCTGCATCTGAAAATCGGTTCCATTCACCTTCAAATGGGCTTGTGGAAATCCATGTGCAGTCTTCCCAATTCAGATGAGTGAGACTGATTTTCAATCATGGAATTTTCTGCTACAAAATCAGAGTGTGAAGGCAACTTATGTGGGACAATTCCCAGAATTTTGTTCTGTACACATGTTAATGAGAGATGATATTAAAAACTTCACTTCATGAGGCACCCTTCTCGGACAGTAGAGGGCAGAATTTTGGGAAAAAATACAATCACTGTACTTTCCTATACATAATTAGCAAGGGAGCGGGGCATAATCTCATATATACTATTGACAAATGAATAGTGTTGAGCGAACCTGAACTTTAAAGAACTTTGTCGGAAAAGTTCAGGTTCGAGTTCGGTGTCCAGGCATTTAAGCTTGTTGAAAGGCTGCAGGACAGCCAATCAACAAGCTTTTAAGCTGTGGGCACTTAGAAGCCATCACAGCCATGCCTATTAATGGCATGGCTGTGATTGGCCGGTGTATCATGTGACCCAGCCTCTATAAAAGCTGGATAATGTGTAGCACCGCCCATCAGCCCTGAGTAGTGCAGGGATAGGAAGCAGGCAGCTGAAGTGAGGGACAGTATTAGGAATCTCATCTGGCTATTTGTTCTGTTGGGGACCTATAGTGAATTTTTGTGGGTGCTATACACCAGCTTTGCACCCCTGACAAAGAAATATAATAATGAATCTGGTTGTTATTTCTGTGGGTGACCTATAGCGATCTCTTGTGGGTGAAATCCACCATCTTTGTACCCCTGACACAAAAATATAATAGCTAATCTGTCTCTTAGTTCGGTGTGTGACATATTCCAATTTTTTGTGTGAGGTACACCTGCACTGCATACGTGACAGGGAAATTAATATAGTTAATTAGTCTGTTAGATTGGTGTCTGACATATTCCCATTCTTGTTGTGAGGTACACCTACACTGGATACCTGACAGGGATATAAATATAGTTAATCTGTTTGTAAGTTCGTGGGTGAAATATACTAAATTTTTGTGTGAGGTACACCTGCACTGTGTACCTGACAGGGATATAAATATAGTTAATCTGTCTGTTACTTCAGTGGGTGAAATATATCCAATTTTTGTGTGAGGTACACCGGCATTTCATACGTGACAGGAAAATGAATATAGTTAATTTGTCTGTTAGTTCGGTGGGTGACCTCAAAGATTGAGGAGAGCATCAAATATGGGACGTGGCCCTGGTCATGGTGCTGCTGGTGTTGCTTGAGCTCCTGTTTCAGGGAGAGGACGTGGTCAATCTGTGCCAGCTACATGCCCAAATGAAACACCATAGTCAGGTGCACGTAGGCGCCAGAACGTTCAGCGTTATTTTGTAAGCAAAATAATGGTGTAGGAATGGTGAGGCCGGAACAAGTAGAGGCAGTAGTAGACTGGGTGGCTGACAGTGACTCCAGTACCTTCACATTGTCTCCCACCCGGTCTCCTGCTGAAAACGCAGAGTTGGCACCTGTGGTCCATGGGCATCTGACTTTCACCTGACCCCCTTGCAAATCAGCCAAGCAGTCTGAGCCCCAAGTTACTCAGAAGTCTCTTATGCTTTCTGATGAGTCTTCTGGCAGGGTTTCTGTGGGCCACCCACATAGCCCTGCCCCAGAAGAGGAAGAGATTTTGTGTACCGATGCCTAACCATGTATGTTTCAGGATGTGGACATGGGAGGACCACCACAGCACGTCTCTGATGATGACGAAACACAGGTGCCAACTGCTGCGGCTTTCTGCAGTGTGCAGACCGGCAAGGAGGGAAGGGGTGAAGAGTGGGTGGAAGATGATGTGGAGGATGATGAGGTCCTAGACCCCACTTGGAATCTGTCATGCGAGTGACGTGTGCAGTTCGGAGGAAGAGGTGATGGTCACACAGTGCCAGCCGCGCAGCAAAAGAAAGAGCAGGGTGCAAAAGCAGACAGGCCGTCCCCTAGCCAGTACGCCTGCTACTGCCCATGGCACCCAGGGACTGAGCAGACCAAAGCCAGCTCCAAGGAGTTCCCTTGCGTGGCAGTTCTTCAGACAACGTGTGACGAGAAGATGCAATTGGTTTGCACGCTGTACAATAAGAGCCTGAAGCGAGGCATAAATGTTCTAAACCTGAGCACCACCTGCATGACCAGGCATCTAAATGCAAAGCACGAACTGCAGTGGAGTTAACACCTGAAAAACCACGAAAGATCTCAGGCTCCTCCTGCTCCCTCTTTTGCTGCAGTCTCTGCCTCTTTCTCTCCCTCTGGAGTGACAGTGGCACCTGCCACCCTGCAAACAGAGGATGTGGCAGCAACACCACCACCTCGGTCACTGTCACCAAGCATCTCCACACTCCCAAACACTGGAGAGAAAGAGGAAGTACCCTCCTACCCATCCATGATCCCTGTCCCTGAATGCCAGCATTTAAAAAAAATTCTGGCCTTTGAAATACTGTCATTCCATCTGGTGGAGACAGAGACTTTTAAAAACCTTATGGCGGTGGCTGTCCCACAGTACGTGGTACCCAGCCGCCACTACTTTTCCAGGCGAGCCATCCCTGCCCTGTACAACCAAATGGCAGACAAAATCAGGAGTGCTCTGCGTAACGCCATCAGTGGCAAGGTCCACATAACCCCCGATACGTGGACCAGTAAGCACAGGCAGGGACGTTATATCTCCCTAACTGCACACTGGGTAAATGCAGTGGCGGCTGGGCCTGAGGCCGATAGCAGTTTCGCGCATGTCCTTCTGCCACAGAGGATTGCTGGATGTTTCTCTTTGCCTCCTGTTGCCTCCTCCTCCTCTACCACCTCCTCATCTGGTCAATGTAACACCTTCACCACCAACTTCAGCACTGCCAGGGGGAGACGACAGCATAGTGTTTTGAAACTCATCTGTTTGGGGGAAAAACCCCACACCATGCAGAAGCGGTGGACGGGCATGGAACAATAGACTGATGAGTAGCTGGTGCCACTGAGCCTCAAGCCCGGCTAGGTGGTCTGCGATAACAGGGCAAAATCTCGTAGCAACTCTAGGCCTAGCCGGTTTGACGCACATCGCTTGCCTTGCGCATGTGCTGAATTTGGTGGTGCAGAGGTTCATGAAAAATGACCCTGATATGTCAGAGCTGCTGCAGAAAGTGCGGGCTAACTGTGCATGCTTTGACTGTTCTCACCCTGCTGCTGCTATCCTGTCTGCGCTGCAGCGTAACTTTGGCCTTCCCGCTCACCGCCTCGTATGCGACATACCAACAAGGTGGAACTCCACCTTGCACATGCTGGAGAGACTGTGTGAGCAGAAGCAGGCGATAGTGGAGTTTCAGCTACAGCACGCACGGGTTAGTCGCTCTGCAGAACAGCACCACTTCACCACCAACAATTGAGCCTCCATGCAGGATATGTGTGCCATGTTGCGCTGTTTCGAGTACTCCACCAACATGGCCAGTGCCGATGACGCCGCCCTCAGCGTTACTATCTCACTTCTATGTCTCGTTGAAAAAAACACTTCGGGCGATGATGGAAGAGGATGTGGCACAGGAGAAAGAGGAGGAGGAAGAGGGATAATTTCCATAGTTATCAGGCCAATCATTCACAAGTGGCTCACAGTTCTGGAGGAGGAGGAGGATGATGATAAGGAGGAGGAACAGTGTTCACAGCAGGGTGGCACCCAAAGCCGCTCATGGGTAACAGTGGAGCGTGGCTGGGGAGATACAGAGGACAGAGACGATACACTTCCCATACAGCCTGGGCAGCCTGGCTCACATGAGCGACTACATGCTGCAGTGCCTGCGCAACGACCGCTGAGTTGGCACAATCTAACCAGTGCTGATTACTGGGTGGCCACGCGGCTGGATCCCCGCTACAAGGGCAACGTGGAAGATGCATGAGTACAAGCGCACGCTGGTAGACCCGCTGCTGATGGCATTCCCACTTGACAGCAGGGACTCGGTGGAAGCACAAGGCAAAGGCAGAGGAGGAGGAAGAAGTCGTCAGCGCCTCAGAAGGGACAAGCGCAGCAGCCTATCCACAGACAATGTGGACAAGCTTACGTTCATTAAAATAAACCAGGCATGGATCCCACAGGACTTGTCCGTACCTTCTGCTGAATAGACAAGTATACCGGCCGCATCCAGTCATTGTTATACTCCAACGCACTTTCTCTTTGCATTCTCTTTTCTATTTCCCAATGGTTTGGGGTCTTCCCAAATTTATAAAAAAAATAAAAAATAAAAAATTAAATAAAAAAAGGGAAAAAAACAACAACAAAAACAGTGTTGGCTACCTCCTCCTCCTCCACCGCCGCTTCTACCTACACTGCCCATCCACCGCCTCCTCAACCTCCTACTCTACTTTGCCCTTTGCCTCCTAGTTAAAGATTATTATTTTTTAATTTGTTTGCTGTGCATTTGTCCTGCTCTTACCCCCATTTTGCTTCCTTTTGCAGCCCTCTAGCCCTTACTATTACTATTTTACTGGCATTTTAGGGCCCCAATGTTCGGGTCCCCATTGACTTCAATGGGGTTTGGGTTCAGGGTCACGTTCGGGTCCTGAACCCGAACTTTGAGCAGAAGTTCAGACGAACCTGGCGAACCCGAACTTCCAAAAATCTTGGCTGACTCAACAGTTTTACAGACATACACCCTTGTCTATATTAATACCATGACCCTACCTCACAACATCATCATTAGAGGTGAGCGAATCAAAGCTGATGAAGTGGAATTCGATCCGAATTTCAGGAAAAATTTGATTTGCACCAGAACCGAATTTCCACATGCTTTGTGGAAACTAGTCTTTTTTCTTTCTAAAATGGCTGCTGTACGTGTGAGGACATGGAGCAAGGAACTCTGGGAAGGCGGGATCACCCACAATGCCATGCATGCAGACAACTAGCAGCCAGCCAGCCCTGTGATGTCACAGTCCTATAAATAGCGTCAGCCATCTTAGATTCTGCCATTTACCAGTGTAGTTAGTGCAGGGAGAGAGGTCTGCAGGCGCTATGGACAGTGCTAGAAAAAAACGTCATTGTGCTAAAAAAAAAACAATTTACAAGTGCAGGGAAAGATTATTCAAGATGTAGGGAAAGGATAGGGAGGAATCATTCCACATTATTTATGTTGAACAAGGTTCAGTAGGGGAAGTTACAGCCTGGTTAATAGGAACAATCCGATTACACTTTGCTGCACTGACTGGGAATCCAAATTGCCATCATACAATTCTGTAATTCCAGGAAACCGTTCTTATTAGGGTACAAGTGCTGTTTGATACAGGCATTAACAGGGTTTATTACAAGGAAATATTTCTATGTTTTATTTGCCCATTTGCGGTGCAGTTATATGTTCTAAAGCATTTTTTGGCTTGTATTAGTGGGAAAAACGAGCTTATTAGCCATTGTATGATGAAGTGCTAAAATTACAGCCTTTTTTGTCGTGTATTAGTGGCAAAAGTAAAATATATTTGCCGATCAGCGGTGCAGTTATATGTTGTAAAGCCTTTTGTTGTGTATGTTAGTGGAAAAAGAAAAAATATATTTGCCACTCAGCGGTGCAGTTATCTGTTGCCCCTTGTGGCGTGTATTAGTGGAAAAAGAAAAAATATAATTGCCGCTAAGCGGTGCAGTTATCTGTTGCAAAGCCTTTTGTGGAGTATATTAGTGGAAAAAGAAAAAATATATTTGCCGTTCAGCGGTGCAGTTATCTGTTTTAAAGCCTTTTGTGGCGTGTATTATAATGTTGGGCGCGGATATTCGAATAGCAAATTTTAATCGTGAATATCGCCACTTCTAGAATTTGGGAAAATTTAGAATATAGTGCTATATATTCATATTCACGAATATTCTAGATTTTTTTTCATCTGAACCCATGATCCCTCCCTGCTTCTTGCTTGTGGGCCAATGAGAAGGCTGCAATATATTTGTCTGAGCTTAGCAACATCCCTAGCAACCAATAGGAAAGTTGCCTACCCCCTTACTATATAAGAACCTCCCCAGTAGCCATTTTCTGCAGTTTTTGCAGTTCTCAGAAAGACAGCAGTGTCATTGCTGTGCTCTGTTCTTTGCTGTGTCATTACATTAGATAGTTAATATATAATACAGATAGTTAGTGGGAGTCAGTGTAGGTTAGATCGTGGTATAGTGCAGGGTGTTAGGTAATGTGTCCATACATACATACATGCTACAGACATAGTGCTGTGATGTCACAAGTTCACAATACTTAGTGCACCAATCGGTAGTATGTAGTCCGACCTGCTAAAATGTGAAGTTGCACGTATTGCCCCAAAATATGTTCATCATTAATTGCTGATTTGCGCAATCGCAAATATATTAGAGCACTCTTTCTGCATATAAAACTATTGTAATGTTCTGCCGCCAGTCTCAAGAAACTTCTAGCAACTTGAAAAATGTAGCAAAAGTGACTAACGCCTGTATTGCGCGCTTAATACGCGCATATTACATTGCTGATTTTCACAATCAAGAAAATAATGGCAAATTCGTGAATTTATGACGAATATTCACCCAAATGTTCGCGAAATATTGCAAATTCAAATATTGTCCATGCCGCTCATCACTAGTGTATTAGTGGGAAAAGAAAAATATATTTGCTGCTCAGCAGTGCAGTTATCTGTTCTATAGCCTTTTGTGGCGTGTATTAGTGTGAAAAAAAGGGCTTATTAGCAGTTGTGTGGTAGAGTGAGAAAGCTACAGACTCTTTTGGGGTGTTTTAATTTCCTTTTTATATTTTTTATTTTATCTAACAGTATGTCAGACAGAGAAGTGCCAGGCCCTGCACAAGGGAGTGGCAGAGGCGTAAATGTTAATGGCGCATGCAGAGGTCGCAGCAGAATAAGGGGCCGTGGCAGCAGGGGTCACTTTGAGAGGCCTGAGCTCCCAGTGTCAGCTAGCAGTCGTATTGTGACCAGCAACCCAATGGTTCTTGAGTGGTTTGCCTTGATCTTCTACTTTGACATCAGGCACCCCCAGCGAAGAGTCAGTGGGTCAGACACAACCCTTAGTTGGCATGGCCCAGGAGCAGGCCCTGTGCCCTTACCTGTCCTCAACCTGCCTATATCCTTTTCTGTTCCCAGAGCCAGAGAAGTATTGTATGCTGTGGGCTCAGCTCCACAATACAGTGAGGAGAAGCTACTAGAAGACAGTGAGCAGCTACTGGCCAGCCAAGATGTGGAGGACACATCCGCTGATTCCTTCACTAGGCGGGCGAGCAGTGGTGAGGAGAGTGGCGTGGGAGCTTGTGTTGCAAGCGGTCAGGCTCCTGACCCAGAGACGGTTGAGGTGGACATCAATAATGTGCAGACAGCACTCGATGATGAGGATGTAGCTGATCGCACTTGGGAGTCGGGTGATGAAGGGGCTTCATTTTTTTCTTTCTTTATGTAACAATGTAATATTATAAAATCCGGTGTCTCCATGATAAATCTGCAGTGTGGGGGCCCCGTGTGGCTTCTACACACTTTCAAAATAATCCTTCTGAGGGCGAATAGATGCTCCATGAACTTCCCAGGAGCTTCTGTCGGGAGCAGCGGTTCATTTCTGAGACCTCCGTATAGTGCGGGGGGGATCCGAAGACCCTCTCTATCTCTGTGCACCACAGGATGTCCTCCTTTCTATTCATGATAACTGGGAATTTGTGATGTTTTCCCTTCCAAAGAGACCAGGGGCTGGTAGTTATGGTTTGAGTCTTGATGAACTTCGCGACTTTTCTGGGCTCCAAGCAATCTTGAGGCTTTGTCTTCTCATTGTCTGTAGCTACTAGAGGCCTGTTCATGCCAGGTAGGTTCTCCCAGAAGTGTCTGGCTCGATGAGCAGCTGATGCCACGCTTTCATCAATCTCGTCAAGTGGAGAGAAATTGTTTTTTGAATGCTTTCTCCATCACAACCACATTCTCGAATAACCAGAAGACTGGCCGATTCTCTCCTGTTTTAGACAACACTTTATTGAGTAATCGTGGAAAGTCAAAAAACAGTTGTCCACTGCCCCAATAAAGGCCTTTCAGGTGCGGGTTAACCACAGATAAGTCATTACAGGGACTGCCGCCAATTATCAGATCAAATTGTCCCCATTCTCCAATCTGTTTGCTGGTTATATTCTGTATATCACCCCCATATACAATATGCCCTGGATGGCGTACCTGTCCTATCGTGATGGCGTCCTTACACACCTCTGATGCCATATATTTTTCAACCTTGATTCTAAGCTTTTTGAGAACTATTAATCCTGTCTGTCCTTTCCAACACAACCGGCACACTCCTGAAATACTCTGTGTCTGTGCTGCTGGGCACCCTGCTATTTCCACCTTGTAGTGGACCACAATCTTCAACAAGATCAGCACACTCCTCTCCTGAAATACTCTGCACTGCTCAGGAATCCTGCTACTTTTACTCTCAGTGTGTAATATGCTACTCATCTTTCTTTCTTTATTTTAATGTTTTTATTAGAAATTCAAACAATACAATTCACCAAAAACTAAACATTATTATATTCTTTTTCCCCTAATAATCCCTACCCTCCTGTTCATACCCAACCAACCCTCCGCCTGTGATGCGTCTCCAGTCCCCCCATCAATAAGCAAAAAAGGGGGGGGGGATAATGAGGGAGTGTAGGCAAAAAAAACCTTAAAAGTTCCATTCTCCACAAATTTTAGTCCATATTTTCTCACTATTTCTCTGCTTATAGAGAATGTTTTCCTATCTCTTAATCTTATTAACCAGGTTAACCCATGAAGTAATACTTGAAAACCAAAACCCTAGCAATCAAAAGTCGCGCCAATCAAAAGAATCATTTTATATTTTGGACATTCTACCTTGGTGAGGTCACTCAGTACCCAACATACCACCGTAAACAGGCATTTAATTTTCCATTTCCGGATAATAAAATGATAAATTGCCCCCCAATGTTGTTTAATTCTATATATGACCAAAACATGCAAGTGATCCGCCCCAGATAAATCACACCATGGACAATTAGAAGTATTTCTTAAACCACATTTATTAAGCCATAAAGGTGTGATATAGATTTGGTGCAAAGTATTAAATTGAACCAAAACGTGATTAAAATTATAAGAAACTAAACTTAAATTCTCAACTCAAACGCCCTGAGGGGGCCCACAGGAGATAAAACGCAACTTTTAATTGTAGATACTATAAATGCATTATACCCCAAACTAAACATAAATGAGACAAACAAAGTGTTCAATAACCCCCATAAGACTCTCGCCACACAGGAACAGCAGCTGGCAATCTCAATTTGACACCCTGTGTAGGAGTAATGGTTAATGAATCCAGGGGGTTAGGTTGAACTGGACTTGTACCATAAGGTAAAAATGGACAAAAAATTGCCCTAAAAGGCCCTACATGTGGGGAAAGGGACCTGGTATCTTACTACAAGATGGGGATCGCGAGGACATCTTGGGGATCAGGGACAGGTATCCGGACGAGGTCGCCCCTTGCGGGGTCTGAACCTCGTATAAATAGGTAGTATCCCATGATCTACCGGTCCTGATGCTCCTGCTATTCATCCTCCTACTCCTCGTCACTCATTCCGTCAGCAATCAATCACAGAGAACTGATGGCTTGTACCGAGCCGAGGTGGAGAGTCACAAGCTGTCATTTATTTATATGCCAAGCCTGCACACATATATAGAACAGAAGGTGGGCCAGTCCTTGAGCCTGTCGGTGTCTGCCAAAGTAGACGGCAGCGGCGACGTCTGGAGATGTAACTACGGTCAGGGACAATACATGTCCTTTACGGCAAAATAATCAGTGACGTCAACACAAACTTACTGCAGACAACCTTTCTACTCTGTCAGGGGGCTCTACTTGTATAAGCGTTTAATAGAACAGGTTCAAGTGAAGTGTGCAGTGATTCTAAGAGTGACACCTGTCATCTGCATGTCATACTGACTCACAGTATAATTTCACTACCACAGCTGACTTCCTATGCGTGTTACTGCAAGGCACAGTGTTCTACACGACTATAAAGGCTCGCTGGAGCAAGGAAATTGCCGTTTTTAATGCTATTCGCCGTGAATAAATTCGGATCTAACCTAATTTTTTCAAAAAAGGTAAAAATGGACAAAAAATTGCCCTAAAAAGCCCTACATGTGGGGAAAGGTACCTGGTATCTTACTACAAGATGGGGATCGCGAGGGACTCCGTCCGGGACCAGGGACAGGTATCCGGACGAGGTCGCCCCTTGCGGGGTCTGAACCTCGTATAGATATGTAATAAGATACCAGGTCCCTTTCCCAATATGTAGGGCTTTTTAGGGCAAGTTTTTGTCCATTTTTACCTTATGGTACAAGTCCAGTTCAACTTAACCCCCTGGATTCATTAACCATTTCTCCTACACAGGGTGTCAAATTGAGACTGCCAGCTGCTGTTCCAGTGTGGTGAGACTCTTATGGGGGTTATTGAACACTTTGTTTGTTTCATTTATGTTTACTTTGGGATATAATGCATTTATTGTATCTACAATTAAAAGTTACGTTTTATCTCCTGTGGGCCCCCTCAGGGCCTTTGAGTTAAGTATAAATTTCAGGGAGTTTACTTTTCTTCCACTAGAAATTGGTTCAGGTTTTTTCCATTTTTTAAACTTAAATTCTCCAATATATTATCCCAATCTTCGAGGGAAATTCCAAGACAATCAATTTGCCAAGCCTTTTGTCCTGGAGAAGGAGTATTATTAAATTGTGTTTTAAGCAACACTTTATAAAGTTGAGAAATTTTAACCATCTTTCCCATATTCCCTATAAATGAATAGACGAAGCGGGGAGATCGAGAAAACGAATAACACAGGTCATGGGGGAGGAGGGGTGAAACATGGAGGCAGAGGAGGACACGAAACAACATATATTCGATACTTTAAACCTGTAACCAGGTCCCATCCGACACCAAAGATCCAAGGAGGGGGGCTGCAGGAAGCAGAGGAGACCGAAACATCAGAAGGAGGGTGACCGCCCCATCTGCGAGCGAGGCAGCAAGCAGACACCGCCAGACAAGGTGGACAAACGCAGGGGATCTGCCGAGAGTCCAGTCCAGCAGAACGCAAAGGGCTCAGAGGTGGGGGCATCCCGCGGTTCAGATAGAGAGGCTTGTTTCTTGCATAGTGCATTGAGATTGAACAGTCGGAGGAAGGAGCAACATAGCAAACCTACTTCATAACGTCTTCAGGGTGGCAGCTTGCCCGTGTGGCAGCGGCGGAGCCAGCAAGTCTCTAGTGTGGCTGGGAGTCAGCAGGGTGGCAGTAGTGGGAGGTCGGTAGCCAAACGTGGCCGTGGTAGACCACACGCTTTGCAGGAGCCTACCTGCCAGGGAAGTAGCGGTGCGCGGGTTAACAGAGGAAGCGGAGGTAGCAGTCAGTTAGTGCGTAGTGTTAGGGGTAAAATCACTTTGCGGTGTGGCAGTTTTTTGTTAAGCTGCCAGAGAATGTGAACATGGCCATATGTAGAATCTGTGGGCAGAAGATTAAGCGTGGCCAGGGTGCCAATGTTGGCTCCACGGCCCTGCGTCAACATATGCAGCATCACCATAAATTGGCCTGGGAGAACCATGGCTCGGTTGTGGTGTTCCAGCAACTGCTTCATCACCCAGTGGGACGCAGGCGATTTCAGGCAGTCAAGGCTCAACCACCTCAGCCAAAGGGATCTGTCTGTCCTTCCCATGATCTACTGGTCCTGATGCTCCTGCTTTTCATCCTCCTACTCCTCATCACTCATTCTGTCAGCAATCGATCACAGAGAACTGATGGCTTGTACCGAGCCGAGGTGGAGAGTCCCAAGCCATCATTTATTTGCCAAAAAGGCAGTGCCAGCCCTGCACACATATGTAGGCAACAGAAGGTGGGCCAGTCCTTGAGCCTGTAGGTGTCTGCCAAAGTAGACGGCAGCGGCGACGTGTGGAGCTGTAACTACGGTCAGGGACAATACATGTCCTTTACAGCAAAATAATCAGTGACGTCAACACAAACTTACTGCAGACAACTTTTCTACTCTGTCAGGGGGCTCTACTTGTATAAGCGTTTAATAGAACAGGTTCTGTTGACATCTATGGGGAATCAGCTGATGACGGTGTAAAAGGAGTGCGCTTTTTCTTGGCGCTAACATTGACCTGTAAGGCTGAGTTCATACTCGAGTTATTTGTTCAGTTTTGGCCCCGTCACTGCCCAAATAAGTGAAGTGTGCAGTGATTCTAAGAGTGACACCTGTCATCTGCATGTCATAATGACTCACAATATAATTTCACTACCACAGCTGACTTCCTATGCGTGTTACTGCAAGGCACAGTGTTCTACAACCTATAAAGGCTCGTTGGAGCAAGGAAATAGCCTTTTTTTAACGCTATTCACCACGAATAAATTTGGATCTAACCTAATTTTTTTTTAACATTTGGCAAACCCACCAAATCAAATTTTTTTTTAAATTCGCTCATCTCTAATCATCATGCAACTTTTTTTTTTGTAATGATGGTCAATGGTGCGACACGACATGGATGGTATGTTTTTTTTTACTGTCTTGTCGCATTGAAACACCATTGACAATCATTGCACAAGATAAATGTCACGCAGCTGTTAAACTGCCAGATGATTTTGCTGAAGGCATGGGTCTCCCATCCAGACCAAAACCCAGATTATGTCTGTTTAGCTTCAACACAGGCAGTGGCAGGACTAAGAGGCTTCAGACAAATACTGTAGCCAAAGCATCTCAAAACCAAGACATAAAATTCTCTAGTCTCATTTTGCAGAGACTAAAGACTATGTTATGAACAGTTACTGTTGATGTCAGAAACAAAGGGGACATTTGTTATGCAATTAACACCACTGTAGTCTAGGTAACTCGTCATATTTATGGCATGACCTGTGACTTTTCCCCCTCACACCACTTTTCAGAAGTGGTAAGAAAAAGGGACATAGCTATGAGACTGACATCGATTTCAGATGGTTGCATGGCAAGTAGGAGGATACAACAAATCTATGAGATACGTGTGCCTCTACATAACTTTGTGACATCCTCCACTGGTGCAGGGGGAATAAATTGAAAAAAATACGGTCTTGATAAAAATCCCCCAAAGTCCTCTGATAAAGGCTGCTGGCATTCCCTGCAGTATCTGGATTTCCTAGACCAAGGATCAGCAACCTTCAGCACTCCAGCTGCTGCAAAACTACAACATCCAGCATGTAAACATGCTCGGCTGTTCTTCTAACTCCTATAGAAGTGAATGGAGCACTGTGGGAGTTGTAGTTTCATAACAGCTGGAGTGCCAGAGGTTGCTGATCCCTGTCCTAAACCTCTTTCTGGAATCTCCACTGAAGCCAGACATCTAATAAGAGAAAACATACACAGTATGAGAAATCTGGAGGTGACCATAACCTAGCCAGAACAGAGAGATCTCGATAGAGTGCCAGATAACACACAACATTGTAAGAGGAGAGCCTGTGATAAGTGAGAAGACATAAGTCTTCCTTACCTTTTGTAAGCAGAGGGAACATGTTCCTGGCTAAGTGAAGCATCATACCAAACTGGAAGTCATATCACAGTCACATCCGGCATAACTCCAGGCAACATGCAGCAGAGTGAACATAGCTGTAATAAGTATAGTGAAACAATTAGCCTTACTTACCTCAATAAGCAGAAGGCACTATTTGAGCATGCCATTGGTTCGAACAGAAGCAGAGGTTATACCACATCACATCTGGCATCATATTGGGTAATTCCATGATTACACCGTATAATCGGCTTCTCCTCTACCTAATGGCAGATGCTTCAGGAAATTCACATAGACAGGCATAGGTTTCAGTGAGGCACCACACCTAAGGCCTCTTGCACACGAACGTGTGCGCCCCGTGCCCGTGCTGCGGGCCGGAAATTGCGGCCCGCAATGCACAGGCACCGACCGTAGGTTAGCCGCAGCGGATCGCGGACCCATTCACTTGAATGGGTCCGCGATCTGCCCGTTCCGCAAAAAGATAGGACATGTTCTATCATTTTGCGGGACGGAAGTACGGAACGGAACCCCGGAAAGCACTCCGGAGTGCTTCCGTAGTGTTCCGTTCCGTCAATCCATTCCGCACCGTTCCGCATCTCTGGATTTGCGTACCCATTGAAATGAATGGGTCCACATCCGTGATGCGGAATGGCCACGGAATGGTGCCCGTGTATTGCGGATCCGCAAATGCGGTCCGCAATACGGGCACGGGGCGGACATGTTCGTGTGCAATAGGCCTAACTCTCAGTATACTGACAACGATCCAGGAAAGGCTTTGAGAGCACTAAAGATATTTGCATAAAGGCTGTTTCCCATCAACAAGTCCATTGCGGGAACCACGCTTCGTGTGTGAGCATGATCCTCCATTCTGGATTTGCAGGAGTGCATTGTCATTATCATGACTTATAATGCCATGTGCCTCAACATGATCTTACTTCTACAGTATAATAGTGAGATAAAGCGGGCAGTATGATTCTGTATCGGTAAGGTCAAGCAGAGACACAGCATTATAAATCATGATAACGCAGTGCAGTCCTGCAAGGCCAGAACGGAGGATCACTCTCACACATGGAATGTGATTCCCGTAATGGACTCCCACATGTGAAACAGCCCTAAGGGGCGGATAAGGTGCTGCAAGAGGTGCAATGTAATATACATCAGGGGAAACACCATCTACTGCACCTTCATGCAGTGACAGAGTGACAGAGAACCCTCCCTTGATTAGATTTATATATCTTGGAATGCCAGTAAGATTTCTGTGATTTCTATATATTTTAAGACGTTGTCTCCATTATGACCTAAAGAGAAATAAAATACACTGGCTTCTTTCTTCTGATCAGGTTGGGCCATGGTGATTGGTTAATTTTTTAATTGACTATTACTCCTTATTAATCTGTCTTTGCCTGGTTGAACTTAGGGCGCTTTATACCATTAGTGACTGTGCTGCTGTAGGACGTCTAGGAAACTGAGAATTACAGTACACCCAGCGTACAGGAGAAGATAAGTGGCACTGTGCATTGTTCACATGTAGAATCAGATCAGATACTTAGAATTACATATAAAAAAGTAAGCTCCAGCTCACCTGTACCTTTTTTGTACCACACGTGCACGGTTGTAGTCCAATTCTCAACCTCTTGTAATCCACAAAGTAAAAACCAGCACTGTTCTTAAAAGCTGTGACGATCCTTTATTCTTGAGTACATCAAGCACATACAAATAATCATGGCACTTCGACTGTACACGCATTTTGGACAAACTACAATGGTTTATAATGATTAAGAACACATAGTTTTTCCAAAACCTATTCATAGTCAGGGTGCTATGATTATTTGTATGTACTTGCTATAGTCATATATAAATGATTGTCACAGCTTTTAAGAACGGTGTTGATTTTTACTTTGTGACTTAAAATTACACCCAGTATATAGGACAAGAGCCGAATGAAGTGGTACTGTGCAGTGTCTATAAATACTGAATAAGATGAAGTGCTCCCTCATTTGTTTAGTATATGCCGTATTTTTCGGACTATAAGACGCACCAGACAATAAGACACACCTAGGATAGAGGAAACAATAACAAAAAGTAGTATAAAGAGCTGGGCACTCACTTATATTTGGGACCAAACAATTTAATTAAATTTATAATAAAAGACACAAATACCATGCATTATATAAACAACATTAGAAACATGTTAGAAAAATCGCATTAGAAAATCGCATTTGAAAGATCGTCCTGGACTAAAAAAAAATACTTCAAATTGTCTCTCTTCCAATTATGTGAGGACCAGATTTATGGCACATGTGTGGCGTCCTGCTACACTGGCCCAAGAAACCGTATTCAAAGTTAATTACAACCACAGCGATGTTGCCAAAGTATAAGTATGTCATATACAGCCGTTAGTCCTGAGACACTGGTGGTATGATCATAAATGCACTTACGTGTCCGCGATTAAACCTTTCGATTATACCGCACCAATTTGCATCTCACGCTGACCTGCAGACGTGGGTCGATGTCGATTAAAACTCTGAGGTTGATGACGTCCTTATATAGGTTGGCGGGTGGTTCACTCTTTCACAGCTTACGGCTTGTAGTTGGTGGTAATCCTGTATTGTTTCCTTTAGTAAAAAGATTTATTTCGTGTGGCAATGCTGTAGTATGAAGAATAATGTTCTATAAATCAAAGTCCTCCTTACTTAAGATTAGGGGGGTGGTGATATCAAACGCGTTTTGGGTCGATATACAGTACCAAAATGCGTTTGGTACTATTTTCGCTCTTTTTGTATACTGGGTGAGCATATATCAGCTGTGAGCACCACTGTTCTATGGTTTGACACCCTTGCACAGCCTTATCACACCTTATATTTAATTTAAAAAAAGTGATCAGACCCCAATTCCCACTTAGACCTTAGATCAGACCCCCATCAACCCCCCATTCATCCTCAGACCTCAGGTCAGACCCCCAATATCCATCAGACCTCAGATAAGACCCCCATCAGACCCCTGTGTCAGACGTCTCCATTTCTCATCAGACCTCAGATCAGATCCCCAAATTCCATCAGACCTCATAACTAGGGATGAGCGAACACGAACTGGATAGCTGGGTTCGTACAGAATTTTGGGGTGTTCGGGACCCGGACCCGAACATTTTCAAAAAAGTTCGGGTTCGGGTCCGTTGTTCGGCAATTTCTTCCCGCTTTCTGAAGCCAATCAGCTAGCATTTTACTTCTTGCCCTAAGAAGCCATCACAGCCATGCCTACTAATGGCATGGCTGTGATTGACCAAGTGCAGCATGTGACCCAGCCTCTATTTAAGCTGGAGTCACGTAGCCCGCACGTCACTCTGCTCTGATTAGTGTAGGGATAGGACGCAGCTGCTGTGTGGGCGAGTTTAGGCAGGGAAAAGTCAGCAAAAACATCTAATGAAGTGATCGATCTACAGCTGTGAAACATTCAACTTCTGCTAGTTAATTGCTCACTGGTTTTTAGGCTGCACAGAGCGTTTTTCTGTCACTATTTTATGGGGTGATCAGCGGCCATTTTGTGTCTTGTGGTGCACCAGCACAAGCTGCCACCAAGTCCATCCATCCATCAATACTATTTTTTTTTTTGCTATATCCTACATCAGGGGCAAGGCTGTGCTTATTGTCACCCCTAGAAACTCAGGATAGAAATTTCATTTTTTTATTGAGGGGTTAAATTCAATTGCCAAAATAGCAATCCCCTAAATCTGGTGTTCCAGCTGTGGCTAGCCAAGTGTAATACTGTCTGCTGTCTGGCAAAGGATAGATTTTTTTCTGTGGTAAAATTCAATAGCCAAAATAGCAATACCATAAATCAGTGGTTTCAGCTGTGGCTGGCCAAGTTTAATAGTGTTCGGCAAAGGATATATTTTTTATGGGGTGAAATTCAATTGCCAAAATAGCAATACCATAAATCTGATGTCCCAGCAGTGGCTGGCCAAGTTTAATAGTGTCCAGCAAAGGATATATTTTTTTCTGGGGTGAAATTTAATTGCCAAAATAGTAATACCACAAATCTGGTGTTCCAGCTGTGACTGGACAATTTCCCTAGTGTCCGTCAAAGGATATATTATTTTCTGGGGTGAAATACAGTTGCAAAAATAGAAATACAGTAAATCTGGTGTTCCAGCTGTGGCTGGACACGTTTAATAGTGTCCGTCATAGGATATATTATTTTCTGCGGTGAAATTTAGTTTCAAAAATAGAAATGCCGTAAATCTGGTGTTCCAGCTGTGACTGAACAAGTTTAATAGTATTCATCAAAGGATAGATTTTGTTCTGGGGTGAAATTCAATTGCCAAAATAGCAATACCCTGAATCTGGTGTTCCAGCTGTGACTGGACAATTTCCCTAGTGTCCATCAAAGGATATATTATTTGAAATTTAGTTTCAAAAATAGAAATACCGTAAATCTGGTGTTCCAGCTGTTGCAGGCCTAGTTTAAATCTGTCCGTAAAAGGGTATATTTTTTTCTGGGGTGAAATTTAATTGCCAAAATAGCAATACCACGAATCTGGTGTTCCAGCTGTGACTGGACAATTTCCCTAGTGTCCGTCAAAGGATATATTATTTTCTGGGGTGAAATACAGTTGCAAAAATAGAAATACAGTAAATCTGGTGTTCCAGCTGTGGCTGGACAAGTTTAATAGTGTCCAGCAAAGGATATTATTTTCTGGGGTGAAATTCGATTGCCAAAATAGCAATACTGTAAATCTGGTGTCCCAGCAGTGGCTGGCCAAGTTTAATAGTGTCCGGCAAAGGATTTATTATTTTCTGGGGTGAAATTCAGTTGCCAAAGTAGAAATACAGTAAATCTGGTCTTCCAGCTGTGACTGGACAAGTTTATTAGTATCCATCAAAGGATCGATTTTGTTCTGGGGTGACATACAGTTGCAAAAATATAAATACAGTAAATCTGGTGTTCCAGATGTGACTGGACAAGTTTATTAGTATCCGTCAAAGAATAGATTTTGTTCTGGGGTGAAATTCACTTGCCAAAATAGCAATACCCTGAATCCGGTGTTCGAGCTGTTGCTGGCCAAGTGTTAATCTGTCCGTAAAAGGGTATATTACACTCAGTGTGCATCTCCAAGTATATTTCTTTCCATAAAAGGGTATATTACAAAAAGTGTTACATTACAATTGCTGAAAGCATAATCCTGTAAATCTGCATGCACTATTGTGCATCTCATAGTATATCTCTGTCTGTAAAAAGGTATATTACACTCAAGATGTACATACAAGTGCTGAGAGGGTCATCCTCAATAACTTCACACGCTACCGTGCATCTCCAAGTGTATTTCTGTCCGTTAAAGGGTATATTACACAAAGTGGTAAAATGCAATTGTTGAAGGCATAATCCTACATATTTTTTCACACGTTACTGTGCATCTCCAAGTGTAAATTTGTCCATAAAAGGATACCTTTCATCCAGGGCCTAAATACTAGGCCTACAATTGATATTCCCCAAAATCAGTGGTTACTGCTGTGCCTGGATTAGTGTAATACGGTACATAAATAAATAGGCAGATAGTGTTAGGTGCCTGTAAAAAAAGGCCTGAATTTGAAATCAATACTTTGGGCCAATTATTTTTTTCTTATTGTGGTGCTTGGTGAACGGTGACAATGAGGAAAACATCTTGTGAGGGACATGGACGCGTTCATGGTGGTGTTAGTGGACCCTCTGGTGCTGGGAGAGGACGTGGCCATTCTGCCACAGCCGCACGTCCTAGTGAACCAACTACCTCAGGTTCCAGCACCCGCAAGAATTTGCAGTGATATTTGGTGGGGCCCAATGCCGTTCTATGGATGGTAAGGCCTGAGAAAGTACAGGCGCTAGTCAATTGGGTAGCCGACACTGGATCCAGCATGTTCACATTATCTCCCACCCAGTCTTCTGTAGAAAGTGCACAGGTGGAGCCTGAAAACCAAGCCCATCGGTTTGTCACATCACCCCCATGCATATCAGGGAAACTGTCAGAGCCTCAAGTTATGCAGCAGTCTCTTATGCTGTTTGAAGACTCTGCTGGCAGGGTTTCCCAAGGGAATCCACCTAGCCCTTCCCCAGTGGTGGAAGACATAAAATGCACTGTTGCCCAACCACTTATGTTTCCTGATGATGAGGACATGGGAATACCACCTCATCGGAGTCCGCACGTCTCTGATGATGACGAAACACAGGTGCCAACTGCTGCGTCTTTTTGCAGTGTGCAGACCGAATAGGAGGTCAGGGAGGAAGACTGTGTGGAAGATGATAAAGGGGACGATGAGGTCCTAGACCCCACATGGAATGAAGGTCATGCCACTGACTTTCATAGTTCAGAGGAAGAGGCAGTGGTGAGACCGAGCCAACAGCGTACTAAAAGAGGGAGCAGGGGCAAAAGAAGAACAGCCGCCGCCCAGAGAGTTGCTTGCCACCACCACCAGGGACCCCAAAGGCAGCTTCAAGGAGTTCCCTGGCATGAGACTTCTTTAAACAATGTGCTGACGACAAGACCCGAGTGGTTTGCACGCTGTGCCATCAGAGCCTGAAGCGAGGCATTGACGTTCTGAACCTTAGCACAACCTGCATGACCAGGCATCTACATGCAAAGCATGAACAGCAGTGGAGTAAACACCTTAAAAACAAGGAACTCACTCAGTCTCCCCCCTCTTCTGCTGCTGCCTCGGCCTCTTCCTCCGCCTTGGGAGGAACGTTGGCACCTGCCACCCACCAAACAAAGGATGTGCCACCGACACCACCACCTGCGTCGCTAAGCATCTCCACCATGTCACACGGCAGCGTTCAGCTCTCCATCTCACAAACCTTGGAGAGAAAGCATAAATTCCCACCTAGCCACCCTCGAGCCCTGGGCCTGAATGCCAGCATTTCTAAACTACTGGCCTTTGAAATGCTGTCATTCAGGCTGGTGGACACAAACAGCTTTAAACAGCTGATGGCGATGGCTGTCCCACAGTATGTTGTTCCCAGCCACCACTACTTCTCCAAGACAGCCGTGCCTTCCCTGCACAACCAAGTATCCGATAAAATCAAGTGTACACTGCGCCACGCCATCTGTTGCAAGGTCCACCTAACCACCAATACGTGGACCAGTAAGCACGGCCAGGGACGCTATATCTCCCTAACTGCAAACTGGGTAAATGTAGTTCCGGCTGGGCTCCAGGCGGAGAGTTCTTTGGTGCACATCCTTCCGCCGCCCGGCCTGATAGTGTGCGATAATGGGCAAAATCTCGTCGCAGCTCTGGGACTAGCTGGTTTGACGCACATCCCTTGCCTGGCGCATGTGCTGAATTTGGTGGTGCAGAAGTTCATTCACAACTACCCCGACATGTCAGAGCTGCTGCATAAAGTGCGGGCCGTCTGTGCCCGCTTCCGGCGTTCACATCCTGCCGCTGCTCGCCTGTCTGCGCTACAGCGGAACTTCGGCCTTCCCGCTCACCGCCTCATATGCAACGTGCCCACCAGGTGGAACTCCACCTTGCACATGCTGGAGAGACTGTGCGAGCAGCAGCAGGCCATAGTGGAGTTTCAGCTGCAGCACGCACGGATCAGTCGCACTGCAGAAAAGCACCACTTCACCACCAATGACTGGGGCTCCATGCGAGACCTGTGTGCCCTGTTGCGCTGTTTCGAGTACTCCACCAACATGGCCAGTGGCGATGACGCCGTTATCAGCGTGCATGGCTGGGGGGATACGGAGGACGATGACGATACGCCTCCCTCAGAAGACAGCATGTCCTTACCTCTGGGCAGCCTGGCACACATGAGCGACTACATGCGGTAGTGCCTGTGCAACGACAGCAGAGTTGCCCACATTTTAACGTGTACGGACTACTGGGTTGCTACCCTGCTGGATCCCCGGTACAAAGACAATGTTCCCACCTTACTTCCTGCACTGGAGCGTGATAGGAAGATGCGCGAGTACA